>OY744524.1:37396421-37453921 GCA_963556195.1 Sepiola atlantica
AGATAATTTCAAATGGTAGCTGAGAAACGGTCACGTGAATCAGTAATATGCCAAGAGAACTGTTCTAGGAAAGCCGTCAACAATTTAAATTCCGCGACACCAGAATTAGCGTCACATGATTTAATTGTATTACGACTTCTGGATATCATTACTTATTACGAAAATTCTCACTAGATAACTGTTTAAAAAAATAAACTCGTTACACAAAGAATCGATTTGATTACACAATTACACGGAACACTACATTA
This sequence comes from Sepiola atlantica, assembly GCA_963556195.1. Classification (NCBI taxonomy): domain Eukaryota; kingdom Metazoa; phylum Mollusca; class Cephalopoda; order Sepiida; family Sepiolidae; genus Sepiola; species Sepiola atlantica. Next base: position 37,396,670 of record OY744524.1, read on the forward strand.
ATTTATCTGACCACGAACTTAAAGAACACCAAATAGAATTATTAAACCTTGGAAATTTCTGCCACCTTTTTAATCGATTTAACCATCAAAACAAAAAAAGCAGAAATAGAATTACAACATTAAAACATAACAATAATAATCGCTTACGCGATTTCTAAAAGCAGAAGCTATACAAATTTGACACGATAACACACATCAACCCGATTCATTATAAACTGCCAATCTAACAAAACAGCTAATAACTCCGCAAGCATCTAAATATCATTATAAAAAACGGACAAAATTACCATATTTGTAGTACTTAAAACATCCTACTAATATATTAAAGACACAAATTAATAGACTTATCACTGCTAATAATTCACAAATCGATAATTACCAACTTCCCAAAATAATTGCTGATGACAAACCTTGTTATTTATACGAAACAGTTAGGTTACATAAACCTAATTCCCCTCTCCGACCTATTATATCTGAAATTACTACTTTAATATCTTCCCTAACACAATATCTAAATTAACTTATCACCCCGTATCTACTTAATAAATATAGTGTTAAGTCCACACATGAATTATTACAAATCCTAAAAACCAAACAACCAGACAATATAATCATTGCTTCTCTTGGCGTAAGAGGGTTATTCAATAATGCATATGTAAAAGAAACACTTGATATAATCATTAATAATATATGTAATAGCTCGTCTCCCCTCCACTTAAAATCAATAAACACATACTAAAAAGTGACTATTAATTTGCACCACTTAAATAACTTTATATGACTTCAAAAGAAACATTTACACTTATTTATTGAAATAGTAGAAAATAAAAGGACATTTTATAATATCGTTAAAACAATTTAATTTTCAAATTAAATCGACCCTGATTCATTTCGGATTATATCTAAAACAAAATTAACAAAAATTCTTGAAGTATTATTCGAGTATTCGACATTTAAAATGAATTTTCCAGCATGTGATCTCTCGATAAAAAAAAGTAATTACAGCTGTCTTTAAAATTCTCAGCAACCCCCCATGCATTAAAGATGGAGAGTTTATAAACGCATTTACATACAGTAATTTTATGAATAAGGATTATAACACATTACCATAGCAAACATTTGTTATAAACATTATTATATAACAATTCAATACTGTAATGATGTAATTTTGTAAGAAAAATTAACGGCATATTTAAGAAAAGGAAAATAGTGAAATAAAAATGGAAGTAAGAGGATTCTCGGACAACGCCTCACCAGAACAGCTAGTATACAATAAGATTGTCAAATTACTTAGTTGATTTGTTTCAAAGTATTTACATCTCAACAATTTATGATGTATTTTGTAATCCTGCAATTCAGTTACGTGCTATCTGCGATTCTACTTATAAAAGAAGTGTACGCATCAAATTTGTATCAATCAATTTTACACGCACGTAAACAGTGATGTATAAAAACATATCTATGTAACTAATGAATTAAAATATCTCGATGAAAAAATAAGAATGTAACCCTCTATGCAAATATTGAATACAGCAATAAATACACAAATGACAAATAGAAATAGATGCATGTAATTTTTTGCAAACATGTAAATGTTAAATACAAGAACACCCATACTAATTAAACATCCAAACACTTCCATTCAAATATAGGATACAACAATAAATACGCAAATAATAAATACTAACCTCCATAAAAATGAAAAATAGAAATATACGCGTATGATTTTTATAACACATTCATTGAAAATGTTAAATACAACAATCCATGCTAATTAAGAATATAAACACTTCCATTCAAATATATGATACAATAAATATGTAAATACAAAATACACACCTCAATACAAATGAAAATAGAAACACATGCACATGACTTTTGCAAGCACCTCCATGTTAAATACAAATATATCTAGTCCAACGAAGAGTACAAATACCTCCATGCAAATGATGAATTAAATGAAATCCATGGAAATGACGAATACAGTTACTTACATGCAAATTATGAATATAAATACTTCCATACACATGTTGAACCAAACCCTCATTGTAAATGACGAATGTCAATACATCTATCACAATGAGAAATACAATGCCTTCATCCAAATGATGAATACACCTACCTAAATATAAGGTAGAACAGTTTTTGACCCGTTGAGTCACCCATTTACCTCGGCTTAGATAGTTTGAATCCGAAAAAGTGTGTTTTTAAAGCCAATGAAACGTTTTTAAATAGAAAAATAAAATCCAAAATTAGTTTATTTCTGTTCGTTATACCTTCGACTTCTCTGTTCCTCCCTCTCTCCCTTTTCTTTACAACTACGGGTAATTTATTTCCTGTGTGATATCTCCTTTTGGTTAAAATGGACTATTCCAATCTTGTTCGTTCTTTTCTTTATTACATCCGACTGTTTTTCTTCTTTTTTCTTCTTGTTCTTTGTGCGTCTTTGTTGCATCGTATGGTCCTACTCTCCATATTCGCAGATGGTTGAGTCAGTTGTGTAGCCCTATCTAGTCATTGCAATTTTTTATATCCCCATTCCTTTTCACAGGCATTTAAGGGGTTTCCACTGAAGCAAGGATGCTTCTGAACCGGAGGAGGGCCTCAGAAGGGGGGGGGGTCCTCATGTCAGTAAGAGGGGGCATTCTCTAGCCGTCTGGTTCACAGCTGTAGTCTGATCTCTTCCTGAGATGTTGGTAAAGGTTCGCCACATCTGAGGAAGCTTCTCTTTGACTTCAGTCGTTGAGCCATTTGTTCACGTTCATGAAGGAAGTGGCGTTCATCACTGATAACCTTTGTGATCTCTACTTGGCTAGCAACTTCCTGTCTCATATCTGCAGGGGTAATGCCAGTGAGAAGATGTATAGTGGTTCAGGTTAGTAGGCTTCAGACAACCAGTGATCAAGCGACAGGTGTTGTTCAATGCTAAGTCTATTTTTTTTTGGGGGGGGGATGCGTTGCTCACTCCAAAACATGACAAGGATACTACGCGGAGGAATAACACAGGGCTAAGACAGTACATCTTAGTGTGCGTGCTGTGGCTGCAACCTTGAAGGTGATCATTTTCCGTAGGATGCTATTCCGGAAGTTCATATTCATTTTCGTTTCCTTTACATGTTCTTTGAATAAGATGATGGGGCCCAGGGTTAGCTAAGGCGGACAGGGTTGGTGTGATTCTAAAGTTTTTTTTTTCAGACAACGTGATGTTGAGGGGTCGGTTGTGCTCCCTTTTGATGAAACAGGCAGACTTAAGATTTTCTATGGTTTGCATGTAGGTGGTTACTCTCGTAGTAAAGGAGTAGCTCATATAATGTTTCTACTGAGTAAAATGTACTCTTCTATGATGTTACGCAAAGGTCCTCAGCATGGATGAACAGCTCAGTGTTCTGGTCCATTCCTTGATTATTAGTGTAGATTTTGTACAGTAATAGAGCTAGCACACTACCTTGAGGTAAGCCATTCTTTCCTCGTCTTTTAAGATGGCTCTGATGAGGTCTGTAAGTGCCAGCTCTTTTGTCAGCTCCAAGATCTTTTTCAAGAGGAGGCGGTGGTTTACAGTGTCATACGCGGCAGACAGACCAAGAAAGAGGGATTCTTTTACTAGTCCTTTCTGAAACTTATCTTCGGTGTGCTGAGTGAGATTCAGAAGCTTGGTTGTTGTAGATTTACGAGGCCGGAATCCTACTTGTGGGGGATGATGGCTGATTTTGAAACTGAGTCCAATAGTATACTACATAAACTATTTAATAGAAAATAAATTAAAATTAGTTATAAATGTACATAAATTAAGAAACAAAAACAAATCACATAATAAAATACTAAATGGAAACAGCAAATATAAAAAATAGTACAAACGATTGCATCCATTACTACTACTACAACTACAACAACAACAATAATAATAATAATAATAATAATAATAATAATAATAATAATAATAATAATAATAATAATAATAATAATAAGAAGAAGAAGAAGAAGAAGAAAACGAAGAAGAAAAAGAAGAAAAGTCTGATTGGGAAAAAATGCAGATCTAAAAATAAATTGTTTTACAATATATTCAATATAAAAATAAAATTAATAACGATTTAAAAAAATATGAATCTATTTTTTGTAATTTTAAAATCTGTCTGGAGGAGAGCGTATAGTTAAAAAAATGTTTGTATCCAGAGAATTTCATAATGTTAACTAACTTTGGTAAATTTTAAGACTAACACCCTCAGCTAAATTATCCACCCCTTAAAAATGAGATTCTACTTTATAGAGTAATTTTAACTTATTAAGACATTAAGCTAATATATTTTTAACATTAACCCTAAGTCCGACTGGTAAGGTCGTGCACCTACATGTAATCGCTTAAAATGAATCCCCCCCCCAAAAAAAAATTGCACAGAATTTATCTCTTATAGCAAAAAAATGGTTGCAGCTCGCTATCGCTTCACAAAGTAAATAATGATTAAGTCAGAGTTGATGCGGTATTTTTGTGACAGTGTCTATCGTAGGGTAAGGCCAAGGTATTTTAGACAAATGTATAAATATTTGCCCTACAAACAAAAAATTATTGTCAAAATTGTATGACCGTTGCCCCTCTTCCTTTCCCCCAAAAAACAATTACGGCTTCATGTCTAAGTTTAAAGAATTTAATTTATATGTGTCTTGTAAACACGATACAAAAACTTTCGTATTCATTCATGAACTAGATAAATATTAATATTTTGGTAATTTCGATACAAATTTATCTATTTAAAAAAAAATTCAATTCGCTTGAGCAGAGACGCGGGACTCATTTAAAAACAATAAAAAAGAAAATGTGGCTTTGGCGTCGCTAGTAAAAGGGCGGAGAAAGAGAGGGAATGAGGATGGAGCACTCACCTTTATGCGTCGATATATATTTCTTTGTATAAAGTAATTAAGTTTCATTTACCTGACCTTGACCTTCTTTGAAAATAAATTAATTTATCCTATTTCCAAATTAAATAACTTTAATTAATTACTCTTAATCTCGACGAAACTATTGCATATATAAGAGAAATAAGATAATATAATTTCAAATAAATAATACCAAGCATTACTTTATTATAGACGGTTTACAAAATAGATATAAAAATAGGATTCCTAATTTGTGTGTAAATGTCTTTCGTTAGTACTATATAAATATATGTATATATATATATATATATATATATATATATATATATATATATATATATATATATATATATGGGAAGAGAAGGATGAAGGTAATCCGACGTGATGGTAAAATGAAAAAGGAAAACCAAAAACTGGATGTTTTTTATGTGTACATCAACGTTTCGTCTTTATTTATAAGACTTCATCAGGATGATGATATAGGGAAAAGATATCATGCAAGCACAGATACATGTAGGGTAGACATGTTGGGAAGAAAAATAAAATAAAATGAAAAATAATGGCAGCGTCTTGCTGGACGTCCGTACTTGTTAGAGAATGAAAATGAGTGGGAGAAAAAGGGGAAGGGTGGAGGGAGCAAGGACTACTGTGGCTGGCGATGAGAGAAAGAGGTGGGGGATGAGCAGGGGTAAAATGGATGGCAGAGAGAGATTGGAGGAAGAGGGGGAGGGGGTGTTTGACCAGATGGCTGTGGTCGAGATTGAAGGGGAAGAGTGAGTTGGAATGTTTGTGTGTGGGGGGTGTATGCAGGGAAAATAGGGATCGGTAGAGAGGGAGGGGGGGCTGTGATTTTGGTGGATGGGCGAAAGTTATGGTCTTAGAGAGCGTTTGGAGAAAATGAGGGAATTTAAGAAGAGGTATGGGAGAAAATAGGTGAGAGGGGGAAGAGGGAGGATTTGTCGTGATAGGGTGTGAAATATTTGAAATATTTGGAAAATGATAGCAATGAGTGAGGGATTGGAGTGGGTGGGGGAGGGGGGTGATTGAAAGGGTGGGTGAGGAATATTTGAAATATTTGGAACATGAGAAAGTTTATTTGTGTGGGTAAAGCATTGCTTTCTGATGGGAAAATTACTGTTGTAACACAGCAATGGCTTTATTAGTCTTATTAGAACACTGCAATGGCTCTATTAGTCTTATTAGTCTCATTAGAACACTGCTCCGTCGGAAACAACGGTTAAGATGTTGTAAGCTGATTACGAACGCAGTCGTACTAAAACAAATGACGCTGAAGGCGCAGGTCGTTCAAATTCTTTAGTTGTCCTAGAAAACATAAAAAAGTGTTCACAAACTCGTATTTGCCAATCGTAATTTGAAGTTAAGTGAGATAGCAGTTGAAGATACCAAAATACAGTATATTCATTTTGCATGAAAATTTGTCACCGAGAAAGCATTGTTTATATGGGTGCCGAAATAGTTCACACTCCACCAAAAACAGCAACATGTCCACAATTCAGAACGTTGTTTGCAACAATTCATACCCAACAAAAATGAGTTTGTTAGTCAATATGTGACAATGGATAAAACATGGATTCACTACTTAACTCTGTAGTCAAATCGCAGGTTAGCTGAGTGGATAGCAGCAGATGAAGTCGTCCAAAGCTAACAAAATACGTAAACATCAACAGGCAAGTTTTGGGCCTCCGTATTTTGGGGTGCGCAAAGTATTTTGTTCACTGATTACATTGAGAAAGGACGAACAATCAGTAGCGAATATGATATTGCATTATTGCTGCGTTTGAAAGAAAGAAATCGCTTAAAAAACTGCCACAGATGAAGAAGAAAAAAGTGTTCTTTTACCAATACAATGTACCGTGTCAGAAGTCGATCGCGAACGATGGCAAAACTACGTAAATTGCACTTCCAATTGCTTTTGTGCCCATCCTGTTCTCCAGATATGAACCTTAGATACAACTGGCTGTTTGCAGACTTCAAATTAATGCTCCAGCGTAAAATATTTTGCTCCATTGAAAAAGTTATATCAGAAACTGAAACGTATTCTGAGACCAAAGATAAATAGTTCAATAAAAATGAATCGAATTGTGAGAGAAGCGTTGAAATCCGTGTATCAACATATTAGGAGACTATGTCGATAATAAAGTTAGATTTTTCCCTAAAAGTTGTTGTTTTAGTTGTTAGGCCCGGGCTTTATTCAATGATGTGTTATTTATGTGAACTTACTTATGTGTACACGTTTATACATTTTTATGTATACGATTCCCTCCATGATTCATTGGATTTTAACTTCTTCTTAAAATCCGTTAAGCTTAAGCCTTAAATTTTAGACATTTATGTAGAATCTAAATCATGTAATGGATTTTGATCAAATATCGAATAAGGATTCAAGACGTAAGGCTTAGTAGCATTTTATCTCGATTTTCATCTTTTAAATGTTTAATGTGTTTATTTGTGATAGTAAGCACTTCAAGTTAGAAAATTTAAAAAATATGAATTACAAAACATCATGAGAGCTCCGTAAGAAACATTTATTTCATGTTACTTACGGAGCTCTCATGATGTTTTTTAATGTTTAGTCTGAAGTTATTGCACCTGAATAACCCCGTGTTTCTCAGCACGTTCTTGAGAAACATGTATTTAATTTTACATGTACTTTTATTTCTATTTTTTCAAATTTTGAATCACATTTGAAATTAATCTATTTTATTTCATTGTTTATTTAACTTTAGCCCTATTTACAGGGTTTCAATAGGCACAACCATAGGTTGTATATCTACACACCCACCACATAGTTAATTTGTACGCAAAGTTTTGTATGCAAACACTACAGAGATAAGGCGACACGATTTAAAAATACTTATATCGATTTTCCTACACAGAATAGCGTCTGGTACTTCTGCTGGTATGTCTGACACGTATGCATTCACAAATATTAAACTTTTATAATAACTGACGACGTAAATGGTCTATACTTTTTTCTTCATCTCTGCTCAAAACTAACCTAGCCTAAACATTTCTAAAACAGAGTTAACACTTGTGGTGTATGCTTTTACTATTAACTGTAAATAAATGCCGCTAAGGTCGGCGTTTGTAAATTGATTAGCTTGAAATAAATGAATTAGAATGTCAGAAGGAAGTCACTAACAGAGGAAGAAACGAAAAGAAATAATTTTCATACTACTGGGTCACAACGTGCCAACGCTAGAAGCCACTCGAAGATAAAAGTTAATGAGATTGTCAGTTGGATAATGAACAGCATTTGAAACGATTGAAGGTACAGATAGAATGTAATTACTAAAGAGGACCGCTCGTCTAGTATTTCTTGACATTGGACTTGAATAAGACTATATTTTAGTCATCAAGGAATCAGTCCTGTTGTTTTCTGTTTCACATGTGACAAACTTTTCAAAAGAAAATCTGTTCCTTTGAAGTCCCGTTTGTTTCTTTAATCTCTTTTTGATTTAATGGCATCTGCTTTCATAAAATTAAAGTTTTGTTGTTTTTATGAGATTTAAAATGAGTTATTTGCATTAAACATTTAACATAGCTATGTTTCATCAGCAAGCATAATTTTAAAATATATTGACGATTTGACGTCATTGAAAATAATATTATTTAAAAACAAATATATATACAAAAAATAATTAGTAACATTTTGTTTTGCAAAAAAATAGCAGGAAGACCCGACGTTGCTCGGGATTGAATGACGTTCACAACTATGTACTATTTCACTATGTTCATAATAGCATATTACTTTCTTTGATTTTACTGCTCTTCTCCTCCATATATAGAAGATGTTATAGGTATGATTTACATTTCACAATAATATTACATATTTACAGTTCTAAGGGGGCTATGTCCTCATAGTTCTCTTAGGCTACACTTAAAGATTACAAAACAATTCCATTGTCTACCTCGGTAAATTTTACATGAACAAATACTTTTAAGTTTTATATAGATTCTTTAACCTTTCTTTCTATAAAAAACACACACAAAGAACACACATATACACATACATTAATTTATATATATAGAGATTAATAAAAGTTAGTTTTATTAAATGTATTTAATTTTAATAAAGTTTTGAAACAAACTTAATTGTTCAAAGGAAATGATTCTTGCTTTGAATCGACGTGATCGCGGTTCGAATCACCGCTCGGTTTAAAAACACTTTCTTCTGATATTTAAACAAATCGAGTGTCACATACGAAATATAAACATAGAAGGATACACACGACGTGTATTATCTTTATAATGAAGTAAAAAGTGTTCCTCTATTTCCTTGACCACTATAATTTCCCCTCGAAAAGCTGCATATACGAATCTGATTCGGCAGCTATTTCGACAAATTTTGATGCGGGTTTTAGAAAAAATATGCATTCATTTCGTCCGACTTAATTAATTTTCACGATTTTTCCCGCTTAACAATTACTTGCCTCCCGCCCCCCCTAAAAAAAACAAGAATTTTATAGCCTTCCGTAGGTATGAAATAATATTAACGTTCACATGTTATTTTTTTCATATAATTCTTACAGAACACTACAATTAATATTTACAGCTAAGTGAAACATCGAGCGAAAATTTTTATATGGCATTCAGATCTGGAAGTATGAGTTTCTTGAGTTCGTCGATTTCCGCGGGAAACGCCCGTGCACGCGTCTCGCTAATTATGTCTAAGAACACTTTTGATGTTTGCTGTGTCACTTTATGTGCAGTCATTTGAGTGATCGAAAGATTTGACGTATTTGTTTAATAAATCCTATTTTTGACATAATGAATTGCATAAGATGAAACATAAGTCATTTTAGAAACCATCCGAAGCGGAACGTATAACCAGTAGGCGCCCATTGGAATTACCTTTGTTGTCAGGAACCGAATATCTTAATTTTCTTCAGCTTCACCGTCTTTCTCTCTTGCGCGCTCTATCTCACTCTTTATATTTTTTCTTTCATGCCCGAGTTAATTCCTGATCTTTCTCTTCCTCTTTTTCCATTCTTGTGTGGGCACGTGTCGTAGAGTGTCCAGATCTTCGTGATCATATAACAGATTATGAAAAGGAACCCCACAAACCTCTTGGTATGATTTCTTAATAACAGTGATTTATAATCCTATCTTTATTTGTTGTTACTTCTACGTTTCTTTTGAGAATAAGCAAAATAGAAAAATCTAAATAAAAAAAAATGAGACGGACCACACTTCGTAGAACGCAAAACCTTTACCAAAGACCACAGCACCATTTAATATAGTTTGTATGGTTTCGTTTTTCTATTTTATGTTAAATAAAACATTTTATACTAATAATGTTTCGCCAAGATCAAAAGCCACTCAAGTATAAGGTTAATGAGAGTGCCTGTTGTATGATGAACAATATTATGAGAGGATTGGAAAACGATAAGTTGAATGAGCATACTTTGATTACGTAAGAGGACGGTTAGTGAATTTGGATTCAAGACGATCATGTTTTAATCAGCAGGGAAATAGTCCCGTACTATTGTGTTCACATTACATTTAAATGTCTGCTTATTAGTACAGTCGAGGAAACAAAGAGCAAGGATGGAATTCCAAAGTCAAGCAGTTCAAGAAAAAATCCATTAGAGTAGAAAGCCTTCCGGTATCAGTGAAGGGGTGGAATTTTGCTGATTGTCGAGTTTGACGGGTGTATATACGTTGAGGGAGCATAAGTGCAGCAAGTTCGTCTGAGCACATTCCATTTTAATACTTGGACACATTAATGCAACGTTGTGATGATGGGACAGGACCTGTGGCGCGGTAGACAGTGTGGCATCTATCGTTTTGGGGTCCTGACTAAGAGAGAGAGAGAGAGAGAGCGAGAGAGAGAGAGAGAGAGAGAGAGAGAGAGAGAGAGAGAATGATGTGGCAACAATACTTCATGCATGGGCAAATTGTGGCTTTATAAATATATAGGATACTGGAAAGTGAGAGAAGTTGTCAATCCCGGTAGAGGAAGTCAACCTTCTTGGCAGTTAACTTTGCAATATCTTCAATGTATTTTTTCCAATTCATATTTACCGTGAATGCTAGGTCGAAGATTTTGAATGTTTGACTTTCATGTACGGTGATATTCGTCATGACAATCAATGGTTTGAAATGTTTCATATAATTGTAAAAGGAGAGGAGCTTTGTCTGAGCAGAATTAAATCATTTCTCTCGCTTGGACAGAAGTGGAAGAATACTTCTCTTGTGTTTTTGTTTGGTAGGTTTGACGTTGGCATATTCTGTGGTCTATAACTGTGTCCACATTTCCCCCTCTCCTATATGGACTTTTCTGTCCGTCTGGATTATGTTTCTTGGATTTAACGGTAGATCTATCTTTCTTCTGATGTTAGTCTCCTCTGCTGTTATGTATACGCCCATCTGCGGAACAAGCGATTGTAGGCGGGTAACCAGTGTATTCTTATTTCTTCAGGAAGGGCAGATTCTTTAATATTCTTGGTTATAATCTAGTTTGACGTTTTGAGTAGTGATAGAAAAAACTAGCACCTTCTTCTGTGCAACAAACAATTGCTAGGATTTTAGACCGTTTATGTTTTCTTCACTGGTGCACATGTATATATACACACATATACACACACACACACACACACATATATATATATATATATATATATATATATATATATATATACAATATCAAAAGATATAAAAGCACATCTATACAGGGTGATTCATAAGTAACTTCACTTAGCTATTTAAAATGTCATTTACAATTGAAGAGCGAATTTTTATTGTTATTCATATGGCCAAATTTGATGAATCTCCCACACTTGTTGAAAGGCAATGGAAACGTGATGTGAACAGAAAGCCTACTTTGCACAACACCATAATCAATCAAATATGCTACAAAGAGTCGTAAATTCCTTGCAAAAAAGAATGGAGCAATGCTTGCAGAACGAAGGTGGAAATTTTGAAACTTTTCTGTAATTTTAAACTCCTATGAATGAATTTGCTGAATACACTTTCTGTTTTATATTACCGTATCTTTTAACTTTAGAATTTCAAAAATAAATAGCTAGGTGACTTATGAATCACTCTGTATATACACTATGAAAAGATATAAAAGCACATATATACGTATATATATATACAATATAATATGATATAAAATCACATATATACCTGAATATATATGTATAAATGCACTTTTATATGTGTATATGTTTTGTAGATGCTTTTATGGGTTGAGTCAGCATGTTTTATAAACATATATCATTGCATTACTGATTTTAGTTTTACATATTACATAATATAAATTGTAATTAGCTTTGCATCGTAGCTTAACTTATTTGCTAATTATCTAGACCTATTTCCTATAGTCTACGAAACTAATTAAGAACCCAATTCAAAGATGTAATTGAACTGCATATTGTCCTGAACTTTTTCCTATTATTCATCTTAATTACAGTGTCAAGTTATCATTACAAAACCATTTAATAATTCTAAAAGAAGATCTAACGTAAAGTTTTTTCTCATATAAAGAATGACAAAATATCACCCTCCCACAAAAATAAGATATAATTATTGTTACACCGGCCGTTCTTACACAGGAGAAACTACACCGGTTGTCACTATAAATAGTGCGAGTCACCAGAGACACTGAAGACAAAGCACAGTCTTGTAACTGTCTAGCCAAGAGCTAGTCACTTTCTTACTTTGTTAATACACTTGTTAAACAAACCCTCGACTTGACTTCCTTTATTTATTATTTACCTGGTGATACCAGATCAGGCTGCCCTGTGGCTCCCTGAGACGAAATTCACCTACATTGACGTTTTTTTTTTTTTTTTTTTTTTTTTTTTGTAAAACTTAATTATGTTCTACAAAACCAAAAACAAAAACAACAGCCCCTCTCCCTTTCTCCCTCCCCTTTTTTATTTTATTTTTAGAACTTGAAGCATAAATCTTTTACTATAATGACCAGATTCGGCATTAAATAACCCAAAAAGGGTTGATATGCCGTAAAACAAAACTACCATACCTTATTATTTACTGTGGAACAACTTCACAACAATTATGATAATCCCAACTAAGATAAAATAGAAATATCTTTCTCTTTAATCTACATGAATATATTTCTTAATTGTTTTTGACTCTGAATTTACCGAGTTAATTACTTCGGATCATATGTTAAACATTTTTTATATTAGTTTAACATCAAGTATCTAATTAATTTTGATATTTTTTCTTTACTACTGAATTTAGTATATTTTAGTTTAGTTCTTACACAATAAATATTTGCTTTTAATATTTAAGCTTATTTTGTTTTCATTCAAATCTGATGATATCCTTGAATATAATTTCTCAGTGATATTAATCTTTGTCTTACATCTTTATATTTTTTTACAATTCAAATATTCAACAGTGTTGTGATTATCGTTTTTCTTATTTGGCTCAGTTCGGCAAAACGTATTTGTCGTTGTGTGTAACATTTTATATTTTACGATTTAACTCCTGTTCGTTTATGTGCTAATTTTCTAACCATATTTCTGATTCCTTCTACGGAATTTTCAACAGGTGGAAACGGGGGACTGTTTTGTAAATACTACCTGGATTTCATTTGTTTACCTTCAATTTATCTGGAAACATGAGTAAAAGCTTTTGAAACTGTTATTAAATTATAAAATAGCATAATTTAGAATTGTATACATACATATTTAAATGTATATACATATATGCGTATATATATTTTCATATATATATATATATGTATATATACAGTACCGTCCAAAATTAAGGGAAACAAATTAAATCTTCTGAATCTAAACACAATTATATATTAATTTATGTGAAAATTTCACTGAATATACACATCATTTAGTTCGACGTTTACCAGGATTTCCAGATGAATTAAAATAATATTTTTAAAGTTATCCACCATTTTACAGATTTCAAGTGTCTAAAATTAAGGAACAAAATATCATTTTTAACTAAATCACATTAAAAAGGCAAAAAAAGATTTAATATTTGGTACCTCTACCTTTGTTTTCAATAACTGCTGCGCATCTACGACTGCAGGATTTCACTAAATCTTGACATTAGGCCATAGTTATCTTCGCCCATTCATCTTTCAGTTTCAGCCACACATGTTCGATGTTTTCCGGATTTTTTGCCATAACATTCTGTCCTAGAGTCTTCCATAAGTTTTCTATAGGGTTCATATCAGGACTCGGAGTAGGCCAGTCCATTACCTCTACTTCTTGATCAGCCAGATAATTCATGACCAGCTTTGCCTTATGGCATGGAGCATTATCCTGCATAAAAACAGGCTTTTCGATACCAGAATTCTGCAACACTGGCAAAACATACTGTTCTAAAACAGTCTTGTATACAGTAGCCTTTACTCTAGTATTTAAGCGTACAAGTGGTGATGTACCCTGCCATGATATCATGCCGAACACCATCACGCTACCTCCACCAAATTTAACATTTTTTTTTAATGCAGCTAGGATCTAAACTGTCGCCTTTTCTTCTTCTTACAAATTGTTTTCCATCACTGCCAAATTAAATTTCGATTCATCAGTGTAATAAACTTTTTTTCCAATTTTCTTCTGATCATATAACATGCTTTTTTGCGAACGTCAATCGGGCTGTTTTGTGTTTTTTGTTTACTTATTAGCGGCTTTTTACAAAGAGATCTTGCAAAATGACCTATTTCGTGCAACCTTCTGGACACAGATTGTCGTGAAACATTCGTGACACCTTCCATTTGTTTAGAAATGTTGCCAGCTGTAAGGAAACGGTCCTTTAATACTAGGCGTTTTATAACTCTGCCCCTTTTTGCCGTTGTCTTTCTTGGTCTACCTGGTTTCTTTGTGTTACTTAACCTCCCAGTCTCTTCACAGAGTTTGGGAACACGGCTTACAGCATTTTTTGAACGTTTCACACGTTTTCCGATTTCTTCTATTGTCAACTTTTCCTTTCTTAAATTGACGATTTTTGCTTTGTCGCTTAAATCAGTTTTATTTCTTTTTGACATGAGTGACTTGCAGCAGTGATGATAATTAAAGTTTACACTATTTATTTTCATCCTTTTATACAAAAGCACCCTACTGTTTTAAACTTTAAACAATTATTTTTCCTTAATGTTCCTTAATTTTAGACACTTGAAATATGTAAAATTGTGGATAATTTTAATAATATTATTTAAATACATCTGAACATTTCGGTAAAAGTCCAACTACATAATTCACATATGTAGTGAAATTTTCATAAATATTAAATAATAATTTATTTGAGATTAGTAAGATTTTATTTTTGTTCTTTAATTTTGGACGGTACTGTATATATATATATATATATATATATATATATATATATATATATATATATATATATATATATATATATATATAATTACGGTGATATTTTGTCTAAGGAAGATTAGCAGGGTCTCCCAGGCCATGAAAACAAAATAGAAGAATTTAAAAAGTGTGTAACATATTTATATTAACACATCTCTCTCTCGCTCTCTCTCTCTCTATCCGTCTTTCTATATTTCTCTCTTTCCCCTTCTTCGTTTTTGCATCCATCTAACCAGCTCTCTACTTCTCCTCCGTTAAGCCTATTCCACTCTCCTATTTTCATGTGTTTAACATAATAATAATAATAATAATAATAATAATAATAATAATAATAATAATAATAATAATAATAATAATAATAATAATAATAATGTAATTCATTTACCGTAGCTTTCAGGTTTAAATGTAATACTCTAATCTTACATTTATTGCTTTCGAAAAACGCCACGTAGAACAAAACACAATGACGTCCTTGATACCAGGACATTCCGTTTCTCCATTTTACAAACATATGAAGAGTAATTATGTTGATAATTATAATAGTCCAAATAGATTTAATACTTAATATATACAACTTCCTAAATAATCTTACATTTATTGCTTCCGGGCAACACCGATTAGAAAAATGGTCCTGGTCATTTTCCAGTTTCTTTTCACTCCGTTTCACAATAATATTAGCATATATTATGTTTATAATGCCAATAGCCCGAAGAGATTAAATACATATCAAATACGAAAAGTTAATACTGTAAGCTTACATTTATTGCATCCAGACAACGCCTAATAGTACAAATAGCCCCTGTGATTTCATAGTTTATGTCCCGTCCCCCTTGCACAATAATACGAAAAGAAAAATATGTTGATTATGTCAATAGTCCAAAGAGATTTATAATATACGACTTACACAAAAATGTAATACTGTAATCTAAGATTTATTGCTCTTAGACCACGCCGAGTAAAAAAATAGTTCATTTCAGTTCCTACTTTCTGCCCCCCCCCCACTTCACAATAATATGAACACAAATTATGTTTATAATGACAATAGTCCGCAATTTAATTTAATGCTGTAATCTTACATTTTGTTGTTCCAAAACAACGCAGAGTAGAACAAATGGTACGGGACAATTCTGTTCCTCTCCGTTTACAATAATTTATGAAGAGAAAGTATGTTTATAATGACAATAGTCCGAATAGATTTGATATATACCACTAATGATGATGTTATACTGTTATTTTACATTTCTTTCATTCAGACAATACCGAGTAGAACAAATGGTACTGGTCAGTTATGTCCTCCCACATTCAAAATACTATATGAAGAGAAATTATGTTGATCATGACAATATCCTGAAGAGATTAAATGAGTTTTGGTTAAGATAAAATACATATGGATTAGGATATTAAAATATTTATTATAAATAATCATATATATATTAAATCATGGTATGTATGTGATAGAATTAGTATGTTGAGAAGCAATTTCACGCCCAAAGTGATAATTAGTCATACTTCACTACTTCTCTATAACTTCTTGAAATTACTTATTTTCTGTATTCGCCTGAACACCCCCGCAACGTATTCTTCCCTCACACCAATTCGAAATCATACTGCTAACTAATGGCTTCCATACATTCGTTGATGGCTGACAGCAAATGTCACTAAACTGCTGGGACATTTCTGTCTGTCCGAGGCTATGAGATCAATGGCCTGACTTAAGCACCCACTGTCGCCGGACATTCAACATGATAAATCTACTATTGCCTAGTCATTCGATTCGTTGCTATCCACCCACAGGCGATTGGAACCAACGGTATGCGGGATTATTTTCTGAATGTGCAATGATTGTTTTTTTTTCTATTTATTAGAGAGTTTTAAAATGCGATGAAGGCGGGACAAGTGGAATGGCAAAAAAGAAGAAAACGCAGACGAAAACAGAGAATAAAAAAGGAAGACGAGAAGAATAAGAAGAATAAGAATAAGAATAAGAATATAAATAATAATAATAATAATAATAATAATAATAATAATAATAATAAGAAGAAGAAGAAGAAGAAGAAGAAGAAGAAGTAAACCAATAAGAAAAAGAAAAAGAGGAGGAAGAAGTGTACGGAAGATAAAAAATATCTTTTAGAAGATGGTGAACGCATGAAGGCGTATGATAAGAAAAAATAGGTAAAGCAAATACTGGATCAGAGTGATAAAATAGAAGAAAGAGAAAAAGAAGAAATAGAAAATGATTGTGATGAAGACGATAGGGCGAGTGAGTAAGAGAAAGGGAAAAAGTGATGGTTGTACGAGAAATGAAGGAAGACCATTCAATGGACGAAATGGTAGCACATCTCTGAAATGAACGATGGGAGACAGTCGGAAAATAAAGAAAATAGGATACAAAGCAAAATAAGACGAAGAAAAAGAGGAATTCTGTTTTTTGTTTTTAAAAATTTATTTTCATTTTGAAGAGAATTTCATCACTTTATGTAGGAATAGACTCATATTCTTTCTCTGTTTTTCCCCGGCTGTCTGTTTTCACCTCTTGTTCTTATATATATATATATATATATATATATATATATATATATATATATATATATATATATATATATATATATATATAATCATCCACATACAGACTGTTTCGCTGTATCACAGCTCTTCAGTGCGGCTATACCAGTTAATGGCCCAAGCCGGGATTGACACTCAACTTTCGAGCTGAAAGTCGGCGCCCCTACCCCTATATATATATATATATATATATATATATATATATATATATATATATATATATATATATATATATATATATATATATATATATAAAGTAGAAAATACCCAAGGACGGTAAATTAATTCTACGAACAGAACAGATTTTCACCACTTATATGTATCATTATGAATATTAAATTCTGAGTAAAATGACACTATAACTGATGTCTATAATCCTTAATCCAATTTTGATCAAAATCCATTATTCTAGAAAATCTCTAAAATGTAATGTTCGAGCTAAATAGGTCTTAAAAATAAATCTGAATTCAGGCAATTTTGCTAACTTGGCGTCCATATATATATAGGGTAAGGTTCTGTCGATGCTACTGTGTATGCTATTATATCAGCTTTGCTTATACATTTGTGAAAAGTATGACTCCATATATCTCCCCCAGTTATAGTAGAATATAAACCAGGGGCGGTCAAACTTTTCAGGGCAAGGGCCACATTAAAAAAATCCAATTTTACTTGGCCGCATAGTTTATTTTCCAATAAAATTGATATCTGAAATAATCGAAATATATAGATTTCAAAGCGAAAATACAATTATTTTTCATTCATTAGCATCTTAAAGTATTCTAGAGGATTCACATGAACATATTTAAAAAAACAACAGTAACTCTGTTTAAGAAATAGAAAAACAAATTTTATTAATCAATAATTTTGAGTAGAACTACTCATATAAATTAACTAACAACATTTTGTATGTTAAAGGAGAAACTTCACATGAAGCACATTTGTTTGAAAACAAAGTAACTCAATTTAAAGAAGAAGAAATATTTATATTGATATTTTAAAGCAGTAACTTCACATGAACAAAATATTTATTAGAACACCAAAGTAGCTCAGCAACCGAGCATCAGAAGAATCAAAATGATTCAACGAGAATGATGCAACTGACTGCAATCATTTACCAGTTTGTTGAAAGTACGTGTCAAGTTGCTTGCACTGATTTTTAACACCGACTGAAGATTCGAGTCTGTGAGAAGTGACCTATTCCTTGACTTCTTAACTTTCAATATAGAAAATGTCGTCTCACATATGTAAGTTGATGCAAATATCACAAACATCTTCCTTGCAAAAATTTTCAGATTTAAAAACTTTTTTGAGTGCAGAGATGCATAAAACTCAACCAGTAGTTTATTGTCAAAAAGCCTCTTTAAAGTTTTGTCGGCTTGCACATCTATCAGTTTCACCTGCAGTTCTTCAGCAGCTGTTTCAACGTCAAAATGTGAGCTGAGCCAATCAAACTGCCCTTCAATTGCCTTGAAATCAGCAAATCTTCTGATAAATTCATCTCTTAAAGCCATCAACTGGGAATTGTATTTGTCTGATAGTGCTTGTGTAACAGCTCGTGTTTTCAACAGAGGAAAATGAACAAAGTTTTACTCTTTAAGCTGCTTGGCAAAAAGTTGAAGTTTCGATTGAAACGCTTTCACTTCCACGTACAATCTATGGGCAAATATACCTTTGCCTTGTAGTTGTGTCTTTAACTCATTCAGCTTTTGCATGATATCTACGTCAAATGCAAAATCGCAAACCCATTCGTCACACTCCATTTCCTTTATAAAGTCACAAGAAATGTCTTTCATATTAGAAACACATGACAACCATTTCTTTAACGTCCCACACCCTCTTCAGTACTTTTCCCATACTTAACCATCGGATATTTGTATGGTACAGCACATCAGTAAAATTACCTCGATGTCTTTCAAGAAGCTTCAGAATTGCCTGTTATTCAGTCTCCGTGCTCTTATTAAGTTCACTGCACGCACCACTGGATCCGTAACCTGTTAGAGCTTAAAAGATGATTTACAGAGGCTATCTTGATGTATTATGCAATGAAAAGACAACACACTGTGCGATAGAAAATCTTCTTTGATTTTATTATTCATCAAGGTCACAAGGCCACAGTGTTTGCCTGAGTGAAGGAGCACCATCAGTTGTAATACTTGCCAGTTTATCCAGGCTTAATCTAGACCTGATTCGACTGTTAATGACACTGTTGTATACATCGTTTCCAGTAACAGTGTCTTTGAGAGACTCCATAGATAACACTTCCTCTGTAATTTCGAAGTTTTCGTCAATTCCTCTGATGTAAATGAGTAGCTGAGCAGTATCCTGAATGTATACTATGACTATTAGCTAAGTCCGTCAGCTTTATTATATACTATGAAAAAACTGCCGCAAACACTATGCACGTTTCTCAATTTACATAATCAATTGCATTTGAACTTTTAATAAATTAGTATTCGCAAATATACACTCATGATTATGTTCTTCAGATTTCCACATGCATTTAAACAATTTTGCTCGCTAATAATCTTACTTATAAATTTTAATTATTGAATAAAATTGTTTAATTAAAATAATAATTGATTTAAAAATTAATGAGTTACGTAGTTATTTCATCTACGGTCAACTGATTAAACAGCGTTAATCCATAGAAATTAATACGGACGCAAGACGGCACGTAATTTCAAATGTAAACAAAACGTTGGCATTTAACCGTGTTACTTTAAAACGTTCTGAGTTTCTTGATTTTCTTAATCTTATTAGCCATTATGTTTTAAAACACACATTTATTGAATCAAATAGTTTAATTAAAATAATAATTGATTTAAAAATAAATGAGTTACGTAGTTATTTCATCTAACACCCAACTGATTAAACAGCGTTAATCCATTGAAACGACCTCCCTCCGTATTTTATTTCTTTATACTTTTATATCCAATAATATCATTTTTTCACGATCTTACCTGAATTTATGATTAAAAAAAAAGATGTGATTATCTTTCTTTAGAATCAAATTATTTAATTAAAAAAGGTCATTAAATTGAATGTTTGGTGCTTTTTCATTTTAGGACCCGCGCTAACTTTGACCCCGTCGTTAGGGTTAGGGTCAAGGTCAACGTGGGAGTTAGAGTTATGGTTAGGTTTTCTTTTTTTTTCCTTTTTAATTAAAAATATTTATAGGTATGGGGGAAGGATAACAAAAAATTGGGGGAAGGCGGTCAAAAAAATGAGGGTGTGCACAAATTTTTAAAATTCTTTTTAAAGTAAAAATATTTCTATTTATGGGGGAGAGTAAAACAAAAATCGGGGTAGAGTCGAATTTCTTTTTTTCTATATTTTCAACTAAAAAAATTCTTGGTCAAACACAAAGAATATCAATGTCTAACCACCCAGGAAATATGACTGGGGCTCTATCGGTTTACCCGTGAGCGTTCATTTCTGACGCGGCAGCCTAGCAAAAATATGCGACCGGAGGGAGCATATATTTGCTAGTAATTATAATTATAAAACATTAAAATAAAACCAATAATAGATATTTTATACATATTATGCAAAACTATCTTAGACACGACCGATAATAACTTTACGAAAATGGTTTTACATGAGACAATAATAAATATAAATATTAATCGCATATCCTACAACTAGTTTAAAACTATTGCCCTAAAGCAACACCTCGTTTCTTCATTAGTTATAAACAAAATAAAAATGTAAAAACCAATAAAATAATATACTCAGAAACGTACAACATTTGGAACGACCTGGCCATCTTTTAATTCATGCAGACGCAGAGCGTTGCTACCACATCTGGGGATGGGTCGCTCAGAGCACTCTTTCTTAACTTGACAGAGTACAAAATCGTATTCGCAATGTAGTGGGAGATGATATTTTTATTCTTTACAAACCCTTTTCCCTCAAGAGATACGTTACTAGTCTTTCTCTACGTTATAGTTATTGTCAGGTTAGTGTTCGACTTCGCTTCAATCTCTTTCTCTTCTGTAAAACATTCACAGCAAGAACTGATCGTATTATCAGCATAGCAAACAACTTTCGTTTCTTTGTGTACCTAAAAGCAAACGGAATTACATAGACAAAGTTTGTTTAAAAGAACTTCTCATCCGTGGAACACCATGCTACTGTACTGCTTCTCTTCTGACTATAGCATATTCGTCTTCAAGTCCAATGTTAACAAATACTTAAAAAATCAAATTCTACCTATTCAACCCATCATTTCCTATCCTCTCATAGTATTGTTCATCATCACACTGACAATCTCATTCATCCTCGTCTTCGAGTGGCTTTTGGCCTTGGTAGGTGGAAAGTCATTAATATTAATTAAAAAAATCATAGGTTAAACAATAATGAAACAAGAATAGCGTGATCCGCTTTCGAAGCAGTCATATATACGCGTGTTAAATAAATAATACGGTTAACATTTACGTATAGATTACAGTTCGACATAATCATACCCGATTTTGACAAGACGCACCTGAAAGCTGGAGTTTAAATCGGCCGAAACTTTCTTTGAATAATATCCAAGATGAAACTAGTAGTTGAATAATCCAAATGATACTAAATATTTTTTTAAACAATAATAAAGTAAGAACATCTTAAACAGCTCTTGAAGTGCCTCTCGGCACTTTGGCTAGGAACGAAGTGTAGTATCTTTTCTGATACTACACTTCATATTTTCTGTTCTCTGTCAGTGACCGAGAAATTCTACTAGATTAGGAGAAATTTTATTTTTATCTTAATCCAGACTGCCCCATTTTGGGGAGCTAGATTTTCCCTTCATTAAAAACCGATCTTGTGTCTAACTCTGTCCCCGTTCGCATTCAAGTAAATAGAAAGTACCCCTGAAGCAGTCACATCTATGTTCTTGTAAAATCCCTGATAGCTTTCCCTATAGGAACTGCTTCAAACCAGCATTTCGCCTTGCCAACAACGTCTCATCGTTTGGGAAGTCTTTTTCTTTTGACATTTATGCGTCGTCATGAACTGGGTTATGGTGAGCAGACGAACAAACATATAAACACATTGACTTGTAACCAAATGAAGACGCTTAACTCAGTTCTAAGGCAGACAAGTTATTGCGCCGTATTGAAAGAACACGGAGATTGTCTGAGAATTTGATACGCTTGTATTTCATATTATAAGATAAACCCCGACCGGCCATTCCACTCGCTTGCCTCCTGCCACCCGGCACGAAAATAAGAATAATAAAAAAGGGGGAAGGAAAAACGAGACATTACTCACTTATTATGATTGAATAATGCGTATGCGGTTAGAATGTGATTTTATATCGGTTAAAGATTCACTGCTGCGACTGCGTCTATGCACGACTTTCCATGCAAAGGGTTACTATTATATAAAGAAAAGAAAAAAAAAGACAACATCTATTTATTTATCCATATAAATAAAGGGCATCCGTCTGTTTGTCTGCTTGTGCCCAGTTAACACTAAAAAAACTGTGATATTTAGACAAAGAAAAGTGACTCCCATCTTTTATTTGTGATTGCTAATTTTAGTAAAAAAAGTGTGTTCCGACAATCATATAATGCAAATATTGGCATGTGTGTTTGTTGCATACCCCTCTACTTGGGGCCGCGGCGGTTCACGTTTACTATTTAGTCCCGGAAATGGCCGTGACAGTTCACATTTAATACTCGCCATGTTTCAAACATCATAAATCACATAGTTCATATATTGTTTGCATACCTTTAGATTTCTCCCTCGCCGGATAGAGGGTCGCGTCGTCTAGTGGCTAAACTCTCTTTCTTCTGCCGAACATCGCCGCTACAACAAAACTTCAAGACGAACTCCGAAGACAAACAATTCTTTTAACTTTCAACTTCAGTTTTTATTACAAGCGTTAGTTATTTATCGGCTTGGGGACATTCACTACGTTGAGAAAGAGAGAGAGAGAGAGAGAGAGAGAAAGAGAGAGAGAGAGAGCAAATCACTACTTTATCGTAGTTACTTAACAATTATTTTCTTAACCATTCATAGAGGGGGAGAAGGATATCTCTCGCTTGTATTTTGATAGGGAAATATTTCCCTTATCTGTTGTAGTTTACATGGGAACAATCACGTCTCATCGGTTTGCCTCCAAAACCTAGAGTGACGAAACTCGCTTCTCACGAAGACCGTGTGACGTAACGGATCCCTCTGTTTCTCACCCAAGGGCCTGTGACGTCACGGCCTCTCGCAGGTGCGCACTGACCCTTGATCTGGGATCTCGTCACACGGTGACCTTGTTACGTCTGTTAGCTCTGACTGTATGAACAGGCCCTATTCTGCACTGGGCTGCTCCCCGCGCTAATTCGCGCAAGTCAAACCAACGATTTCCAACAGATGCGTCCATTCCCATAGGGCCATTATCAAGCATTTTTAGAAAATAAATCTTGTATTTCCGTTCGATTTTATTATTTTAATATTAAATCCTGACCGATCGTTTTTAAAGCTATTTTTTTAAAGAACGGGAGCTGAATTTAATCTCTCGCCTACAACTACTCGTACTATACCTTAATCCACCGGGTAAGAGATTTAATAAAACACACATTTCGAGATTCACCGAAAGATAGTGCCTCAACTTAATTAATATAGATCACCCATCCAATTTAATTGTAAGATATTTAGAAATAATCCGATTTTTTTTTGTTTTAATTACCTTTTCACATGCTAGTTGAAAACAAACACATTTGGTGAAATAAAACAATACCATTTAAATGAGAAGAACCGAACATTCACCAGGCAATTTCCATCGTCGACTGTCGAAAACACACAAAAATAAAAGATCAGTCTCAAAAATCATAATTAAACTTATATTTTGGCTAATTCGTTTTAATTGTTCTATTTGCTTTTTCATTGTTATTTCGCTTTGACCCATTTGCCTATTAAGTGCAAAGTGTTTTATTGACACTGGCTATTCTGTGCGAACCTGATATTAAGGATTATTTATTTAGCAAATGGTGAGATCAGAGAAAAATAATATCACATTAGATAAGTATTTTAAATATATCAGATAATATCCGTTTTAATTAGGTTAAATATGAATTAACCCGACTCTTTCGTTTAAAAATTAAAACATATACTCATTCATCACAAAATAGTTGCATTATTTTTTGTTTTATCTCGCACCACATAAACTGCTTTTTTCAACGCAACTTAAAAAAATTGAAATATTACAATATTCTTTCTTTATCTTTTCTTAAGAAGCCTTCCATCCGGCAATATCTTACTTTTTCTCACTCTCTCTCTCTCTCTCTCTCTCTCTCTTTCTCTCGTATATATATATATATATATATATATATATATATATATATATATATATATAGATAGATAGATAGATAGATACATATATATATACATATATACACACATCTATACATATATAAATATTCATATATATGTATACATATATATACACATATGCACGACTTTTTATATATATATACATATATATATGCATATATATATATACATAATATACATATATGTATATATACATATATATATATACATATCCGTATATATATACATATATATATATATATATATATATATATATATATATATATATATATATATATAGTAAATATGTTAAGAAGGTGGGGACTTACTATTTAGTTTTCCTTAAAATGCAGTGTCAGATTTGATATAAGCTGGAAAGAACAAATATGATAAATTGAAAGTTTTCTTTAAAATCCTAGATAACAGCAAGTGTGGTGGAATTAAATATTTCGGGAAAATCTTCCCTTTTATCAAAAATAAACACCAAAGGAAAAATCCGTCTATGTGGAGAATTAGCCAAAATGGATGGCAGAGAGTAAAGTCGGAACAAACCAGTCCCGCAGAGAATAAAAAAATAATGAATTTCAAATTTCCTTAAATTGTGTTTTGTATATGAATATAGTGTTCATAAATAGGTGTGTAATATTAGGTTAATTAATTGGGTATTGTATGGTTATTGATTAACTATTTGTTTTAAAATACCTTTATTTGTTTATGTGTGTTTTCTTTTCTTTTCTATTTTATTCTCTTTCGTTCTTTGTTTTGTTATTAAAATAATGTAATGAATTAACATTCTTTGACTTACTCTTACTATCGCACCAAAATAATTCACCTCATACACATGTAATATTAAATTATTAAACGATTTGCCTCAAATCTAAATACATATAAAAATTATTACCCCACATCTAAATACATATTCAATGTATACAGATAAATATACAAAAAGTAAATAATACATTTTTAAAAAATAGATAAAATAAATACATGAATAATAATACACATATAGATAAATAAATAATCATTTAACACACATACCTCTATCGATTGAATCTATGAAATAATTCTCATTTAATACCTAATTTAGTATCAGCCACAGTTATCCCTCTTACACATTCTGTTTTATGGTTAAAATCCAAATTTAACTGAATTCAATCAAGCCTGAACTAAATACATGAATGCTTATAATAAGTAACAAATTTCACTAATTCGATAATCTAACTTACGGAAACCCTCAATTAATAATATGTCTTTAATATATGATAACCAATAAAAATTAAATAAAATCTAATAATAAAAAAGAATATAAATGTATCACATTACATTCATAACAAAACAAAAAACGAAAGAGAATGAAATAAAAAATAAAATAAAATCAACTACACATAAACAAATAAAAGTATTTTAAAACAAAATGTTAAATGATTCTTAATCATCATCCGTACAACACATACAGCCGACCCCACACTTGCTGTTATGTGGGATTTTAAGGAATACTAAATATAAGTCCCCACCTTCGATTTATCATTTTTGTTCTTTCCAGCTCATATCTAATCCGACACTCTGCATTGCCCTCAGTCTTCTTAAAATATTTAGTACAATTCCCAGCAATTATTCAAGAAAACTACCATTCTCTATGTTTTTTTTTAGATAAGGATTACTTATTTGGATTATTTCGAGTATATATTGGTTTTTATAATCAGGAAATGGTTATGAAATAGACACTTGAATAAAGAAACAGAGTTGCCACCTACAGCTGCACAGAAAAACTCAATCAGAACAAATTATTTTGAAGCCAAATTAGACAAAAGTCAGGAAAACAGTAAAAGTATGATCTGAGGACAAGAGACGAATCGTTAAAACCATCTAATAAGTGAATGCAGTAAACTAGACTGAGAAAACAGTATAAAACATATACGACTGCATCGAGAAAAAACCCTCTCCAACTAAGAAACGTTTGCATATTGAAAATGAAGACAAGTGGTACACACATAAACCGTAGACACTATTGAAAAATGATCCTCTGAGACATGGAAGTACAAAGAATCAGATTAATCTAAGCAAAGTGGACCGTACATAGGTATACTTAACAACAAGAAGAAAAAACTTGTCAAATCGTAGATATCCTCGTTTCGTCGCCATCCGGCAATATTTTACTCTGTCACTCTCTCTTTATATATATATATATATATATATATATATATATATATATATATATATATATATATATATACACACACACACACATATATATATATATATATATATATATATATATATATATATATATATATATATATGACATCTTTCTTGAAATTGTTTAAAATGTTATAACTTGGATGAGCTGTATAAGTTTAACAAAAAAGTGTGTTTAGGGCCAATATATTTGATGTTTTATATATTTTTATGTATTTTATATATTTTTTATATACTTTCAAAGATTGAGTTTATTATCTTCAGTAATATCATTGCGGTAATGGTTTCTGAGAAGAAGATTTTTTTTGAAAACTCATACGTTAAGGACGCAATATCACTCCTTGTTTTTGAACTTTAATAAAATCTGATTAATTTCTCATTTTATTATGTCATTCAATTAATATTATTGCTCTATACACTATATTGAGGTTTGATTTTATCTTGATAGTCTACTGGTTAAATATATTATTTATATATTTAAAGTATTATCTTACTCTCTCTCTCTCTCTCTCTCTCTCTCTCTATATATATATATATAATAAATATTTGTTATTGTTTATTATCTATGTACGTATACGTTTCGTCTTTTTTTAATCGGGACTCATCAGCATAGAGATATGACTATTCACTACCGGTCATGCGATTCGAAACCCCGGATTACAAGTATTTTGTAACTCAAATCCGACGCCTTAACCACACGGCCAATTTTAAATAGCGAAGAAACGGTGATAATGTTAACACTTTATCGGCGGGATTAACGTCTACAGCGTTCTACTTCTTTTTAATGGAAGGAACGATGCATTTAAAGCTAGTGACGTCATGCTGTGTTAATACTACACTTACAGTGCTCTACTTTTTCGAGGAGCGACAAATAATAATAAATATTTGTTATTGTTTATTATCGATGTACGTATACATTGCGTCCTTTTTAACATATATATAAATATATATATATATATATATACATATATATATATACATATATATATATATATATATATATATATATATATATATATATATAGAGAGAGAGAGAGAGAGAGAGAGAGAGAGAATCGTACATTTCGTCGTTCCAGCAGTTCATAAGGTAAGCATAAAGGACACAGAAACACGAAGCAAATATATTGAATTGGCCACAAAACTTTAAAGAATTTAAAGCATGAAGAACATCACTATCATAGCAATAAATGTAGGAGCATTACGAACAGTCACGAGAAACCTGAAAAAGAACAATTGATATTGAAATCAACGTAGCGATTGACACGCAGTAATGATGAAAACAGTCAAAATATAAATAACAATCCTAGACTGCGGAAACGAACGTAACCAACTAACACAACCAGCCACATGTAAATTGAAATATAATTAGAGCAAAAATATAGAAAAAAACATCAAGCAATACCTAGGGAACAACAACTGATATTAATAGCGACTTCATGTTGGTTAGATAATTCGAGAATTATAAATTGCTCATTGTTCAACACACTATTATAGATTTTCCAGAAATCGTAAGTTCCTAATTTCTGTTACTCGATGCGATTTCTAGTCATCTTGGGTAAGCTTATTGCCATTCAAGTTCTCAAGACGAGTGACAGTCGCTACCAGCGAGAGATGAAACGGTTATCGAAAGAGGAGTATAGTGCTAGAAATCTGGGGAGTGTTATTCTACTTAGACTCCTTGGTGCGCTACTTTTTATTGTCAGTGAGAAATAATTGATAATGACTAATATCAAAAATAAAAATAATAATAATAAAAATGATAGCAATGAAAATAATAATAATAAAATAATAATAATAATAATAATAATAATAATAATAAAATAATAATAATAATAATAATAATAATAATAATAATAATAATAACATAGAGACAGAGGTAATTGCTTCACAAAGAACATATATTAATCTACACTGTAATAAGATAACGCTAATAAGTGAAAGATGGATTTCTCAAACAATCCATATAAACATTCTACCAACCTAACCACATATGCATAAGACATTTTTGACATTACTTGAAAATCAATTAGCACAAATTGAGAACATATTAAGAGAGTAATAGTTCACAAAGGAAATGAAAAGGTATGTCGAGAAGGAAAAATACCACATTTCAATGCCCTAATATCAATAATTTACTGAATAAAATGAACGAAATCGTATCAAAATGTAGACATATAGGTAGGTTTAGCACTTTTAATGTATCGTAAAATTAAAAGATAGAAGAAAATAATAAATTATTACTAATATCATAAAATAAGCGGACGAACAAATAATTAAAATATTATAAGTGTGTGTATATATATATATATATATATATATATATATATATATATATATATATATATAGAGAGAGAGAGAGAGAGAGATAGAAGAAAAAAGAGTGATAAATATGCGACGATTATCCAATATATATATATGATTACATAAACAATATTTCAGGCTTACGTCAATCAACCAACGTTTCGATATTACCACATCTCTTCAAATATATATACATATATATATATATATATATATATATATATATATGTGTGTGTGTGTGTATATGTATATATATACAAATATATATATATATACATATATATATATATATATATATATATATATATCATAAGTTATACACATAGTAGTAGAAAAATGCCAAGGCCATATCTGTTTGGAAAATATTTCAATAACAGTGAGATTAAAATTACAAATTCATGTTTACAACAAACGAAGAACAGCTTGTCAAAATGTCATTTCATAAATTAGCTATTTGTTTTTATTTTTCTGATTAAATGAGTGTGTTCATTTTCATGTAACACATAGTTCTTCGTATGAATAGTTTTATATCGTCGGTAAGATGTTGGCATTTTGGATGAAAAGTGTTTTCCTGTCATTACCTGTGAATGTTCTAATAAGAGTTGCGAATTTTTTTCTTTCTACATACACGCCGGAACACTAGCTAATTTAGTGAAAACTAAATTAGCATACATAGAATTATGTGAAAAAAATAACAGCCGTAGGAATAGTCATGATACGAGTTGATTATAAGTAACAAAAGTGTATAAAATAAATAAACAATAAGATAAACATATAATAAGCCTTATTAAATGTCATTTAATAATGTTTGCCTAAATAAAAATATGCTGCCTAAATACACAACACACACACACTATATATAGTGCATTTAATAACAAGCAGTACTACTAGCTTCATTGCGAAGTTCAACACGATTTGTTGTTGTTGTCGATCACTCAGTGCCGCTTGCTGTGAATACTCGCCGACTTTTTATTTACAAAGTTAAATCCTTCTAAAATTCCAAGCTAATTCCTGGTGACCAACTGGTAATTATCTTTACCGCGAATCAGTGGTATTTGTGATCGGAATTCGCGCCCGTCGACCGTCGGAAATTAGCTTCCTGCACTGAAGATTGCGTACGCATGAAACATCGATGTCTGTAGGTAATAAATAATTTTTATATATATATATATATATATATATATATATATATATATATATATATATATATATATATATATATATATATATATATATATATATTGGTAGGATTTCGGGATTTTGAATTAAAGGAATTGTGCGACTGGTCTGACTAGTTATCTCTACACTGATGATTCCACAGGGAAAAACGTATACATTTTAGATAATTAAATGTTCATTATGAAATAATTATGTGTAGAATCCTTTTGGCCGGGCGGTCTAATGAACAGTCATACATACCTTAGAATCTAAGCTATAACATGCTAGTTTCATTCCTTTAAAAAAACTGTTTTCACGGCTGACTATCATTGCCCACCTACTCGGCATAATAGGATTTATTTCTCGTCACTTTATGTAACTATTCAGATTAATCTAATTGATAAAAAAACGGGTAAAACACCATTCTAATTTGTTTATTTTCTTCTTTTTTTTCTTTTGTATTACCTTCGACTGTTAATGAATAGAGAGAGAGGGATAGAGAGAGAGAAAGAGATAAAGAGAGGAAGAGAGAAAAAGAGTGATAGATACACTATTAAATAAGGGATGGGCTCAAAAACATGCAGTGAGAAGGTCTGAAAGTGATAGATAGAAAGTTAGTAAATGATGGGTCACTTTGTGATTCATTTGCAAATTGCTGATAATTCAAATAATTAAACAAGCTTTTCTTTTAAAATATAATTCAATCCCAAAACTGTGGAATATTTTAATATGTATTTTATATTGCAATAGGAAAACGTCCATAAGGAAACCAAACCATTTTGCGTTGCGGTTTTACTTCAAATTGTTATTCTTTTTTAGTTCTTTTTGTTTTCATCTTTTTGAATTTACTTACGACACCTGAATTCATCAATTGTGTCACCTATACAACCCTTTGTATAATATTTGATTATGATATGTTTGACATCCACACATAGTTGTTAATTATATATCAAATAGACAGACTTTATTTTATTCGTATAGATATAGATAATTGCGTTTTTCATATCAAATACGGGTAAACACTGACAATAAATATAATCTCTACAATTATCGGTATTGACTAAACGGGTTGCAGCATTGGTCAGGAAGTTCATGACTTCCCGCTACTAAATCAATTATGATAGCTGGACCACATCGCAATGACCACCGGTCAACCATTATCTACTTATTTAAAAACACATTTTCTTATAGAAGCAAAACATCCGGCCCCGGGTTATGAGGGGGACGCGTGTGGTTCGATACTGTATCAACAGTGCGATCATGATGTACATCGGTAAAGCGTGGGTGTCTTCAGACGTCATGCAGTCGAATTATGTGAACAGATCCCAAGGTATTGTGTGTCGGCTAACATAGGATGTTTTATTTATAAAAATTGGCCACACGTTGAGATCACAGCTTCGGACTATTTTGTCATCCGATCTACTTTTCTGATCATGCGTGGGTGCATAATTGTAGAAAGAGTGTCACGTTTTAATAGAATCAGTATAAGTCTGGAAACAGATTCAACAGTGTATGGTGACTGAAAGTTTCTCACCTTGGGATAATCAGACCCCGTTAGAGTCTATATCTGTAAAAGTCTATCAGCTATATTGTACACGCTTTCCTAAAAAGTACAGGAACTAATACAGCCTGTTCTACCAGTCGATTTGTGGAAGAGTTTTTTAAAAAGTGCGTGTATCAAATATGGCTGGAATAAAACATTAAGTCAAGTGCTTAAGAGAAAAGAAAATGGTGAAAACTACCCAATAATATAAACCTACTGAATTGCAATAGTGTCACATGTTTGAATCACTGCCCTTGTTAAACAACTCCTGAGGTTTGACCCATTTTGAACGCATATTTAATTTTGACAAGGAAAAATTAAATCCATTGCCCTTGATAAACACATCCTCAGTCCTGCTACTTTTGAAATATAATTTTCAGCGCTATCTGCATAGATCGAATGGACGCATATTAAAAAAATATAAGTTTTTTTAAACTTGACTTTTATTCGATAGGTTGTAACTTTATATACTTCCATAGGTTTTTACTTTATTTCTTTCCATATGGAGTTACTTCTTTCACTTTCAAAAGTTTTTTTTTATTTCCTTCAATAGCCTATTACGTTTTTTTTTCGTTCCAAAGGCTGTAACTTTATTTCGTTCAATAAGCTGTTACTGTATTTAATTCTAGTAATGGTTACTTTACTTCCTTACATATAATGATACTTTGTTTTCTTTCATAAACGGTTACTTTATTTTCTTTCCATATGTTGTAACTTTATTTACCTCCATAGCTCGTGACTATTTCGTTTCATATGTTCTTACTTACTTCTTTCTATAGGTTGTGTCTTTATTTTCTCACGGAGGTTGTTGCTTTATTTCCTTCCAGAGATTGTTACATTATTTCTTTCCAGTGATTGTTACTTTATTTCCTTCCATAAGCTGTTACTTTATTTCCTTACAGAGATTGCAACTTTATTTCCTGTCATATATTGTTACTTTGTTTTATTTCATAAGCTGTTACTTTATTTTCTTCTATATGGTGTAAATTTATTTCCCTCTATAGGTTGTAACTTTATTTCCTTCCATAGCCCGTGACTCTGTTTCGTTCCATATGTTGTTAATTTATTTCCTTCTAAAGGTTGGTACTTTATTTCCTTCTCGGAAAGTGTAACTTTGTTGCCTTTCAGAGATTGCTACTGTATTTCTTTCCAGGGATTGCGACTTTATTTTCTTTCAGCGATTGCCACTTTATTTTCTTCCATAAGTTGTTACTTGATTTTTTTCAAGAGATTGTTACTTTCTTTATTTTTAGAGATTGTTACTAAAGTCACCTTTATTTCCTTCCAGAGATTTCTTACTTTAGTTCCTTCCAGAGATTGTTACTTTATTACTTTCCAGAGCTTTTACTTGATTTCTTTCCAAAGATTGTTACTTTCTTTATTTTTAGAGATTGTTACTAAAGTCACCTTTATTTCCTTCCAGAGATTTCTTACTTTAGTTCTTTCCAGAGATTGTTACTTTATTTCTTTCCAGAGATTTTACATTATTTCTTTCCAAAGATTGTTACTTTCTTTATTTTTAGAGATTGTTACTAAAGTCACCTTTATTTACTTCCAGATATTTCTTACTTTAGTTCTTTCCAGAGAGTGTTACTTTATTTCATTCCAGAGATTTTACATTATTTCTTTCCAAAGATTGTTACTTTATTTTCCTCTAGAAATTGTTATTACCTTCTCTTCCAGATATTGTTACTTTATTACATTCCAGAGATTGTTACTTTATTTCCTTCCAAAGATTATTACTTTATTTCCTTCCAGAGATTGTTACTTCATTTTCTTTACTTCATTATCTTCATTTCGATGTTTCTCATTCGTAATTCGAAATAAGAGATTAACGTGATTTTAACATGTTTACCGACTACCATACTCAAGCTATGTAAGGAAATCATGTCAAGAAAACTTCATTAAAGAATGATGCAGTAAGAAATCCACCAAGAGGATATATGTAAATATATATGTATGTGTATTATGCGTGTTTGAGTGAGCTTCTGAATGTTTGCTGGACTTTGTTAACTGCGTGTACATGTGTATTTATTAGGGTATCAATATGAGGTTCTTTGGCTGTGTAAATTGTGAAATATGAATATCAGCCAATATATGTGCTAGTAGATAGGTTTTAACTCTCTCGTATATTGCCTAGTTGTTTTATCTATCTCGTCGATTTCTGCTCGCTTAGTTTCCTTCTTGAGAGCGACCGACCGACCGACCGACCGACCGACCGACGTTTGAAACATTTGAACGACGTTAGAAAAAGTTTGAACACAAATGCTAAATATTTGTTCAGAAAATAAAACAATATTGCGAAGCAGATACTTACAAAACAATACCAAATAATAGTTAATTAATAAAATAAACTTTTACAAAAGCAATATGCAAATTATTTAACCTTGCACATCTGATCACATCTGTATAAACGGTATATAAAAAAGGTGGTTCGGCTAATATATGAGTTAAATTACTTGGAAATAGGCCGTTTTAACTTTACCGTTCGTGAGAGAAATGAGCCCAATTTTGCATTTATTCAGTTAGATAGGAATTACATTCTCCCAAAGGGCATTTCAACTTATGAATAACATTGGTCCTTTCTAGTGATTTTGCGGGTTGGGGAGAAGTTGTTTTTTACTACAAGATTTTGGGTTTTTAATTTCTTATAGTAAATAATAAGTGTAACTTTACTATTATTGTAAATTTGGTATATGTATCTGTGTACAATATTTTTCATGGCTTTTATTTCTAATCAGATTATTTTGTTTCTGGTTCTAATGTAATGTCCTTACATTTAATATAGATCTTGAGATTGTGAAGAGGCGTGTAAATTAGTAAAAGCATATGAAGATATATAATGGTATATAAATACCCATAGATAGGATTAGTTAGTCGCACACTAAATGATATAAAACTATTATCTGAGTTTATTTCTCTCAACAATTAGTTCAGAAGTTACATATAGACATACAAAGTTGGTTTCTACTTTAATAGTATTCATCCATTATAATCCCATACTGTTAATGAAAAGAAGGGTCCCAATCTATTTTAAACAATGCGAGTCGTTTCTCTGCTATCTTTAAAAAAAACCCTTCTTTCTCCAGCTTTTTTGTTCATTTGCTTTAGACACCTGAGGATAATTCGACGAAGAATCGAAAACGTTCGTGATACCTATGAGACAATTTCTTTTATTTATTTTAATGCAAAAACAACACACAGTAAAATTCAAATTCAAAAATAAAATCAAAAATATAATAAAACCGACGAATTCTGTTATTTTTAACAATTTTTGTATATATATATATATATATATATATATATATATATATATATATATATATAAATACAGTTTTGTATAAGAAATCGATAAGATGCCAAGATTTTTTTATACAATAAATCAAATATTTCGGACGGACCTCTGTCCTTTTTCAATGAAACTAAGAATCCAACATTTATATTATATTTAAAAAAAAATTCTCCTCGTAAACCGCTTGGGAGCGAACCCAACGGTCGACGTGCTCTTGTTGTAATCTGGAGACGGTGTAATGTCAAGATCACGTGATAGTGTTGGTAGCATAAATAATAGGTTATATAAGCGCCGATAACGCCGATTGGTAATAAAGTTTTTTTTTCACATTAGAAGGCATTTTTAAAAATGAAATACAATTTTGTTTATAAAATCGATAAGATGCCAAAATGTATTATATTTTTTATACAATAAATAAAATATTTCGGACGGTCCGTCCTTTTTCTATAATACTAAGAATCCGACATTGTTATTATATTTAAAAAAAAATATTTCTCCTCGCCAACTGCTTGATAGCAGACCCAACGGTCAACGCGTTCCTGTTGTAATGGTGAGACTGTGTATGTCGACATAACGTGATGGTGTTGGTAGCACAAATGTCGTTAGGGAAACATATACATTT
The DNA here is from genome assembly GCA_963556195.1 of Sepiola atlantica. Taxonomy (NCBI): domain Eukaryota; kingdom Metazoa; phylum Mollusca; class Cephalopoda; order Sepiida; family Sepiolidae; genus Sepiola; species Sepiola atlantica. Next base: position 37,432,840 of record OY744524.1, read on the forward strand.
TCAACACCTTTAGTTTAATTCTCTTCCAAAGGCAGGTAATAACAAAAATAGCATAATGAAAATTTTATAATAATTAATAAAATTTTAAATTTATATTATGGATGTTTACGCTGTTTATATTTATCCGAAACACGTTTCTACCTACAAATAAAATAAAGATGATATGAGGTGATAAAACTATTGAATTGATCACGATGGAAATATCGAACAATATTCTAAGGGGTTAATGTAACCGCAATAGAGCACAGTATTGTACATGCGCTACATTGGGGATACTGATTTCAACCAGCGTTTCTACACTCTCCATTTTGTATCATATCATTATGTCATGTTTACCAGCTCCGTTTGTTGGTAACTTTTGTAACCTTCTCAACCCGTCTTAGAAGAATACAAAACAAACAAACGAAAAAAAATACTCACACATAATAATCAAATTTATTTCGTCCTTATCCCGTACACCCTATCTGTTACCCTTACATCCCGCCTTCACACCGAATACATGCAAGCACGCTTTGCTCGCTGATCCGCTTCCAATTACACACGCTGGAGAATTACATTTTCGAGGGAAGGATAGCAGTCGCATCTACGAAAAGAAAAATAGGCCAACATGCCCAAATAAGAAACGGCGTGTCGAACCGCGGAATTAAAGCTCATGTGAACGCTAGGAACGCGACAAAAATTAACAGGTGCGTTAGTCTCAGCTTTGCCATATTTGATGTAGCCCGAGACTTTACATGGCCGATTTAAATACCGAGTCTTGTATCTCTCGATTGAATCCTAACAAAGCCTAAAACAACAACTAAAAATAAAGTAAACATTGTGACACAAGGTTGAGTAAAGACTCCAACGGGAATAAATTTGATTTCCAGAAAGACTTTGCATCTATTCGACATATGCGCTAACAGAAGAGAATTCACGGAGCAACAGAAGAGAGAATAGACCGGCACTGAGAAGTCATTTATTTTCATGAGAAGAAATACAAACGCGATTTCGAGAGAAAATAAACTTACTCTATGTGATAATTCTAGTCGAGAAATCAAGAGACTATGTTTGACACATAAACACAAAAAGAGATGTGCGACGCTAGCACAGTAGACAAAAAAAGGCAAAAAAGAGGGGGAGAGTGATGAAACATATAAAAGAAAAGGACAAAATCAAAGAAAAAGAAAGGGAGAGATCAAAGGAGAGAAAAAAGAAAGAGAAACAAGATATGGAGTTCCACCTTCCTTCTATTACATGTTGACATCAGTACACGTAAGTTTTCTTTTTCATTACAAATAAATTACGTATATACGCTACACGCGCTTTCCACAAACCCTGATTATTGTTATGATATTAGTTCTTTCATCTGTTATTTAAATAAATCGCATTTAGTCTGAAGCCTTGTGTCTATCATCTGTTGTTGTTTTGTTGCATTGCGTATTCCTCTGCTCTTAGGGAAGGTCTATTATGTTGCAAGTAACAATCAAACAAAACAGAGGTTTGTTATGGTATACGAATAACAAATAAGAACAGTACAATTATATTTTATCTCGTGACTGAAGAATTTTATACACGATCATCTAAATGGGTTGAGGCGAATTCTCGCCTGTCATTTAAGTCTCACAATTACTAGAGAAAAAAGATTATTCTGAATTTTGGAGAATGTCTATTTATTTAGCTGTTGAATTCGCCTTCTCTTTTACTAGCGGTAGAGGAGGTTTCCTAGAGGGGGTTTCCTGGGCCTTATCACCAATTTTTAAATCATTTCTTTACACGAGTTTTACACTCCAAGCTTCCCAGCGAACTGTTTTACTTCTGTCGAGCCCTTGCTCTTTGAACTATGTGACATCACATCCGCTTCGTGGTACAGCATGTTGAAGTAATATTTGAGTGCATACTGGGTGATCCCATGACACCGGTTTCCTGTGTACGTTAGACGGTTATCATTTCTTCGATAATTTGTCTCTCCAGCGTTTATAATGAGAGGGGGATAAGCGAGCAGAGCGTGCTGGCATGTATTCAATGAGGGATCGGTGTTGTAGGGATAGCAGATTGGAACGTACGCTAAGTGATAGCGTGTGGATTGCATGAATAAATACGAAATATGTTTGATTACTACGTGTGTGTATGTGTGGCTGAGTTGTTTTTATATTTGATTATTGTTTTTCTTCTAAGACGGGTTCGGAATGTAGGTATTGCATATTCATAGCGGATGCTGTTAGACTTATTTATTGGGTTCACACAGGTAAATTATTCCGGGACGTGTTGCTACACCGGATGTTCAATATTTTTGGAGATGATTCAGTGAAGATATTTACGCACTTCATTGTGTCGCATTATGTAGAAGCTGTCCCCAGCGGAACATAACAACTGTGTGTCAATTGGCTTAATCTTCGAGTTCCGTTTGGCAGAACCTGCTCTTATCGTGATCGATAACCTTTCATCTTCTGAGGAGTTAGGAGAGGAAGGACAAACATGGGAGGGAAAGGAGAGAGAACCGACGACCGAGAGCTGAAACAAAGCTCTAAGAACCAGACACCACCTACATATGTGGCAACTATAGCACAGCCTGCCCAACCAGCATAATCATGCACAGTCACAACATACACTGCAATTAGGCAACGGACTAATATAAGGCGTAGAACGCTATTGTCTCCTGAGACAGACGCATGCTAACAAATATGTGAAAATATTAATATCAAACGTTAGATAAAGGTAGGTTACTTTATTTGTAAGTGCATAGTTTATGTTTCTGTATTTTTCTTGGATAAGGATTGGTAATTTTTATTATTTGAATGATTGGGACTACTGTTCTCATCTTGGATGTTACTTTCACGATAGACCCTCCGACTTTCTCCAGCTGCGTTATGCCGAACTCATAAATATTTATGTCGAACTCTGGAATCTGCACGAAGATTTCGAGCTGAACCCCATATTTAATCGACGGGAGTAGATTGTTCTCCTTCTGTCAGCCATGATCCGATAGATGTATACGTGAACTCGTGGTGCAACTGGGAAGATGTGAAGTAATACTCAGTTCTAAGTGAGAGTCTTCTGTAGATTCATGGTTCAATCCCTAGGACGGGCGATATTAACTAAGACTATAATAAAAAATAATTAATACGTCTTCCCGGTCAGTGCCGACGGAAGGGAGACAATCTATATCCCTGGATTAAATAAAGGTTTCTGTTAAAATTCCATATAGATTCCCGATTTCGACATAAAGATTCCCTAGTTCGACGAAACGAACCTGAAGAAGGCCAGAGGTTACATCAGCCAAAACCTTCTGAGAATAACATCCAATATGAGAACAGTAGTCTGAATAATTTAAATAATGCTGAATAGTCTATGTTTAAAAGACGAATTACACACAGCGAACTCGTTTATACGAAGATAGCACAAACAGGACACTTCCTGTTAATGCGAAACACAGCAAATTTACAAAATTTATAAAACTATATTCAGTAACTCCTCGCATGTTTTGTAAGATTAAAAAAAAACGGATAAATATGATGAGAAGTGAACACAGGCTAGATTTGATTCTTCAATTTAATCATTCCGACCTTATATAGATCATGTGACCACATCCCTTATTTTTATAAATACAGTATACTCATGTCTAGCATGATTCGGGACGTCTCTTGATATGTTTTCTATAGAAATTGGTTTATGATATATCTCTTGGCGGATTTATCAGCAGCGGTGGGGAGTAATCACATGATGTTGGATCTCACCCTCGTAACTAGAAGTTGAGCCTTGCAGAAAGGACACACAAAGAAAATTGAAGCCTATGATCTTTAATGTCTCTGTTAACTCACCTAGTCAGTTACTGAAGTAACGGGGTTTACCACTTGACTCTTAAATTAGCTTTCTCCCGTCTAATTATGACACGACAACAGATGGACCAGACGCGTCTTCGGTTCCCGCATACTCTGCTTACTTTTAACAATAGAGACGAAAACGAAAACTTGTCAGCTGTGAAGCGCGTGAGATGTTTCGCGTGTCGGGCACCCGTTTTTCTGTAAGAAAATAACTTGTGTTCATAATTGAACATTTTTATAGGTGAAACTAATTTACATGCCTGAACAATGAATTTGAATGTGTGTTGAGACTCTCTTCCTCCCTCCCCCCCAAAAAATACAATATAAAAACCAAACAGTGAGTCGAATTTTATACAGCCGATATGAAGTGTTGGTGTTGAGAATTTGTCAGTGGTTATTACAGTATTGTTTGAAAAGGAGTTCCTTCTCAAGTTAAGATCATCATAGTTACCTCATCACGGTTATATAAGATTTTCACACAGCCTTTTTCCTACAGTGCTAACTACTATCAAATAAACTCTCTCAGTGTATCTATCTCCCCGACTAGTCACTGCGACACGTCCATCCTCTAAATTTGATGTCCATGTGTTCATATTTCGTTCACCATGGTGTGAAATTCTCAATTAACCGGTTGCATAATCGGAAATGACGCTAACAATTTCAACGAGAGCGACGAATGTTCAGGCGACCCTCTGATGTAATTTGCCCTCGAAGAATTATAGACAAACACATCTGCATGTCATTTCGAAGCAGACAATTAGCATATTTTAATAGGGTAAGTCAATCTAATTGGCATATATATGGACAAGGTAAGGACATCGGGGGGGGGGGGACGGTGAATTAGGAAAGCATCAATATAAATAAAATAAATGAGGAAGAAATGATATGGGCAAGAAAGAAAGGAAACGCAAATAATGTAAATTTCGAATGGAAAAGGCGAAATAAATGGAATGGAAAATGAAATGCAGTTCTAAACTAGAAAATAAAGAAAAAAACACGGAATAGCACAGGCAACAATGCGAGCGTATATCGATTATTTAGGCCTGCTTAACTAACTAACTATATATATATATATATATATATATATATATATATATATATATATATATATATAAATATTTAGACATAAACATAGAACAGTACAGATAAAAAAGAAAATAAATAATATATACATTTATATATACATATTTTTAACAATGTGTGCATACATTTATATATATATATATATATATATATATATATATATATATAGTACATGTATTGTATTATTTTCTGTAGATGTAAATCCGTTGAAACTCAAGTGTTTATATAAAAAGTGCTCAATAACAAGTAGAGCTGTTTTTAAGTACAAATTTTGATTTATACAAACATTTTTGGTTACATATGTGCATACATGTTTCGGTTGTACTCTTCACAGAGAGTGAACTTCTTCAAACCAAAGAAGACATATATATATATATATATATATATATATATATATATATATATATATATATATATATATATAGCCAAGCTTACGCAAAAGCAGACATTGTTGCTGAGGTTCTCGAGTTGTATTTCAGACCACTTTATGTTTAGGAGTCGGTTGATCCAAGCTTCCTGAGATGGAACGAGCATAGTTTTCGCAGGGTTTGCATGCAAATGTTTGTTCTCTTATTAAAGTAGCTCATATAGGGCTAAATTGAGGTTTGCTTAGAAGGTACGCTTTCAGGATGCTATACAGAGTTCGTTAGTAGAGATGAGCCGTTCAGAGTTTTGGTTCATTTGTTGCTCATTATTGTATATGTCATATATTGGGTTTTAAGCCATTCGCCCAGAGTTGCCAACGACTTTGTTAGTAATGTAGGGTAATATAGAATCCCCTGTCTGTATAAATGTTTTCGATAAGGTCTCTGAGTTCTATGTCTTTGTTCCACTGCAGGATCTTTTGTAGGATGAGGCGATGGTTCACAGTGTTATACACAGCAGACATATGACGGCTTCTGTATCAGTTCTTTTCTCAAACCCATCTTTATTGTTCTGAGTAAGATTGAGGACTTTTCTTGTTGTTGATTTGACAGGCCGGAATCATTGTGCTGAGAAGATGATGGCTGGTTAAACAACTGAAACCAACCTGTTAGGGATTAGGGTCTTAAACTGCTGAAATGGATGGCATATCAAGGAGTTCGAGGAAAACTCTTTGCATTCGCTGGATCTTTACTCGGTTTGAGAAGAGTGGGGATTCTGTTTTTTTTCCACACCATTGAGATATTTCTTGTCAGCATGCAATTATTCATCTGTTCAAGGATCCATTTATGTGTTAAAAGTCCAAGATACTTGTTGTCCTCTGTGAAAATATCATCTAAGCTGATGACTTTACTAGTTTTAGGAGCACTGATTCTGATACCGTGTTCTTCATGTAAGAATGACTCACGCAGTTCTGTACTCTGAGAGTATCGAAGTCGGTCTACCTTTGTTCTTTGCTATCTAGTTATGGAATTCTCATTGAGAAACAACAACTTATGCAACTTTGGTATTGATGTTGTGTTGAGGTTGATGGGTGGTTGTTTATTTTTCGAAATAAGCTCCCTGACATTTTGCTATTTATTCTCATATCAGTTTTCGTTAACATATTTTACCATTTCCGTTGGCGGCCTTTTGATAGAGAGGTCATGAATCTCACCTACTGCGATGATACTTTCAGCAAAAGTGTCAGACTTATAGAGCTGTTGGTATTTCTCATATAATTTGCTGCCTTGGCCATAGAGTCAAATTATGTAGAAACTTGGCGTAACTGTTTAGGGTCTACTAAAGGAATAGGGAATTTTTCCTTTCAAGATTCTCTTAGAAGCCAGGCCAGTTAACTTTCTCAAAGACGAATCTGCTTCGAAATGAAACTTTGACTGGGGTGATTTCCGCATGGTCTGTGTTGCTTAGTTTTTGGCAGTGGCTTCAGCATCAACCTCTTGCTCAAACCGATGATATTATGACTGTCAAACACAATATCGAGACTTTAACCTACTTTAAATCATCTGGTGTTGAAGGACTTTGGTTGCTTTGCATTGTGTATCAGATTAAGCTGGTAAATTGGGGCCAGTGTATCACCAGTATCTTCATCCGCATTGTTTTAGCGTACCTCTATTGGGTTCTTTTGCTGTTGAAGTCTCCGATCACAATCATTGGTTTTCCAGATGCTGGTGACATTTCCGACATCACAAGTGTTTGCAATTCCTCTGAGCTTAGCAGTTAAGCCTTTGATGTTATTTTTCTCGATCATTGATGTGGATTCGTTGATTGTTTCATATTTTTCTAGCCTGATACTTCCATGGTTTTTCTATGATCTTTCGCGTAAAATCAAACAGACCACCAGAAGAGACATTACACGAACTCCAGAAAACTGGAAGTGCCAGTATAGATGCAAAAACATAATCTGACAGCGCTTACCCTAATGAAAATGGATTGGCAGCCGCATTTGTTGGTGCCAGAAAATATGGTAAAGAAGGGTCAGATAGGATGGAAAGACTGAAGAAAAGAGCACCATCCAGACCTCCATTTAAAGAGCATAGAGAGTACCGGTATCCTATGAAGACTTATTCCAATTCAAAGTCCAATAAATGCAAATGGAAGTTATCAGCGAGAAATCATTTGTAAAAAGCTATTGCGAGAGCGTAAAATAATTTGCTAGCGGTACAGAATTAAGCGGAGAAAACTGGTAATCTAGGTAGACGAATTGTCATTCGGACTGCAGGAAACACTATCATACATACTTTCTCATGTGAATCTTTACTCTTATCTTTTTCAATTTCCGCTCACGCAATGTTTATGCTTTAAATTTAACCCATGCACTATTTGATGATTGACTTTCTAATAGCTGTCTTTGAATGAACTAAACACCACTCAATTGTTGTCATCTGTCTGCCTGGTGACAATGGAGTTCTGTGCCTTAGATAAGTCCGTTGCTGAATTGCAGTGTATTCTGTGACCGTGGTGTTTTTTCCTGGATCAGTAGGCTCTATTACAGTTGTCATAGATTAGGTGGCACCTAATTCTGAGAGCCTTGTATTGTATATGCTCTCCTCTGTCCTTCCACTGCTCTCCTAACTAATCTTGGAGAATGCATTTACAGCACTTCTGAAACTGCTGCGGTCAGCAGTAACGGACTCGCAACCTGCCGTGTCGATGCTATCTGACACCGAATATAGAAGAGTTTTCACTCAGAGAAATACTAGTTTCGTACCTTAAAAGTATTAAAACTTCAAGTGTAGAGTTTTAATCAAATGTAACAACTCTTAGAAGGAGTGCCTGAATAGAATCAAGTTGTAGAAAGAGACAATTTTGAAACATCATTTAGATCTTACATGAATAAAACATCAATAAACATAATGAGGCGATGTGTGTATCAGTGCGCGCGATTATGCATATTTCCGGCCAAATAAAACGAAAAATTATATGTAACAAGTGACGATATGAAGAGAATTAGTGCAAGTGTGGGAAACATCAGGAGAAAAGAGATTAATGTTAATGTAGTAAATACAAAAGTCTTATAATCTTAAGACTGTACCGGCTGGTGGATTTTTATTTTCATTTTCTCTTCAATTATGACAGAATATTAAATTCACTAACTAATTATAATGATGTTGTTTTAAGATTTCTTAAAATGTTTTTAACATAGATGAACCTGTCTTTCTACCGAGAAAACTATTGGTTTATTGAAAATTCTCCAGAGGTCACAAAATATATGACTTCATCTTTAACGTCATGGGTCAATTAATGCCGACTGGCTCGATTCAGGCAATATTTAAGGGTACTCGTACTGGCACCTATCGCCCTTCTAGATCTCATTACCTACGCAACAGAAGGACCGGACTTGTGTTATATCCGGACTTCGTGAAAGAGTTGTAAATCTTTGTTGTAATAAATTACAAAGAATGTCATATATACAACTGTACAATTTGCCGATCGATTACAATAGGGGTCACCAAAGTTTTTTAACGAGCAGCCGGATAACTGAAAGAATGACGAACGCGAACTGCATAATAATTCTCTTCAATACTTGCAAATCAGGACGAAAACTCCAGGGAAAAAAATGAAACACTAAATTAAACAGTCCATGTTAATGATAGGTGAATGGCATTCAATGTACAAAAAATATAGATTTTATTTATCTTCCTGACACGATGGAAAGGTTAGACACAAGGTCGAGAAAGTGTAAATTTGTAAAGCCAGAGCCCTAGAGATAAGGGTGCCTCATGCTTGTAGCAAACAACTAACCCCTTGTGAGAAGGCAAACCCCATAAGAGTGGACCTCCTAAAACTGCACAAAACTATACCTCAGACCGATAGAGAACAAGGCCACATAAGCACAGTATGCCCAAAACTTAGTCGCGGCAAAAAAAACATAGATAACTGATGTATACTTTCTAAAAAAAAATAGCAAAGAAGGTGGAACTACCACCATCTGGTGAAGGACTAGGAATGACACAAAATAAACAAATGCAATAAGCAAGAAACATGTTAGCCGCAAAGTGATCACGTGGTCCTCCATGCCCGAACCTCTCCCAGTATTCTAACCGTAATATTTAAATTTAAATGGTATCATAACATCTGCTGTTCCATACGTTTTATCACGCAAATGTAAGTATCCTCAGCGGGCCTGATGAACTGAAGTCGCGACCCTTATCTGGCCCGCGGGTCGTAGTTTGGTGACGCTCTGATTAGAAGATGAGAGGAAAAGTAGTTAAATAGATAAACAAGTTATTTAATTTGGTCTTAGAATTGAAATTATCATTGATCATCTAAAATGACAGTAGTGTTGATTGCGATCGAACCCCTGTGAGCTCTGTCAGAGAAATCTTTAAAGCTGGAATTGCCAAGAAAAATCTGTAACATCCACACAACAACAGTACTGCATTGCGTGCTATAAAATTAAGAATGGTCTTCTTTTTTACTTACTTCCGTACAAGGGCTGGATGTGACAAAATCGCGCTTAATACAGTGTACGGCTATTTCCGAACTTAAAATGAACGCCCAGTAATGGCAACTTAACGTACTTATGAACTCTTAATTAAAAGTCCGAGGTTGACAAAAGGTGTAATACTACACGGCTGTAATACCACACTCTGATCTTGAGTCATGAAGTATAGAAACTACTTGTTGTGACTATTTAATGTTCTCCTCTTCATGAGGGCTAAGTTAGACACAAAGTTGTTGTTTTTATGTGGACGATATTTGACACCCCAAAATGAGGCACTCTGGGTGAAACAAAAATTTAAATTGCCCCAATAAATAAGGATTCCCATCGTCGGACCGAACAGATATTACATCTTGTAATTATTTATTTTCAGAAAATAAATACATACTTATGTATATTTAACAACTTAGGCACAGAGCTATCAAAAGTATGTCGATGAGGGCGGGCCAATTTTCATCCTCTGCTCGTCCTACACTTTACTAGATGCATTAGCAGTAACATCAATACATGTCTAGTCATTAAAGATCTCTTCTCAAAATTAACAGATGCTCCACTTTGAATTATTTATTTACAAATAAGGATACGGCTATTAAAAGTGTGGGAGTGGGTGTCAGTGATCATTCCCTGTCTGTTATACTCCTAGCTAGACTCATTAGCAGTCATTACAATACAACATTTACTTTTGGGGCCATTCATACTTAAAATATCCCAAATTGTTGAAAATAAATTGTATTTATAAATACGAGTGCTTCTCTCATAGACTAATAGTAAGAGCTGCCGACTGTAAACTAGATGGTTGAATGTTCGATCCCTGGGCAGGGGCCGATGCTCGTCTAGCCGCACTGACGAGCTGTGATACAGCGAAACAGTATATCTGTAAGTGACTATATATATATATATATATATATATATATATATATATATATAATTTTTCTTAAATAAAATGGGCGTGGGACAACAAAAACTGGTTAGTAAAAACCTTCCACACGAACACGCACGAGTAGATCTTTAAATAGGAGTATGACATCCGTTTCTTCGTCGCCCGAAATCCAAACAAGAAAACTTGTTGTCACTTAAAATTCAGCGGAAACTACCATTCGCGGGCCGGTGCCATTTCACCGAGTTACTACGACAGAAATAACAACTGTAATAATTTTCGTAATTCTTAAAATAGTAGTTTTAATAGTGACAATAACTATGTCCGAAGTAGATAAGAATGAAAACGTGGAAGAGGAAGAAAGAATGAGAAAAGAACGATAACGCCGGATGGGACGGGACCAGACGCGGGGGTAGATAATTACGCTAATAATTGATAAAAGTTCGTCCAGAAAATAACCATAAGTGTGTTTATCCCCGATGGCTTCGATTGCAATCGGAAGCCTGTAGTGGACAGAGAGAAAGAGAGAGAGAGAGAGAGAGAAACGAATGACATAAAATTGCATATGCAAAAAGAAAAAAGAGAAGTAGAGAGGATAATGAAGCCTAACTGCAAATGACGCAGAAACCAAATCCTGAATGTTGAAGTAACCCAAAACAATCAAGCACTTGAGAGGTGGATTATTTTGGGAGAGACAGATTAGCAAACGATTACCAACGCTCACATTTCAGGAATAGCAACTTCGTATCTGATCATGTCCGTATGGATGGCGTACTGTTTAGGTAACCAGAGAAAAAAAGCCGTATGTTTTTCAGGTGTAATATCTCATTTGTGACGAACTCGCCAATAAAAGATCGCTTATAAAAAAATAAATTTGCTTGCCTTTTAAAAGAATAGAAATTAAATCCATTAATACATTTTATTTTTAGAAAATATTTATTCAGAGAATGAAAATGATATATAAAATTAGAAGGATCACACACGTATAAGCAGGGTGGCTAAGTGGTAAACGATGCGGCCTGAAACCCTGGGTAATCCGGGTTCGAATACAGTCCGTTCCACAAATGCACTTTCTATCAAAACCCACACCTTACCCTGTGTTTAACTTCCTGGAGAGGAGGTAAATAAAATGCATGTGTGTATGTCACTCTGTTATTTTTTTATACTCTAATACAAAAATTTCTTAAAATAAAATTTGGTTATGGATTTTATATCTCAATTAACAATGAAGAGATATCGTCTCACTGTCATTGCTTCTTCAAATGTGAGACGGGAGGTTGCCAGCCGAGTAGAGATCACTAAGGCTATCGGTGATGAACGCCATCTTCTTCATGGACGTGAACAAACAGTCTAGTGACTAAAGTCAAGGAGAAGCTTCTTCAGCAATGTCGAACCCTTAACAACATCCCAGGAAGAGACCAGACTACAGCTGTGGACAAGACGGCTAGAAAATGCCCCCCTCCTATTGAAATGGAACTCCCCCTTCTGAGGAACTCCCTCTCGGTTCGGAGGCAATCTGGCTCCAGTGGAAAACACTAAACCGCTTGAGAACGGGAATGGGGCGATCAAAAGTTGCTATGAGTTAATTGGGCTACAAAACTGACCCAACCATCTGTGAATGTGGAGGAGAGGGCTATACGATGCAACACTGTCTTGCCTGACCCCTACTGCTCAACCGGTGCAGCTCGAAATACTTGCAAAGGACTGCATAAAAAAGTGTGAAAACCCAGAGAAGCAAAAGAACAACGAAGTGTTTGTATCAGGGGCGGTTTAGTGTATACGCAGTTCTGTTGACATGGTACCAGGAATTACTTTAAATAATTGGTCTGTTTTATTGAGATATTCCTCCCAGAAATTAGTCCTTCATTTTGGGGCTGTGTAGTATATGTTCGTTTATCATAATACTATCCTCTCATGCATTAGATCTTCCTTTGGAATGTAGTGTAGTATATTTTCTGTTGTGATGATACTATCCTACAAGGTATTACTAATGTCTTTGATGGGATAGTGTAGTATATGCCCGTTTATCATGATATTATTCTCCAAGCAATACCTCCTCCTCCTTTTGGGGCAATGTAGTATATGTTTGTTCGTCACAGTATATATATATATATATATATATATATATTTATATGTGTGTGTGTGTGTGTGTGTGTATACGAACTTTACACTAAAGATAATGCTAACCCAATTACGTCCATACCCTCTCAAATTACTCTAAAACCATAATAAAACATATTCCCAAAACAGTTGAAAAAACAATAAACAACAACTCTTCTAGTAAAAAGATCTTTAATTCGCATAAGGCTTTCGGTAATAAAGCATTAAAGGATAGCGGCATGAAAACACCCAAATCAAATATATTAAACCAACATCGCCTAACATTAGACCTAAACAATTAAGAAGTAGGAAGATTATCTGGTGTACACCTCCGTTTACTCACATGGTTAAAACCAAACTTAATGAACCTGCATTTCCCTTCCAACAATATTCTCCATAAAATCTTTAATAAAATATTGAAAAACAATACTAATATTTAATGTAATAATAAAGCAAAAAAACACTAAGACTTACAACTACATGAATAAAACAAAATGCCCGCTACAATAAAAATATCTATCAACCTCAATAGTTTACTAAGCTACGATTACAACTAAATAACATCCAACACCGAACAACTATTATATAGGCATCGTCGCTATACCTCCAAAAAAGATGTACTAACCATAAATAATGTTTTAATAACTTTAATTATTCGTCAAAAACTGAACTATATATACCACTGAGATCTAACCAAAAATAATAAATTACCAATACTTAAATGGACACTTGTAGTTCTCTAAATATACAATGTTACCTATGCCTAAATGAAAAGCTTGAGATAATTAGATTCAGTGATAGAGGCACACTTCCAGACAAAAACATGAAACTGCAATACATTTTAGACATAATGAGTCATACCTTCTTAGTAACTTACATAAAACTCCTTGAATATATAGTACTCTTCAAAATAAAATTACACAACATACACATAAACCAAATCGATTATCCTATGGTCCCTACCCCATTTCCTAGATTGGAAGAACCCCTCTATACAACACTGTTATATTATATACCAATGTAGTTAATATAAACAACCCACTACAAATTGATTCATTTAAATATTTATTTATTGTCTTGCTCATAAACTCCGCTATTGTATCTGAAACAAAGTAGTTTGTTTTCTTTATAATTTACCCATACTCTCCCCTCACATATTATATATTAGTGTTTATGATAAACACACCTTTACATATTTATATCTTATTCACCTATTTACTTATTTATTTAATTATTTACTCATTTATTTAATCATTTATTTATTTACTTATACATACTCAAGTTCCGTGTAGTTGATTTGTTTTTCGTCTCTTTGATCTTCACTCTGTAACTGCTGGATTGGCGAAGTCTACAATTTGGCAGGATTTTTCCTTCTGTCGATTATTATAACATCCGGTCTTCTTGCTTCTGGTTTATATTGTACCATTTGTCTGAGTGTTCGAAATGCAATCGTTTGCACAGTTTCCAGTGCACTGCCTACCATACACAGTCATGTCTTTTTGTATTCCTTTTGTGCTAGTTTGCTGCATTCACTTGTTATAGGATTTACTGTTTAGTCTCTTTGTCCATATAGTCTGCATTTACTGTTTTTCTGGGTTTTATATATGTTAGCTTTAATGTAGTTTGTCCTAATCGTATTGTTCTGTGCAGCCGTCAGTAAAGATTTCATTTCCTTGTTCAAGTGTCCTTTTCTCAGCCATGCTAAGCTATTTTCGTTGGATTATTCTTTTGTCAGTCTTATGAAGCGTCGATGTAGTTGTTTTTTTTTCACACTTTTCTTTTCTTATCTTTTTGCTTTGGTATCGTTGCTTCCATAGTTGTCCGTTGGGACGGTGTCTATTGCTGTGGTAATTAGTCTTTCCGTGTTCTGTATTATGTATTTGTCCAGCTCTTTTTAGTGTCTTCCACACAGTCTTCTATACTTACCAGTCCTCTTCCCCCTTCGTTTCTTTTCATGTAGGGTATGTCCGTATCGTCTTTTGGGTGTAGTGCTTTGTGCATGGCCATACAGTTTCTAGTTCCCTGATCAAGGTGCCTGAGTTTTTCTTCAGTCCAGACTATAGAAGTTCTAGAGTATCTAATTAGTGATACTGCCGAGCTGTTTATTCCTTTTACTAGATTGCTGCTATATAATTTCGTTTCTAAAGGTTTTCTTGTTTTTCGCAAATATTCTTTTCCGATTTTCTCTTTCATTTCTATAGATTTGATAGCGTCTACTTTCAGAACTCTCAAATATTTATATATCTCCTGTTCGCCTCGCATCCTCTGGATTGGACAGTTACATGCTTATTGTCTTCTTCAGTTTTCTCCTTTACATCTCTAGCAGTCACACATTCCCATTCTTAATTCCTGTCAAATGTCATGGCTTAACATTTTGGTCGTATTTATACGTTGTTCTAGTTATTTTTATGTTTGCAAATAGTTTCAGGTTGTCCATATACATGAGGCGGTTTATTCTTGGTTTTGTGTCCGTACACTTGTATCCGGCATCACATTTTCTGAGTATGTAGTTGACTGGAATCATGCCTATGATAAATAGTAGTAGTGATAGGGAGTCTTCTTGGAAAATACCTCTATGTATTTTTGTCTCAGGCAGGTGTTGTCATCCAGGTGTCAGTTTTAGTCTCCATGTTTTCATGTCTTTCTTAATAAGATTAATAATCCTGTCGAGTATCTTGTATTCAATTATCCATACTTGAGGAATTCTGTCGTAAGTTTTCTTGTAGCAATCCAGCCCATTGCTATGTTCTTTTTTCTGCTGTTTACCTCCTTCAGGATCTTTTCGTCTATATATAGTAGATTATGCGTCCATCCTTTTTCTTTCCAGTATTCCTTTTGTTCCTCAGAGAGAAGTCGACGATTATTCAGGGATTGATAGATTTGTTCTCTCAGTTGTGCCGTTAGGATTTTTCACATTGTTGGTAAACAGCTTATTGGCTTGTAGGTGCTTAGGACCGTTCTCTTTTTGGCATCTTTTTCTATTAGCGTTGTCCTTCCTTTACTCACCCACTCTGGTGCCTCTGTTTTGTGGGTACCTCCTCTCAGTTTTTTCGTTAGCGTTTCATGTAGTGTCGTTAATTTTTTCAGGCCAGTACGCATGTATTCCATCTTAGCCTTGCGCTGTCCAGTTTGCCATTTTCATTAGGGTTGTCCTAATCGTTTCTGTATTAATGTCTGTTTCTGTTCTCTTGTCAACTTCCTGTAGTTCATCATTCATATTTCTCAGCCATTTGCCATTTTTGTTGTGTTTTTAGGCTTTCCCCATATCTTGCTACAGAATTGTTTTGTCTATGTCGGGTCTGGTTGGTCTCTTGTTCTTTCTCCGTTTATGTTTCTGTAAAACTGGTTTTCATTGTTTTCAAAGCTCATGTTCTGTTTGTGCTTTTCCAACTTGTATCTATATCGTCTCAGTCTTGCTTTTATTGCTACTATCTTGCGTTTTAGTTCTTCATGTTTTTTTATTTAGATTTTCCTTGTGATTCAGATATCCGCTCTTCCATCGTTTCATGTTCTTTCATCCTGTTTACGATTTTATATTCTTTTCGGAGTTTTGTGATCTGGGTTTCCAGTCTGATATCCTAGCCAGGCTTTGTCAGTTCATTTTATTGGCTAGTCTATTTTTTTCTTTTTTTAGCTTCATACTTATTGATATTTCTCCCGCATATATCAAGTTGTTTAATTCTACGATAGCATTTGTTGAGACGTATGCGAGAAGTCTGTTTACTTTCTCTGTCTCTATTTTTAGCTTCTTCCAATCTTCTTTCCTTAGGGATAGGAGTTTTGTTTTGTTCTCGGACATGAACCGTCTGGTGTTTTTCACCTCTATTGCTTTTTCCTCAGTGAGTTCTCAAGTTTCGGTGTCTTCGACCTCTTCAGTTTCAGTGTTTATGTTTTGCCGTCTTCTTCCTAGAAGTTTTCGTCAAGTGGTGTTTCTTGATCTGTTCCACCATTTATCTTTTGTTTAGTTTCTGTTAATTCCATCTCCAAGAACCACCCTCTCTTGAAAATCTGTCTTGCTGGATCTGCTATGCTTTGTCCCGCTGTGTGGTAGTCTATAGAAATGCCCCATAGATGTTTAATTTCTTACCAGTAGCCGTTTTCTGTAGGATGGCGGCATAATGAGCCTCTTTTGTGGTCCATTTCTTTCTATGACTTTTTAATTTGCTCTTTTTATTTCGTCCTTTCTTGTTTTCGGTCTGTGTCCTTGTAGTACCTGGAATTAGAGAGGTATCTCATCTTTTTTGAGTCCTTTATATTGTTCCTGAAACCTAAGGGGCCAGCATTCGTAAGATGGTGATTGGGTCCATTGTGTTGGCTAATAAGAGAGCACCTGCCTACCATAACACTCAGATCATCGTCTGAGCCCCACGGTTATCACTTTTACTTGCAATTATTTATAATAGTTTGGTGTTTGTGGCAACACCAGGACCAGGCTTAATTTGCCTGTCATCCTGTCACAAGGACAGTGTTTATCTCATTTTCATGAAGAACAAGGTGCACTATCAAACATACATGAGGGGGTATTTACGATAAACACGGCAATAACATTTCATATATATATATATATATATATATATATATATATATATATATATATATATATATATATATATATATATATATCATTATATGTTACCTAACTACTTAGTATAAGTTTTCGAGGCCACTCATTAAAAAGAAAGGAAAAAAGACGATGGATTCCCCTCCCATGTTTATCTGATAAATTGACGCCTAGTTATCAAACGCATCTTGCAATTTATAAAATAACGGAAACCTTTTATGTCACGTGTCACTTAAGTTTTATTTTTAAATCAAAATTTTTAGAACTCCAAGAAAATGGAAAATTATTATTATTATTATTATTATTATTATTATTATTATTATTATTATGGTTATTATCAATATTATTATTATTATTATTATTATTATTATTATTATTAGTAGTAGTAGTAGTAGTAGTAGTAGTAGTATTATTTTATTCATTTATTTTTATTATTATTATAGTAAATTTTATTATTATTATCATCATTATAATTACTATTATTATATAATATATTCATTATATATATATTATCATTATTGTCATTATTATCATCATTATTATTATATTAGATTATGATTATTATTATTATGATTATCATCATCATTATTATAATCATCATTGTATTATATTATTATTATCATTATTATTGTCATTATTATTATTATCATTGTTGTAATATTTTATATTATTAGTATGACTATTATTATATTATAATTACCATTGTTATTATTGTATCATTATCATAATTAGTATTATCTGTTATTACTGTTATCATTATAATTATTATTATTATTATTATTATTATTATTATTATTTATTATTATTAGTATCACTATTATTTTTATCATTATTATTATTATTTTTATTATTATTTTTATTATCATCACTGCCATTAGTATTTTTACTGCTATTAATAATCAATAATCATTATCATCGTCACTCTTATTATCGTCGGGTTTTATTGTCATTATTATCATTAATATCGTTGTTTGCTTATGTTTTGCATTTTCTTCATTATTATTATTATCATTATTATTACTATTACTATTATTTTATGAATATTACTGTTACTACTGGAACCTATTGGTTATATTATACGAGACTCTTCTACTTATTATCATTATTTTTATTTCCAATATCTTACTATTATTATTATAATCAGTATTTTCTTCATTATTATTATTTACTCACTAGGAGTTATCAAACTGGTCATCGTCAGTGATCGCCCACTGCCAACAACCTGTGGTATTCCCTGGAGTCTGAGTGACAACAAGTCTCCTCAGACTTCCAGTATGCTCCACCTCTTTTCGTTCATCACTGCTGATGACCTTGCGGTATCGCAACAGCCACCTACCACCGATTTCCCGCTGATAAGGGCCATTGGTCCCCTCTGGGGCCCGAGTGGCAACTAGCCTCCCCAAGGTCCCAGAACTGTCCGCGCTCTTCCAGTGGAGGTCTGGTTTGCGCTTTCCCTCCTCGACCCTCTGTCCATAATTTTCGTGGCGTCAGCCTATGCTTGCGCCTCTCTCGTACGGTTGTATTTTCCCCGGTTCTGTTGTCTTGTGCTTCCATGTGTTTGTTCCCATTCGTTGCTTATGTGGGTTTGCTTCCGCATTCGAGGACATTTCTCAGGATTGTAGCTGTTTTGATCATTACTGTCCTTTGTATGGTCTCAGTTATCCCTTTGATTCCTATTTCTCCTTGTTTTTGGGGACTGTTCCTAGTGCTTCTATGATCATTGGTGTTATACTGACTTTCTTCATGTTCCATATTCCTTTCAATTCTCTGGCAAGTTCAGTGTATTTGCTTCTTTTTTCCGTCTCTTTGATCTTCACTCTGTGGTCTGCTGGAACGGCAAAGTCCACGATTTTGCAGGATTTTTCTTTCTTGTTGATTATTATCATATCCGGTCTCCTTGCTGTTATGGGTTTGTCTGTTTGTACATTCATATCCCATATGATTTTGTGTTTTTCGTTTTCTAGTACAGTTTCTGGTTTGTGTTTGTACCGTTTTCTTGCATATTCGAAATTCAGTTGTTTGCACATTTCCCGGTGTACTTCTTTCCCCATGCTGTCATGTCTGTTCTTGTATTCCCTTTGTGCTAGCTTGCTGCATTCACTTATTATATGATTTATCGTTTCGTCTCTTTGTCCACACAATCTGCATTTGCTGTTTTCCTGGGTTTTATCTATCTTTGCTTTAATAAAGTTTGTCCTAATCGCATTGTTCTGTGCGGCCGTCAGCAGAGATTCCGTTTCTCTGTTCAGGTTTCCTTTTCTTAGCCATGCCCAGCTGTTTTCATTGGCTTCATCGCTTGTGAGTCTTATAAAGCGTCCATGTAGTTGTTTTTCTTCCCACTTTTCCTTTCTTGTCTTTTTGTTTCTGGGTTCAGTGCTTCCGGGGTTGTTTGTTGGGCTGGTGTCTCTTGCTGTGGCGATCAGTCTTTCCGTGTTCTGGGTTACATATTTCTCCAGCTCTTTTTTGGTGTCTTCCACACAGTCTTCTATACTTACTAGTCCTCTACCTCCTTCATTTCTTTTCACGTAGAGTCTGTCCGTGTCGTCTTTTGGGTGCAGTGCATTGTGCATAGTCATTAGTTTTCTAGTTCTTTGGTCAAGGTGCCTGAGTTCTTCTTTGGTCCAGCCTATGAATGGTCCAGAGTATCTTATTAGTGATACAGCCCATGTGTTTATCCCTTTTACTAGGTTTCTGCTATATAGTTTAGTTTCTAAGAGTTTCCTTGTTCTTCGTAGATATTCTTTTCCAATCTTCTCTTTCATTTCTGTATATTTGATTGTGTCTGCTTCCAGAACTCCCAGGTATTTGTAACTGTCTTGTTCTCCTAGCGCCCTCATCTCCTCTTGGTTGGGGAGTTCTATACCTTCTGTCTTTTCCAGTTTTCCTCTTTTGATCTCTAGCAGTGCACATTTTTCTATTCCAAACTCCATTTGGATATCCTGGCTGAATATCCTGGTTGTGTTTATCAGCTTTTCCAGTTCTTTTTTGTTTTTTGCAAACAGTTTAAGGTCATCCATGTACATCAGGTGGTTTATTCTTTGTTCTGTATCCGTAAACCTGTATCCGGCATCACACTTTCTGAGTATGTAGTTGAGTGGCATCATGGCTATTATAAACAGTAGTGGTGATAGAGAGTCTCCTTGAAAAATGCCTCTCTGTATTTTTATCTCAGACAGGTATTGTCCTCCGGCTGTCAGTTTTAGTCTCCATGTTTCCATTGCTTTCTGGATGAGATTAATAATCCTGTCTGGTATCTTGTATATTTTTAAGCATTCAATTATCCATGTTTGGGGGATTCTGTCGTAGGCTTTCTTGTAGTCAATCCATGCCATGGTTATGTTCTTTTGTCTGCTCTTCACCTCCTTCAGAGTCTTTTGATCAATGTATAGTAGATCATGTGCACCTCTTTGTCCTTTCCGGCATCCTTTTTGTTCCTCGGGGAGCAGTCCACGTTTGTCCAGGGATTGGTAGATTTGTTCTCTCAGTTGTGCTGTGAGAATTTTCCACATTATTGGTAGACATGTTATCGGTCTGTAGTTGCTGGGGGTCGTTCCCTTTTTGGGGTCTTTTTGTATTAGTGTTGTTCTTCCTTCCGTCATCCATTCTGGTATGTCTGTTTTGCGGATACATCCGCTCAGTTTCTGCGCTATTCTTTCATGCAGGGTCGTGAATTTTTTAAACCAGTATGCATGTATTCCATCGTGGCCTGGTGCTCTCCAGTTTGCCATTTTTCTTAGGGTTTTCTTGATCGTTTCTTTGTTGATTTCTGTTTCGGTTCCTTCTTCGATTTC
>OY744524.1:37458921-37511421 GCA_963556195.1 Sepiola atlantica
CGGTCTTCTCATCCTTCTCGACCCATTACAAATATTTTGTCTGGTGTCAGCCTAGGCCGGCACCAGTTAAAAAATAAATAAATAAATAAATAAATAAAATAATATTTTTTTAAATAAATTTTTAAAAAAATAAATAAATAAATAATTTTTAAAATTTTTAAATTTTCTCCCTTTTTTCCTTTCAATTCCTTAATTTTTTCCTTTTCTCTTTCCTTATTTAAAAAAAAAAAATTTCAATTCTTTTTTCATTTTTATTTTAATTTTAAATTTTTTTATTACAATTATTATTGGTTATAATAGCAGCGGTTGCGGTGGTAGCGGTAGTGAACGCTCACATTTTTCCACCTGATAAGTTTTAACAAAGACGAAATTTACATGTCCGTCCATAAAAAAAAGATATTTATTAAATAATAATATTGCTTCCTTTAAGAGGCGAACACTTTCATAAGAAAGATAAGGTTCTAGCTCTATTTATCTTCTTCCCACAAGGTAAGATATGACACAAGGTTGGGAAAGTGGGGAAAAACCAGCGCTTGAGAATTTGAGCACTCTGACTATTTAAACATTGCCTGGGCAGCCCCGTCGGCATTCCCGGAGGAGGCGCCTCAGGCGATTAGCAATAAACTAACCCCTTCTCAAAGGGCGAGAAGGCAAAGCCTGGGAGGGTGCACCTCATAGAACTGCACAGGACGGTTAACCGATAAGGTTATGTCTAGCAAATATAGAAGATTATTTCTCTTGTAATTAGATCCTCTTCAGGTACACCCTGTGATCAGCTGGTACGGAGAAATCTACAATTTGGCAGGGTTCTTCTTGTTAAAACTTCTAGCTTAGATGAGTTTGTCTGTTTGTAATTTATGGGGCAAGAGTATTTTATGTCTTTTATTTTCCAATAAAAAACGTAACCAAAAAACCTCTTCTATCAGTGTTTATTATTTTTAGTATTAACGATAGTATTAGTAGTAGCAGTGTTAGTACTAACGTTGGCTTTCTCTTCTTTGCTAGTGTAAACCCGATATGACAAGCACGGTTCATAAGCTTCTATTGTTGTCGTAGAATAATTGCTTTTACTATTAGGCCACCACTTATCAAGGACAAGAGCAATTCAAGGAGAATGGTTAATGAGACGTGGTGATTATCAGCTGAAAGATGAGAGACACAATGAGAGTACTTATATTTATAAATGGTATAAACTGCGTTTGATTACTTATGGAGCGGTATAGGACAAGAATTCGTTGACATTGAATTTGAAAATAACCACTTGCACTCAGCAAGAAAACAGTCTTACGGTAATGTGTTCCACGGGCTGGAATCCCTTGCAAAGAAGCTTTGTATATGAAAATTCCACCTGACGCTAGACATATAGAGGAAGTTTTGTGCTGCTGTAGTAAAAAAAAACGTGTTCTTATTGTAAATGTCTTACCAAGAGAACCAAATATTAGAGCTCAGTCGAGCACCTTCTATGATAATAACGGTATAGAGAGACTAACAACGGTTATTCTGTTGAAAAGATAGTGTACACAGGAGAAGAGATCAACCTTCATAATATTTCGCAGTCGATTTTGTACCCTGTCAAGGCAAGAAAATAGTGCTCTATGTGGTACATGCCCAGATGTGGCAGCAGTATTCCAGTAACATGTGCATCCCACTATGGCACACTCGGCATCCCAAGGCGCTTTATGGCAGATGCAGTACAATGCTAAGTAGTTTTGGTGCGTAAACGTTACCAAAGACACAATCAGAATGCAAAGGGTAATATAAATTCCTTTGAGACGTTTTGTTGCTTTGCACTTTAGAGTTTCACTCTTGGTTCATAAGTTCGGCTTTTGATTAACTTAGCGTTCTCAGGCGTTAGTAATACGCTTGAGACGCACCACTTCACCCAACGGCGCAGATGTCATCGTTTCATGTAATTCCCTTCGATATTTTGCTCCATCTCTCCCCCCTCTCTCTCTCTCTCTCTCTCTTTGCTGTGTCTCTTTTTCTTTCTCACCACCTTCTTTTTAGTAGGCCAGTCTCGCTTCTAATTAGATGGTCAATCATGCGTGAAAACCGGAACAGTGCAAGTGGACAATCATGGCCGAGAGACAATAGCAGGATGACCTCTTGACCTGTTCACTCCTAATTTATGGGCAAGTAGACGTGTTTAATCCACCATCGAGCTGGAAGGGAAAAGAGAGAGGGGTCGATAAAAACGAACTAAATGAAAGAGTAGATGGCAAATGCTTTCCTTGGGATGGGGAAATTATAGAATAACGTTTTCGAAGATGAAGGAGAAATGAATTGGTGATGATAAATGATAAACTGGATTATAAAATAAAATTTGAGGAATGGCTTAACTATTACTGCGAGATATTTTTCGAAGACAAATGAATCGGAAAAAGATATTATTTATTGCCATTTTGGTGTTTGTATGTTTCTTCTGATATTACCAAAATAAAGAACGAGCCGTCGCTTCATAAAATGTGAGATTTCTTTTCATTTTACTTTTATTGTTATGAAGTGGAATACAATTGGAATTATAGGGTCGATTCGGTTATTTGTACAAGTAGAGATAAGTGAGGTGTAGAGAATGGTACGAAGTTGGAAAGAAAGAGTAACGGGGAGGAGCAACGAAAGTAAAAAAAGAAAGAAAGAATGAAAGAAAAAAAGAATGAAAGAGAGAAAATAAAGAAAAAAAGAAGAAAAGAAAAAAGTAGGAAAGGATTAAATGACAAAGATATTACAGAGGTGACGAAAATGTGAGAAAGAAGGACATAACGAATACTAAAGATAGGAAGAATGAACGAAAAGGTGATAGAAAGAAAAAAGGGTAGAAAAGATAAAAACAAAAACAAAGACATACAGAAAGAAAGGTAGAATTTTCGAAAAAAAGAAGAAAGAAAGATACATATGAAAGAAATATTGAATGAAAAATGTAAACATTTGACTGAAAAAAAAAACACGAAAACGATTAAAAAAAAGACAGAAAATACAATTAAAGCTTCACCACCACCAACATGCCATCCATAGGATCGTTAATAATTAATACGTCCTTTTTTCCTTTTCGGTATCCTTTTTGTTCCTCCAGAAGTAGTTCACGAGTGTTAAGAGAGTGCTAGATCTGTTTTTATTTGTGCCGTAAGGATTTTCCATATGATTTGTAAATAGGTGATGTGTCTGTAGTTGCTTGCGATCATTCAGTGTTCGGTGTCTTTTTGTATTAATGTATTTCTACCTCTGGTCATCCATTCTGCTATGTCTCTTCAGTTGATACATCATCTCAGATTTTGCGTTATCCTTTAATGTAGGGTTATGAATTGTTTAAACCAGTGAGCGTACATTACATCATGACCTGGTGCTTTCCAGTTTGCCATTTTTTGTATGGTTGTTTTGATCGTTTCTTTAATAACTTCGGTTTCTGTCTCTTTTTCAATTTTCTCAAGATCTTCTCTCATGTTTTTCAGCCATTCCGCATTTCTGTTGTGGCTTTCCCCATATATTGCCCTAGAAGTGTTTTATTTCTGTCGGGTCTGTTTGTTGTGTTCTTGTGCTTCGTCTGTTTACATTTTGATACAACTGGCTTTTATTGTTTTCAAAAGTCATAGTTTGTTTATATCATTCCGATTTGTGTATGTACTGTCTAGGCTTTTGTCCTTTTGCTGCTATAGCATTAGTAGTATCAGTAGTAGCAGTAGTATTAGTAGTAATTATTTTTACTATTATAACCCACAGTTTTAATAGCATCGTTATTATTAGCAATATCACCATTATCATTGCAAAAGCTGTCACCACGCCACTCTTTCTTTGCTAAAAGATGACTGCCATTATTCCGATCCATTTAACAGTTTTCTCATTAAACCCGCACTCAAATTAATTTCTCGGCAGCGTCGCTGAATCTCTTAAAAGGTAAAAAAATAAATAAAAATTAAAAGGATTAGGTAGATTTCCTGCGAGAGCTGTTAACCTGAAGATGTTGACGATTAATTTTTCCTTCTGGCTGCCGGGTGACTCATCAGACCGAATGATTTTCTTTCCGAATGATCGAACGAAATATCAAAGAACAAAAATATAAAATAACGGAAAGAAAGAAACAGATAGATGTTATATTCCGATAAGACAAGACGCAACAATATAAAAAAATAGAAATTTTCTGAAAATTGCACGCACGTTTTAACGCATATCTATATACACATTTTATCGATAAAAAGTTAGCAGAAATAAGTTGAATAAGTAAAGTTGTCGACTATAGTCGAGGGTAAACTGAAGGTTCCATTTCATTACATATTAAACCAAGATATAGGGGAGTGTGCCAATCCTTTCCCAGGAATACTCCACTTACCTTTTAGCTTCACGTTATGATGCTGGTTATTTTAGCAAGAGGGCATGAAGTACCAATTTTAGTCTATAGTATATGGTATAACCCTATAGAGAATAGAACCCTAGTCTTAGTACCCATTAGCGAGCAAACCAAATGCCAAATCAACCCGTCAATAATAGCTGCCAAAAATGATTTATTTTAATAAACTCTCAATATGAAAACAAAAGAATAGTGTTAGTAGTTGCGATTTTCAACAGCAAACCGGTATTGTCCGGGCTTTCGGGTCTTGATTTACGCCGGTCTATCGGTTGTCCGTCCTGTGCAGTTCTAGCAGGGGCACCCTCCCAGGCTTTGCCTTCTCACCCTTTGAGAAGGGGTTAGTTTATTGCTAATCGCCTGAGGCGCCCCTACCGGGGAATGCCGACAGGGCTGCCCAGGCAATTTTTAAATGGCCAGAGTGCTCAAATTCTCAAGCGCTGGTTTTTTCCCACTTTCCCGACCTTGTGTCACATCTTACCTTGTGGGAGGAAGATAAATAGATTCAACGAATTGATGTGCGATTTGTATCATTTGTAATTATTCGGACTGCTTTCTATGGAATTTCTTGGATGTTATCCTCACAATGTTTTGATTTTCTTCAGGTGATTTTCTTCAGGTATTTTTTATGTCGAACTCGGGAATCTTCATGTCGAACTCAGGAATCTGTACAGAATTTCAAACGAGACACTTTCTTTAATCAAGAAAAGTAAATTATTCTCGTTTCGTCAGCCATGATTAGGTAGAAGTCTTAAGTAATTCTTAATTATATTCTTAGTATCGCCTGTACTAAGGACTGAACCATCAACCTCTAGAAGACTGTTACATAGACTGATAATTACATTATTCATTGTGTCACAGGTAATTCTAGTATACATTTTAGGAGCCTTAAACCTATGCTTGTTTTATATGTGCAGTGTAAATATTTACTATTATCTCTCTCTCTCTCTCTCTCTCTCTCTCTATATATATATATATATATATATATATATATATATATATATATATATGTAGTTATCTGAAGTAATTTTGAAAAGTTAATCATTTAGTTAACTGATATTACTAAAATAATAATAATAATAATAATAATAATAATAATAATAATAATAATAATAATAATAATAATAATAATAATAATAATAATGAAGAAAATACTGATTATAATAATAATAGTAAGATATTGGTAATAAAAATAATGATAATAAGTAGAAGAGTCTCGTATAATATAACCAATAGGTTCCAGTAGTAACAGTAATATTCATAAAATAATAGTAATAGTAATAATAATGATAATACAAACAACGATATTAATAATAATAATGACAATAAAACCCGACGATAATAAGAGTGACGATGATAATGATTATTGATGTAGTTATCTGAAGTAATTTTGAAAAGTTAATCATTTAGTTAACTGATATTACTAAAATTAGGCCTTCTTGTTAAACTTGCTTATATGCTTCGGGCTGTTTTCATAATCTTAATATGAGCCACTTTCACAGTGTTGCTGCCATTGTACTCTCCGGCCTTCTTCAGGTGACTTTTACAGTCGGTAATGGAAGATATTTCTGATATATTATTTACATGTTTCAAAATGTTTTCATCTTCTTGGTATGAGTCACTTTCACAATGTTGGCACTGTTATACTCCCAGCTTTCTCAGTGTGGGTTTGTTTTAGTCGGTTTTTGACAACATTTTCGAGATGTGATATAATGATTTATATTATTTAAATTATGATGAACTTTTTAAATCATCTTTGTTGCAGCTATCTTCACAATGTTTCTGTCGATGTATGCTCTGGCCTCCTTTGTTTGTTTGTATTTTGTGTTAGTTGGTGATAAGTAATAAGAAGTTCATAATTTCAGTTATCACAGGTAATTCTTGGGAGTGTATCAATTAAGCTTGCTCGAGTAAGCTTTACAATTTCATAATTTTAGTAATCTGAGGTATACCAAAAGCAAAGAATTTTAGTTAACCGAGGTAATCAATAGTTCATAATTTAGTTGAAGGGTGTACATTTCAGTTGTTTACGATTCCAATTAACTGAAGTAAGTTGAATTTGTAATTACGTAAGTCAATTGAGGTAAGTTTCAATTGTTGCTAGTTTCCGTTACATGAGGAACTTATTCACTTGCGCCTCACGGAGGCAGAGGTAGACACAAGATGTGGATTTTAATGCGGTGAGAATAAAACTCCCCAAAAAGGAGCACCCTGGATTGGGAGAAACATTAATATTTTCTTCAGTCTAGAAAGATTTCTCCTTCACTTTCCACGGACAGAAAAGATGAAGTGTACACTTTGCTATATTCATTTTCACAAAACAAACTTTTTACATTCCATACAAATTAGGAACTACACTTTGCAAAAAGGCTAAAAACGCAGACTAAAGTAATATATGGCAAGTTGATATTCAGTTGACACTTAGAAAACAACAGGTCATGGGTCATGTTGATAAAATCCTGGTAAAATACACCATGCACTATCCAAAGGTTATATAGAAAGTATTTAAATAAAATTGGAACACATCTCGTTCTAATGACAACGGAAACGTCCAGTTACCGGAAAATAATGTTGTTTTAAAATTTCACCGGAAAAAATAAAATCGCAAAACTGGGGGGAACATGTGCAAAGGGCTGTCCTAGCCAATGCTGAGAAGGAAATGTTGCACCGTGTCTATTTCCTGAAAGCCCATACTTATTGGAAAGTCAGATTAAACTGTGAAGCTGCGTTTGTATGTGCCCATTGCACAGGCCGTGATAGTTCGCTCGTTGACTCCCTCCGAGTTCGGTGCTGGCTTCTGAAATCGGTCGCAGTTTCACTCATGTAGTTTCTGTCACCGCTGTAACGAAATGATTCTCCCTCTAAAAAACCAACAACTCTGGTTTAAAACAAGTAACGATGCTTTAGTTTTAATAGTTACAATGGTACTTGTTTTCTTGTATCGAACGTCAGACTTGCAAATCAGCAAAAACCTATCTTCAAACCGAACACAAGCATTTAATCAGCTTAAAGACCAAATGACCCTCTGTCCTTGAGATCAACAGAAATCCCACTTCCCCGTTCTGCCCGCTTTCCGGGAATATATACAGATACTGATGTCATTCAGGATAGAACACATCGACACACAACTCGCTTGAAAAAACTAAGCTAAATTATCACTGTAAATAAATACCTTGCTGACCAAGGCATTACATTTTGTAAGACTCAAGTGCTTCACAATCACAGCAAGCCACCTTTTACCCACACAGTTATTACTATTTTAAATATGCCGGTACATTTATTGTGTGGTCCTTCCTCTTATATCAATATTTTCCACTTGCATGCGCGCTGTCTGCAGTATACATCTCCTCTCACCACTTTGACATGACTGATTCCCTCCCACTCTACTGTAATAACTTTGACACACATATGCACGGGCTAGGAGTTTATGTTCGGAACACCCTCTCTTGGACTAGAGAACATAGGTTAGAATCAGGTGACCAAGCCGACATGTGCTTTTGATTTACCTTGCAATACATACGTGACTGGCTTGGATTTTCCAGCTGTACAGATGCAGCTAGTAACACCA
Source organism: Sepiola atlantica (assembly GCA_963556195.1). Taxonomy (NCBI): domain Eukaryota; kingdom Metazoa; phylum Mollusca; class Cephalopoda; order Sepiida; family Sepiolidae; genus Sepiola; species Sepiola atlantica. The sequence continues at coordinate 37,466,826 of OY744524.1, forward strand.
CGTAAAGTTTCTCCATAGCCCACTCCCTCTCTCAGACTGTCAATTTTCCGACCAGCATCCCTGGTCGTGTGGACCAGCAAGCCTAACTTATCGACTTCGAAATGTGTAGCTTATATTGCTAAGAGGTAGCAAGCATTCCGAAAGTTCGGCCGCTATAAGTCAACTACGATTAGACAAACATTTATAGAGCCAAGACATGATTGTAAAGTAGTGATAGATGAAGGAAAGAGAAGGAATACAGAGATAACCAAAAAACGTATTCGGTCACAGAAACTAGGTACTCGCGATTTCTGGAAAATCAACAATAGTGTGGTTAACAATGGACAATCAACAATTATCTCGCTATGTAATTACAACGATGTCGTTTGCACGGCAACTGATAAAGCTGAACTACTTGCCAAGCGTTTCACCTAAGACTCCACTTTGGACTCAGTAAACAACTCCCCTCCCTAAATTCATATTGCGGATTGAAGTCGAACTTGAAAACCTGGTCATCGCTCCATCTCAGGTAAGAGACATCATAAAACACTCTAACATCTCCAAAGCTTGTGGGTCTGATCTTATCCCAGTAATATTAATAAAGAAATGCTTTGCTGAACTGGCACCTGTCCTCTCCAAACTCTACAACAAATGCCTTTGATGAATATTGTTTCCCTGATAGCTGAAACATTACCCCTGTGGCATCAGTCTTCAAGAATTCCTGAGATAGAACTGATCTTAAAAACTACCGCCTAATCCGTCTACTTCCGATATTTGCTAAATCATTAAATCATTAATCAATCTAGCGATAGTCCGACACGTATTTAGACAAGCACGTCTACTGCGGATATTCTAACGGTCATCTCTGAACGCATATATTATACACTTGACAAGGCAGGTAAGGCTAGGGTGGTAGCGCTTGATATGTCCAAAACCTTTGACAATGTCTGGCATAAAGGACTTCTCATAAAAATTCACTAATATGGTATTACTGGACAAATATTTAATATAATTAGATCCTTCCTAACCTAAAAAGATCCAGGGTGTCCTCAGTGGCCGTTCATCAAAGTAACATGACATACACGCTAATGTACCCCAGGGATTCATCCTTGGACCTCTACGATTCCTAATTTTCATAAACGACCTCCCTGATGACATTGACACTGAGATAGGTATATTTGTTGACGACACAACGCTCTTCTCTCGTCATGTGAGTAAAACGGGTGCGAACATATCCGAGGCAATGGCTGAATACTTAGAAAATGACCTCCAGGCTGTAGTGGATTAGGGTTACAAATGGTTGGTAACTTTTAATGCCGCAGAGACAAAGTTCCTTTCCTTCAAAAATAACAAGAAACCTCTTCAACCATCGATTGTCATGGCAAATAACACCCTACCCGAGAGTTCAACATTCAAACTTATTGGCCTTTCATTCACAAATAACATGAATTGGAATAAATACATTGAAGACATTGCCAAGGCTACGTCAAATAAGGTGGGCTCCCTCTACTGTGCTAGTAAACTTAGCACGCCTGAAATTATCCTATATCTCTACAAAGCCACCGTCCGCCCATGCATGAGGTATTGTAGCCACATCTGTGCTGGTGCATCATCCACTAGTCTCTCCCTCTTAGACAAGGTTAAAAAAGGGTCGCCAATTTAATAGGTCCCTCACTATCTACCAAGCTTCAGCCCCTGTCCCAGTGCCTTAATGTTGCATCCTAGTGCCTGTTTTACAAGTACTTCAATGGATTGTGCTCTGATTAACTTGGTACACAAGTGCCCCCCCCCCGATGTAAATACACTAGACAAATCCGACAATCAGTCAAATCCCATCCATTCACTGTGAAGGTCCCCATATGCCGGAGAGCCTTCTATTCCAATAGCTTCTTTCCTCGTTCTGCCGGCCTCTGGAACTTCCTTCCTTCTCTCGGTTGTTTTCGACCTTACAGATATGCAGAAATGTAAAACTAATGTAAACAGACATTTTACTGCACAGCTCCAAACTTAGGAGGACCCCCAAAATAGACATGTAATTCTCAGTAGTTATTTACGTCTACAGTGGCGGCCTGCTTTGTTTGGGGTGAACTATGTTAAAAAAACAAAAAAACGGGCAACATTTCGTAAGTTTCCATAACCATTCGCAAGGATATTAAGTGGATCACGATAAATATAAAGGACGAATGGTATCAATTGGACGACAATGTGGGAAACACCTACATACTAACGAACAAAATAGTCACAGGCAATAATTAGAAGTCAATAATTGACAATGGTGAACATGCTGACAAGATTTGGTTTTGCCGAAATAAAAAATAAAATAAAGTGCCTTATACTGAGGACGTTAACCAGTGACGAGACACCAGATTGAAGCCGGGATTATGATACTTTTAAAATACAGTATGAGAAATTCAATCTTGCTGACCTGTCCTAGAGTCTCACGCCAGCTGAATGGGTTCAGCCAGCTTTTTTCGAAAGATGAAGTTTCTATGAAATATCAAATTCACAAGAGGATTCGTGTTCGCATGTCTATCCCGATCAGTCGAGATGAGTTTACCTACTCTTTGTCATCGTCCTCATACAGCGCCTATTATCCCCCACCTCGAATTGACTGGGCAAAATGACGCTTAACTTCGGTGATCTAACAAGAACCGTTATGTTAGCCTAATTATGCTGTATGAAAGTCAATAGGAAGGAAGGCCAATCATTAAGAGGATTGCAATATATAATAAGAAGTCGATCAGTAGTGTCAAAGGAGACAAAGATTAACGAACGACGGGCCATCGTTAACATGTTATGATGATGATTCGATGATGATTATGATGATCGTTAACATGTTATGATGATGATTCGATGATGATTATGATGATCGTTAACATGTTATGATGATGATTCGATGTTCTTACTGTCTTTCCACGAGACACTACGTTGTTTATTTATGTGGTAGATATCCATCTCCCCCAAAAGAGGCCATCTAGACAGGACAACAATGAAAATTTCCCTGATCAATAACATTTGCTCCTCATATAAAATGAGACAAACAGATACTAAACTTTGATCCTACCCTGATAATGCCTAATTATCTTCGGGTACTGTGCCAACAATATCTGCCGAAATGTGGTATTTTCTCGAATACCGGATCCATTGTAATCAATTTACACACTAACATTATTGGTAAACGTATTGAATCCGTAATTTCTCTATAGCTACGGTTAACATATCGACCCCTGTTTAATTAATCGTACATAATGAATAGTTTACTATAAGTGGCGTGAAATTAACACAAATGATGCTATTTGAAAAGTGGATTTTATAAATGTTCATTTTCCTCTGACATTTATCATTGCCATTTTTTTTATTAAAATACTAGCGATATCTACACGGCATCGATTTTCTTATATACTAAGGAGTCACTTTTTATTAAGACCCGAACGCCACATAGGATAAAGAGTAACGAGCCTGTCAATTGGACACGAAACTACATCCAGAGAGGACTGGGAAGCGATGGTTGAAATGGACACGATTATACTATTTAAAAGAACGGATTGACGGGAATTTGTGAACATTGAACTTGAAAACGATCATGTTATAGTCGGGTAGGAAGCCGCACATATTTTCATGTAAGTGTCGTTTAGGTACAGAGAGAGAGAGAGAGAGAGAGAGAGAGAGAGAGAGAGAGAGAGAGAGAGTACGGTTTGTTACGCTGAATGCCTCCCCATTATAGCCTTTTGTTCATCATTTATTCATTTGAAAATCTAAAATTGTTATTTTTAGCCCTTCCCCGCTTAAAGAAAAGAATAATCCACCCCGAGGTTAGCACATATAGCTTCCTGATGGCTACCAAAGCTAAAATATAGACGCATTTTCTTTTGGTATTTATTCTCACTGCGTAAGTGGACAACAATCTCAAATAATTATCTTATTTTTGCACTTTTTTCGATTTTCTCATTAGTTATATTTCTACCCACTTTTCATATTTTGTTATCAAATACTTATGTAATGTCGTCGTAAAAAAATAAAATTTCATTACGATCTGAATAAAGTATAAACTTAGTTTTAGAGAAAGAGATATGTTAGTTTATAAAAATCAATACAGAAATAAATAAATCTTTGGCCACCCAAAATTCAATTTTTTTCCATTTGAAAAAACTTATTGTTTCTTTAAACATTGGTTCATGTTGAAAGCAAGGTACTTAAGAAAAATAATGCCCGACGAGATATGGAAACTCTGGGGCAGTTGGTTTGAGATGTTAATCGATTGGGAGCAGATTAGCATTTTCAAGTGGATTCTGACTAACCATGAACTCAAGTAATCAGTTACAAGGTGGTCGAGTTGAGAAGAGATACTGATATTGTCAGTTCTGTTGACCAGCTGTTAGTGACCGAGAAAAAGACCGAACATGTAGGATTTTCGGTCGAAAGTAGATATATTCCAGCAGATAGGCAGGAGAGGGTTGTCAGAATTATTCTTCTAGACCTCTCACATCAGTTTGTTTTTTCTGGTGTCTGACAGTCAGTTGAACTGGTGTGCCTTTCTGAACAAGGTGGGTCCTTGGGACTTAAGTCATTGGACTTGTTTTTTTATTTGGTCGGGTTAAGATTTCTCGTGTAAAAGTGGGTTATTCAAAATAAGAAAACAATCACTATTGTTACCCCCCCAAAAAAAAGACACTTTGTTAATGCTTTTAAACGGGCTTAAAATGTTATTTGGAGAGAGAATTCTTCTGTTGAAGCATTGACCGGCGCGAAATCGAGCAATAACTTTGGAACGGCACAACGAAGGGATGATCACGGCCTGTACAGTGAACGCACACAGATATACGTTCATAATTGAAAAGCATTTGTTTTTGAAATTGATGTAATAACACCGATTAGTTTATTTGAAGTCGGTAGCTTTTCCGTTATAGAAATCCCTATCGACAAAAGATTTAAACAAAAGTAATTGAATAATGTGTGAAGAAATCGGCTCAAAATGTAAACTGTAAAGATATCTGTATAAGCCAACGCGAGTTCATGGAAATATACGCCACCGAAATATATGAAAGAAAAACCGTTTCAATTTGTTTTAGCTTATTGCAATGATCAGCATTGTGTTGAAATGCGTATGGGCAAACATATTATCTGCCTATTTAAGATATACAACGTTGCCATGACAACACCAGATCTGCTGAAAATGCTACCATCCCGTTGACGAATTCACGCCAACGGAAATCTCATAGGGACAGGATCTGTATTATTTGACGGGCGCCTGTTAATTTAATGCCCAAATTTTTGTTCGTTAGTAAAGCTGAATTAAATTAAAAATTAGTCGACTGTATGTACGTGTTACAAAGCAAAACGTGTTAATAAGTATTTATGAAGAAAATTATTTATGAAGATGAAAATATAATTACGGTAATCAAGCATAATGAGGTAATCAAAATGATGAAAAAGTCGATTATGTAATATCATGCAGACAATCGTGTAATGTGTATTATAAGCAAATGTAATTATGTATAGCAACTCTGTACTAGATACAGAAATGCATGTAATTATTTTTGTTACTAAGATCCTAAGCTGAAAAAATTGTGATGGTGTTTACTGAAAAATAATTCCATGTAAAAAAAGGATAGACCCGGAATAAGAGTTATCTGAAAGAAACTGAAGCTATGCACATTTGTTTACATTTGTGTATAAAACAACATGGCCCGAGTATAAAAAACAAAAATTAGCTGATCAGAATAAAATATTGATCAGTCAGATGAATTGCCATCGATTACAAATTCAGAAAATTTGACAAAATAATTTGTATATTAGAAGTAACGTTTTTATTGGAAATAAATATAGTTTTATTTCAAATTTATCCACAGTTACGTTCTTTTTTGAAGATGTGCAATTGAAAACATTAACATAAGAAACATACATGAAGGAGGGAAGTAATAAACGGTTAAGCTTGCTCTGTTGTTTTCTTATTTTTCCCTTCTTTCACGAGTTTGTTGTGGTCCGTTATTCAAACACATCAGTAAAAATAGTTTTTTTGTAATCTGTTCTCTTTATCCTTTCCTTCAATTTTTCTATATCTCATATCATTTTTATCTCATATGTCTTCAAGTGTACAATGTTAAAAAACAACACACTTATTTGATTTGTCTGTGCATGTTTTGATAAGAGAGACGAACTATTAATGCCATCTGAATTAACTTGATTGGATTGATTGTTTTTCGCTTTACAACTTCGACATTTGAGTCGGGTTTTATAAAATTATGTTCATAGAACAGAAGAAAACATAGCTGTAAAATAACGACCAGCTGGAATTTTGTGCCGATCGGTAACGTAGACCGGAAATAAACAAAGGAGGACACCACAGTAGGAGCAGAGTCATCTGATAAATCGATGACAGCGCGAAACCAATAACAATAACTGATAAACACTTTTTATTAAATAATTATAATGATGTACCTGACAGGGACTCGTGCATTGAATAAAAATATATATCTGAACCTTTAGCCGGTTTTAAAACCCCACATTCATTAGTTAGTACACACCCATACACACACACGCACACACACACACACACATATATATATGTGTGTGTAAATATAAGATATATATATATTTTCCAAATTGCGTTCTTTTTACAAATTTGAAACTTTTCTGTTTTTAATTAAAGTTATGCTGCCAACCGATGATGATTGTCCTAACAATTGAAATATTTTGGTAGAACTATTCAATATGTGTTTGAGTTTATATTTTTGATAGTTGTTCATTTTCTTATCCTTAATTCCATTTTTATTTTACATTTTGTCTGAAATATTGTTTCTTTTATTCCTCATATATATATATATATATATATATATATATATATGAAAAATGTTATGGAAATATTATTTCCACTTTTTGTCATATATATATATATTAATATATATGTTTTATCATATATTTATAATTGTTATTATTATTAGTTTTAAGAAAGGTTAAGTTTGATTCGTATTTCAGACAATTATCAAACAGATATGATTGTGTACTTTGTTGTTTCATTTGTAAAAAAAGTAATATAACGGCAAACGTAATTATCTGATAATTGATTTAAAACATGAAACGGATATATAGATGAGTTGGAGATAAAATATAAAAATTGTATATTTAATAACAATTATTATACATTATTTCTCACGAGCAGGAAATAGTTCTTTCAAGGTTAGCATGAGCTTAAGCTTTGTATTATGAACGCTCTAAAAAATCCCGGCATCACTGAATAACACTACCACCCACACCTACCCCACCCGTGCCAAGTGTCTGCTTCTGCACTTCCCTCTTATAGCATGTTAATTTCTGTGTGTTTTTCATGTTATTCTACTACACACACATATATATATATATATATATATATATATATATATATATATATATATATATATATATATATATAACTTCTTTGTAATATTGCAGGTAAAATCCCAGCAGAGTGCTCGATTAATTCAGAATTAAAGTTAGAAATGAAAAAATTAAGAGCGTATTATTAATTTATTTTGGTACAGAACATTTAGTACAACATTCATACCGTCGGTTTCAAGCACATAAGGACTTAGCCATCCGGCTCTCTTCAGCTTCTGTAGTCATATCTCAGAATCTGAAGAGAGCCGGATGGCTAAGTCCTTCGGTGCTTGAAACCGACGGTACGGATGTGGTACTAATTTTTCTGTACCAAACTTAATATATATATATATATATATATATATATATATATATATATATATATATATATATATATATATCTGTGTGAGTGAGAAATAGTATAACAAACTTTGCTCTCCCCACTCTATCTAAAACGAACATGACAATGCAAGGTAAAAGAAAAAAACCTAAACCAGCCACCCACCAAAAGACGCCTTCGCTACCGCCATTGATACTAGCTTTCACAAATATCCGGGGGCTGAGACCAACATAAATGATGTAGAAACCTCTCTACTAGTAAACTCACTGGATAAAATAGCACTGAAAGAAAGCTACAATCATCAATCTCCTTACACCATTTTTACATGCCTGGCAACCTACAACTCTACCCTAAAGGCTCTGACACACATATGCATGGGCTAAGAGTTTGGAACACCCCCTTTACTTGCGAACATAGGAAGAATCAGATGACCAAACCCACATGAGATTTCGATTTTACTTACAGCACAGCGTTAGTTACTTATATTCTTATACCGTTCTCCTTTGACCCAAGACTGTGCACTCCTTAACATTGTCTTTGAAAGCATAGATACAGCACTCTAACTTGACTCGAGTGCCCAAATACATGTATTTCGGGAATTTAATGCACATCACCGTGACTTGCTTGCAGTCACCAGCTGTACAGATGCAGCTGATAACTCCACGTAAGGTTTCTATATAGCGCACTCCCTCACACAGAATGTCAATTTCTCGACCAGCAAACCTCACTTCTCGACCTGTTCTTGACCTCACTGCCCAAGGCTTGCATGACGCATGTCCATATCTCGCTCGGGAACACTGATAACCTTGTTGTAATGATTGACATCATCGTAACATCTCATCCCAAAGCTGATGAGCCGTTGGTCAAACCGACGATATACTGCAAGGAGGCTGAATTTAATTTATCAGAGATCACATCAGAGACGTCTTATGGAGTGAAACGTATTCTCTCTCCGCTGATCAGTGCGTAAATTAAGTATGTGAATGGGTCAAAGCAAGCATTTATGCTGATGTCACGATGCGAGAATTCTACAGCAAACGCCACTCTCCACAATGGTTCACTTCGAACTGCTCAACTGCTATTGCTCAGAAGCAGCAAGAATTCCGACAATTCAGTCGCCATAAGTCAACTACGAATAGACAGGAATTTATAGCGCCAAGTAAACATTTTAAGACTATGATAGGTGAAGCAAAGACAAACTATACAGAGATTACTGAAAACACATTCAGTCGCATAAACTATGTACTCGTGATTTCTGGAAACTCTTCAATAGTGTGGTGAATAATGGGCAGTCAACAATTCCCTCGTTATCCAATCACAATTATGGCGTTTTCATTGCAACTGATAAGGCTGAACTACTTGCCTAGCGTTTCGCCTTAAACTCCACTTTGAACGCCGTAAACTACCCCCTCCCAAGTTTACCATTGCGGACTGAAGCAACATTTGATGACCTGCCCATCACCCCATCTCATGTCCGGGACATCATAGAAACCTTGATACCTCCAAAGCACGTAGGCTCATCTCATACTAATAATAGTAATAAAGAAATTATTTACAAACTCCAAAACAAATGCCCTGTCGAATCTTGCTTCCATGATTGCTGGAATATTGTTTCTGTTATACTAGTCTTCAAGAATTCTGGAAATAGAACTGACCTTCAGAATGATTGCCCCCGCTCTTCGCTAAAATATTTGAATCTCTAATCAATATAGCGATATTCTGTCCCCTCGTTACTGATAAACTTCTTTCTGACACTCAGTACGGATTTAGGCAAGCACGGTGTACTGCGAATAGTATATTCGGTCATCTTTGAACGAATATACCATACACTGGGCAAGGCAAGTGAAGCTAAGGCGGTAGCCCTTGATGTATCCATAGCATTTGACAAAGTCTGTCATGAAGGTCTTCTTATGGAAATTAATTCATATGGTATTACTGAACAAATATTTAATACAATTTGATCCTTCCGAACAAAAAGAAATGTCCAGGTTGTTCTCGATTACCGTTCATCCAAACAACATGGCATAAATGCAGGTGTACCCTAGGGATCGATCCTTTAACCTTTATTGTCCCTGATCTTCATAATCGACCTCCCTGATGACATTGTGTATTAGATGGGTATATTTGCTGACGACCCCACGCTTTACTCTCGTCATGTGGGTCAAACGGACGCGCATATATCCGAAGCAATGGCTAGAACCTTTAGAAAGTGACCTCCAGTCTGCAGTGGAATTAAGTCATAAATGGATGGTAACATTTATTGCTGCGTAGACAGACCTCCTTTCCTTCAACAAATACAAGAAAAGTCTTCAACCACCGATTGCCATGAGAAAAAGAACCAAACTTCTAAGCCTAACATTCACAGGTAGCATGTATTGAAACAAATACATAGAATACATTGTCAAGGCTGCTGTAAAGCAAATGGGCTTCCTCTACCGAGCTCGAAAACTTCTCACACATGAAAGTATCCTGTATCTCTACAAAGTCACCATCTGCCTATGCACGTAGTATTGTTGTCACATCTAGGCTGGTTCACGATCCACCCGTTTCTCCCTCTTAGACAAGGTAAAAAAAGTGTCGATAATCTAATAGGCCCCTTACTATTCTCTAAGCTCCAGCCTATGTCTCATCGCCGCAATGTTACATCTATGTACATGCAAAATACGGAAATACACTCAATACAATCAGATAAATCCTATTCATTCACTGTGGAGGTATCCAGATACCGGAGAGCCTTCTATCTCAATAGCTTCTTTCATCGAACTGCCGGCTTTTGGAACTTCCATCCAGCTCCCTTTTCCCCGACTGTACCGACAACAGAAATGTAAAACTAATGTGAACAGGCATCTCGTTGCACAGCTCCTAATTCAGGATGACCCCCAAAACTTTCAACTTTATTCTCTGTAACCCCTTATGTCTCCAGTGGCAACTTGCCTTGTTTGGGGTGAACTAACTTAAAAAAAAACATGCTTTTAAAAAAACATGCTTTTAAAAAAACATGCTTTTAAAAATGTCTACGCAAATGAGGTGTGTTACGAATATTGATCAAGAATTAAAAAAAAAGAAATTTGCAAACATTTTTTTAGCCTCACATAGTGCATTAATGATTTAACGTTGCTGGAGCCGTTTATGATGTTAACATGTTCTCAGCGTGTTCTTTGTAATGAAACAAGTTAAGCATAACAATTATTTTTTTAACTTCTTGATGCATTTCTTCCCGGGCCAAGTTAAAAGTAAATGAAACCAAAATAAGTTTTACATATTTTCAGCATGAATTCAATAAAAAAAAAACTGGTGTTAGACTAAGGATATTTCTGCCCAGAAATGTTAAGCGATCTTGTGGCTTGGTGAGCTCTGACTTTTGGGTCGAGTTTATTTTACACCCGAGATAAAGACGCCGGCTATGAACTCATCTGATCCAAGCTCAAATACATTTTGACTAGTATCAAATGAACGAACAACTAAACGCGAACTTCCCGTTGTTTCTGTGCCGTGTTATCTGCTAAAATACTCATTTCACACCTATTTTCTATCAACACTCGGCCTTTGAGCTAAAATCGTCATGTAGTAGCTGATCTGTTCTCAGTTAATGAAAGGGAGTTTTTTCTAGACAGAAGCAAATTTATTTTTTTCGTTTGTCGGGGAGCTGTATTTTTTCCATATTAAAATCCGACTTAATGTTTATCTCTGCCCTCGTGGGTAGGCAAGTAAATAGGGACTCTGAACAATCTCAATTTACACCCAGAAGCGACCTACGGACATAATTCGGCATCAACTTGTGTTTAATGAATTGAATCTTGTTTAGAATGTGTATTTTGTTCAGTAAACAAAATACCTAAAAAGGGTTGATATGCCGGATAATTGAAAAGCCAAACGAAATAAAGAAATAGATAGATTCAGACTCGCCCATCACGCGGGGCTTGGGTCTATCCTTGGTTACATTAAAGGTAGACGGTGAACATTTGATGGTGGTGACAGTTTTACGACTATATGGCAGTTGAATAAATTGTCTGGTAATCTAACAGAACTGAAGGTGGAAAAAAGGTCGCTTCTCGGTTGAGACCGGGATTGTTCAGAGTCTATTGTTGATAGAAAAAGGTGTGAAATGATTATTTCAGCAGATAACACGGCACGAGAACAACGAGAAGTTCGTGTTTAGCTGTTCATTCGTTTGTAATTACAATTGACAGAACGTTACTAACTGACCTAAATACCAAAGTGACTTTATTTAATTGTGTACTAGCTGCGCCTACCCGGCGTGTCCCGGTAGTGTTTTACTTGCTATTTGTTTTTGGTTCGTTTTTCAACTATGCCGTTTTCTTTCTTCAAAATATTACTTTTTGTTCAAAATAAATGTAATTAATTTTGTATTTATGAATACAGTTATGTGCCATTTTAAAGATGGTGTCTGCATAGTAATATTTTTTCCGGAAATAATTAAATCCCATTACTTTTTATTCTTCCTAACAAATATAGTGCAACGATCCAAGAAAAGACCAGACAATCCATGATCAAATATATATTTAGTAAGAAAGCTATCGATGACAAAATCAGGAAGGAGATTGAATTATACAGCGATTATACACTCACAGATATGCAGATTAGCACTCGGTAATCAATTCTCATATGAAATTTAGTATTTTTAACGCCATAACCTCAACACCAACTACGTACCTGGAAGTTAAAGTCAGAGATCTTTAAGATGTGCCCAATATAGGGAAATACCAGCTTTCTTTTTTGGACTAGGATTGAGAGCAGTCGCCCACCTTATTGTTTTTATATATGGATATAAATATTCTTTTAAATATTTTTATAAGTACTGCTCAATTTTTCACTCTATCTGTCGTGCTGTATATCAATACATTCGCTATCGGATTGCCGAGATAACGATATTTTAACCATGTTGAGTTAAAATGTTATTTTTACATTGCCTGATTATATTTTTGATTTGATCATTTTACCTTTTTTACTATCATCATTATTAGTCACTTTTATGTTTTCTTACTTAAATGAGGGTTTTTTTCACAACAGATTAAGACTGATATATATGTTTATAGCTTATATGTATGCGTCTACATGTATGAAATATCCATATGTATTTCTGGGGTTAGACATAGTGTTGAGCGTATATAGTGTTTTTGTGTGTGTGCAGAGCATTTTTATTTTTCAGTAAAAGAGATTAGACGTGTGTTAAAAAGCGACTATTCATAAGAGAGATATGTACTCGTGGCGTATATATTTGTCTGTGCGCGTATACATTTTGTGATACCGCCGCTCTACATATTGCTATATGCATGTGTAGTTCCCGTTGTATTCAGGACTAATACTCTTTAGTTTTATCCTTTAGCATATACATATATATATATATATATATATATATATATATATATATATATATATATATATATATGTGTGTGTGTGTGTGTGTGTGTGTGTGTGTGTGTGTGTGTGTTTAGTAATAATACTTTCAAATTTTTGCCAAACCTGCAATCATCAGTATGGAAGTAGACATTACCTGCCGGTCACACGGTTCGAACTGCAATGCGAAAGTCATACCAATGCGTCCACCACGCATAGCCGAAAAATGGGTAAATAAATAAACGTCTAAATGGCAAATTCAGCTGCCATATAAGCAAGTCCTCAATAGAACTTATCAGGCAGGGTCTAGAGTATTGCCTTACGCTATAAATAACGGTTTGTTATTAACTCACTTAAAATCCTCAATCTATCGAGAGATTTGAATAATTATTTATACATAATATTTTAAAATTAACCCATATACACATGTGTTTCATGCTATACCTGAAATCATCCGTATGGGAGTAGACAATCCCTGCCGGTTACACGGTTCGAACCCCGATACGAAAGTCATATTTAGCATTCAATTGTTTATTTACATATGCTCTGTTGTATTACATTAATATTCATCGAGCTTTTACCTCGAACGTTTGACTAATAATATATATATATATATATTTATATATATATATGTATATTTATATATATATATATGTTTTATTTTATTTATTTGCTTTGCACGATTTATTTAACAAATCAATTTTCTATTTTCTATAATTTAAACATAACTTATGAGTTTGAAATGTATTTAATGTTGTATTTTACCTTACACTTAGAGTAGTAAATATGTGTGAATAGATATATGTTGTTTTGTCTGTATGTGCGTGTCTGTGTATATATATATATATATATATATATATATATATATATATATATATATATATATATATATAGAGAGAGAGAGAGAGAGAGATAGAGATATATATATAAAGAGCGATGTATATTTCTATGTATACGTATGTGTGCATATATATGTATTGTATGGGTTGTATATATGTATATATTATCGTTCTGTATATGACGTTTTACCATATTTTTGTAATGTTGCACGTATTTTTTATGTATGAATGTCTTCATTTTTCGTAATAATCTAGTCATGTGTGATACTCTATTGCTCGAATACATAGTGTATCTATTTGATCTTACTCATGGTAAAATGTTATTCTATTTTTAGTATAGACTTTAGTTAATTACAAAATGTATTTTTAAATTGTGTATTAGCCGCACACATATGCATATACAATCATTTTTTTGTTATAATTCACTATGTTATATGATCGATTAATTTATTAGATCAACTTATGTTTATTGAGGGTGTTTTGGTGCGATCAATCGCGCAGCTATGAGTTTTATTTTACTGTAGTTTCATCTATATAAAGAATTATGCCCCTTTGAGCGATGGCATGGGAAGAGATGAATGGAATTATCCATCGTTACTGGTTGATTTGTAGCTGGCAATTAGTTGATTGGTGTTATTATTTCATGTCTATGCCCTAGTTTATGGTTGTTCTGATGAAATGCGGGTGCGCCATCGATCTATGGTTCTCTTTTATTACCATTGTTACTCAATAGGAGTTCTAACGCCAGTTATCGTCAGTGATTGCTCACCAAGAACAACCAGTGGTGTTCCCTGGAGTCTGAGTGACAACAAGCCTCCCCAGAGTTCCAGTATTATCCACCTCTTTTTGATCACCACCGCAAATGACCTTGCGGTATCGCACCAGTCGCCTACCATTGATTACTCGCTGACAACGGCCATTGATGTCCCCTGGGATTTAGGTGGCAAGAAGTCTCCTCACTCTGCACTCTTCTAGTTGAGGTCTGGTTGGTGCTGTCTATCCTCGGTCTTTATCCTCCTTGACCCTCTACTACTATTTTGTGGTGTTCCAGCCGATGCCGCTGTAAATTTTTTGTATGGGGGGGGGGAGCTTATGATGTTTCTTGCAGTTTCTGTTCCTTGGCTCATGCGGTTGTGTCTTCTTATGTTTTTTTTTCTATTGTAACTTCCATGTGACTGGTTACCATTCATAGCTTATGCAGGTTGGTTTCCGCATTCGAGGATTTTCTTTAAGATTGCAGCTGTCATGATCATTGCCGTCCTTTGTATGGTCTCAGTGATCATTTGATTCCAATTTCTCGCAGTCTTTACTCCGGGTTTTTGGGGACTATCCCTAGTTCTTCTACGATTATTTGTATTCTATTGACTTTCTTCATGCTCCATATTCCTTTCAGTTCTCTAGCAAGTTCCGTGTATTTGCTTCGTTTTTCCGTTACCTTGATCTTCACTCAGTGGGCTGCTAGAACGGCGAAGTCTACGATTTGACAATAGTTTTTTTCTTGTCGATTAATATAACATATTATTATTATTATTATTATTATTATTATTATTATTATTATTATTATTATTATTATTATTATTATTATTATTATTATTTCGTAACTAACTTCTGGTTAGTAGTTTATAAAAATCATATGGATATTTCTTGGCGTCACCATCTGAGACTTATTGAGAGATATGTTAAGTATATGGTAAAACGTAAAAAGAGTCCAAGGGGAGTAGGATAGTGTACTTTCATATATTCCCTTATAGAAAAACCGACGCGGTCTACTTTTACATAGACCCCGAGACTCGTTTATCATTGTTGTGGATGTGCTGTGGTCATGGTAAAACGTAGAAGAGGTAAAAGACAACGCATATAAGAACAAACAAATCAGAGAATCAACGACTTCTCAACTAGCACCGAACATCTCTTCCACCATGATTCATACAAGATGACTCCCAACCTGTTATCTCTTTTTAAATTTCAGTAGTCATTTTAAAAGATGTATATGGTAATAATGATAATTATCAATGTTACATATTAAGCTTGGAAGGAACGAATACATGATGATTGGTCAAATCTAGTATGGTTAGCCAACTAAAATGCTTGAAATGTAAATTAATACCGGTGTTACAGAAGTCAAAGTTCAACAGTGAGATGCGAATGAGTGTGTGGTAGTCCGAAATGTAACATACATCTAACCGTTAGCATGCTAGATAGGCTAAATAGAACCTGATTTGGAAGTTAAGCGGCAACATGTCTGATAATGAGGCTCTTAAAAATACCAAGTTTTTTGCTCTACTTCCTCTGTCTGCCTAGACAAGTATGTAATAAAGAACAACATACAGTCTTTAAAACATTGTCCATGTTGCTAGATTAAACCTTCCACCTAGACATTTCAAAACAATCAGCATCATCGCCATATCGATCCTGCACGAGTAGAGAGATATCTCACATCAGTTTGGACAATATTTATACTCATGATAATCAAATTAATTTTAATGTTTTTTGTGATAGTAGTTGCCAGATAAGGTCAATATATTTGGACAACATGTTAATGGTATGTTATTTATTACGTGCGGTTCTAATTTTTATTTATCAAAAGAGATAGATTCGTACATTTTTCGTCCTTTTTGCGATTATGTTTTTGTATAGGCTTGTATTATTGACGTGACAATTCTCGAATTATATTTGAGGGAGGTTAGCTGTCTCTCTATATAATTCGATATCTCTCTCTATGTATGTATATATATATACACACACACACACAGATATATATATATATGTGTGTGTGTGTGTGTGTATGTGTGTGTGTTTGACGTGTAAGATTGTACATAAACTTGTATCATGTATGAAGTTAAAATCTTGATTCTTTTTATTTATTTTTACTACAGCATATAAGGGATCGGCGGAAGAATAGCGTTTTTCGGTACGATCGTGATCTATTTTATTTTGACATTTGTATTGTTTAAGTTAAAAAGATTGGTTCCACTTATTTAGTTTCTACTTCGTTTTCTCATTTTCTCAATATATCTGACTATATCTGACTATATATATATATATATATATATATATATATATAGATATTTATATATATGTGTCTGTGTGTGTGTATTTTACTAGAACATGGAGTTTAAGATTTTGAGGAGAAAATGCTTTTTTAGTGTTTTCTGATTTTTTAAAATAATAATTAAGAAGTTTATTCCCCCTCCTCCTTCTTCTGTTTCCATCTGTCTCTCTATCTGACTACGTTTGATAAAACATTATTAAGAAGTTTGGCGGAAGAATAACTTCGTTATGGTAAATCACACTCGTTTTTATTATGAAATGTTTATCGTTTCTATTCCTTCCTTTTTTCTTTTTTATCTTCCTCGTCTACTTCTTTTTTTTCTTCTTCTTCGTCTTCGTCTTCTTCTTCGTTTTCTTCTTCTTCGTCTAATTCTATCTGTCTGCAGGTCTATATACACACGATATATTCACACACGCACCAAAAAAGTCTTCATGACAAAAACCATCAACAATTCACACGCACATTGATCGACGCATGCGCACACCTGACCGAAACGTGAAGGGCCATCGGCATAACCTCTGCGCCGAATAGTGGCAGATAATTTTTACCCTGAAGAAAGATATTAAGTTCCTCGAACAAAGGCACAAACGGTTTACTATCAAGTTGATTTCAGTCTATGGACAGCACTTCCCCACGATTTATTGGTGAAATGCGCAAATTAACATTCGTCCAAGGTTTTATGTGAGACGTGCTACTGGTTCTAAATCAAAGATGTTGGTCGGCGGCCGGGCTGGGGGAATCGGGGGTCGAGAGAACACCGAAGTCGGATGGGTCACGAACTATCGCGAACAAGAGGAAGGAGGGGAGAGGAGGCAAGGGAAGGGGCGGATTTTTGGCGCGCGCGGGAAATGTCACAATATTGTAGCGGTGTTATGGAAACGAAAGGTCAGTGAGTACTTGCCTCACCCTTAGACCTATCAAGATGTTACGAAATAATTTCTTCTTTAGGAAACCGGATAAAGTTTCTCCATATCCGGGCATCAATGTCATTATAAAAAAGTCTGTTCCGGCTGTTTCGTCCTCGTCGCTAAAACTAAACTGAACGACTGATTTCTAGAAAAGGCGACAAATGGATAGACTCACTCGGAATGGGTTCTTGATATCTCGAAATGACTGCTTCAGTGGTTGGTATTAATAAGACCTAACGATAAGTTTTATTTGATTCAATACAACTTCTTACTATTCTGCTTTGCTTCCTCTTCCACCTATGGTTCTTTTTATCCTTTATAGTCTTCATTCTCTTTTCCCGCTTCTTAATCTTCCTATTCTGTTTCCTCGTCTTCGTAATTTACCAGACATTTTCCTTTCTTCATATTCTGCTTGTTCTTCATCCTCCTCCTCTTATTTTTTCTTCTCTCCAATTCATTTTTAGCTGCTGTTTCTTTGCCTTTAAAAAAAATATTTTTACTACTACTACTACTACTACTACTACTACTACTACTACTACTACTACTACTAATAATAATAATATTAATACTACTACTACTACTACTACTACCGATGCTTCCTCTCCTTCCTCCTCTTTTTAACTTAATCTCTTCCTTCTCTTCATCTATTCATGTGTTCTATTCTTCTTCATCTACTACCCTCCTATTATAACTAATAACTAATACTTCTCTCCTTCATTTCCCTTCCTTTTCCACTTATTTTTGTTGTTCTTTTTCTTCTCTTTCGGTTGCTTTTAACTCACCTTTCAATCGTCTCGTATCAGACTTAGTTTTAACAAATGCTCTAATATTAAAATACTAATTTGCTTAACATAAAAATCTGGGGATCGACCTTTCATCTCCAAAAATGTTACTTTTTATAATAAGATTTCGACGCATTATTTCATCTCTATACGGCATAATTACGTTGACATACCGGTTCCCGTTATATCACCAAAGTAAAGCGACGTTCAGCCTGGTCAGTACTAAATGGGTGACAGTTTGGGAATACCAGGTGCTGTATGTGCTCTCTGCTTATCTGGGCATTGTTTCCAGTCGTCCTGGACAATCTACTTGCCACTGGAATCAGGCAATGTCGAGTCAGGAGAGGTGTCGATAGGGATTGCGCAACCATTGCTTCACAATTACACGCGTAGCCACCCATCAAGACATAACGGAGGCCATAATATGTATTCTATTCGAGAAATTTCTTTAAAATTGCATATATTGTTTTAGTATTTACTTTTCTCAATAGAGAAAGTATCACAGTGAATATGTATGTATTTGTTCAATAAAACTTAGTGTAATCACAGGTTACATATTTATCTATGTATAACATACACACACATATATTGTAAAGTATGGAAATATATCTATAGAAATAAAGCTACTACACAGAGGCGTCCGCGTTTCACCCCGCAGTTAATCGTCAGGCTTAGTGTCTTAATTTGCGCATTTCTCCAATAAATTGTGATGATGTGCCGCCGATAGATTGATGGTATACCATTTCTTACTTTTTGTTCGAGTTAATTATGTAACAGTTTTTTAAAATCAAGTTTTATTTTGTTTAAAAAATACTAGGACACATTACACGTGTTTCGGAGAAAATTTGTTCCGGCACAAAGCTCTTGTTCAAATTTAGACTCCTCATCAGAATTTTGTATAAGTTTTTTTAAAAAAGAATCAGTAAACCGAATGGACGCACAAGTAGCACATCTCATTGCCAGACATATATTTTCATACTTACTACTAAGCTCTACTCATATAGTTACTACTGTTGAGTAAATACTAAAAGTCTATATACAATATATATATTACCTTATACTATTATATTTGTATACATAACATAAAAATACTAATTATTATAATAATATATATATATATATATATATATATATATATATATATATATATATATATATATATATATATATAATACCGATTTAAATTACGTTAAATTCACTTTCAGAAATAATAAGACATTACACGCACTTTGTGGAAAAACATTTCTGGCGCAAGGCTCTTGTTCTAATTTAGACTCTTCATCAGAATTTTCATTAATAAGCTTTTTTGTCAAAAGAATTTGCGAACCGAATGCACGCAGAACCAGTAGAACATGTTATAAAACCTTAGACAAATATTAATTTTCAAATGTCTCCAATAAATCGTGTCGAAGTGCCGTCCGTAGACTGGTAGTAAAACACTTTTGCTTTTATTTGAGGTAAGTTTGAAACAGTTTTTAGTATAAATCAATAACATGAATACATAGTTACTTTGACTTTGGCAAGTATTCCAAGAGAGAAACATGACATCCGGACAATAGATGATACAAAACTTTAAAAAAAGATCTTTTAACAGTAACACTAAGATTCTTCTGTCTTCATCTTTAATTCGTCAGTCACCAGTAGATGTATCAATCGTAAGCCAAGTCTTTGCTTAACCAGAGCAGATTAAAACAAGATCTCATGGTAAAGCTACTCCATTACAAAAATAAAACACGAAGTAAGTGAGAAATGGTATATTTTGCAACCATGTTATTTTATTTACAGAAGAAATACTAAAGAGTTATCTAACAAGGGGGATAATTTGATTAGCTGTTCAATTTGTCTTCTCAGTATGTACAACGGAAGGTATTATGGTTTTACCAGTATTTGAATTAATTTTATTTTATTTTAAGATTGAGAAAGTAAAATAGCTAGCTAAGAATATAATTTAAAGTTATTTTAGAATAATTGATTAAAAAAATTAGCGAACTATGCCAATGTAATAATGAGTCAATCTATAGTTGGTAATCATTAAATACAGGGCTTTACCTGCTCCACTAATTTGGGAGCGACCCGGCTCGTGACAAAGGAGCCGCTCGTTTCCCCGCTCCATCTTCACTTTAAAATAAGCTGTTGCAAAATTAAAAACATTTCTAATATTATTGTCAAATAATGTTCTTGCTTCCCTACTGCTAGATAAAAACTGAGTCCTATGCTATTTGGCTGCAGCAAAAAGGAGCGCGGTCCTTTCTGTAAAGCCCTGGTTAAATATAATGAGATAGATTTTCAAGTGATTCATTATTCGGATATCTTTTTTTCTCTTTCAGTACCATAGCCAAAGTGAAGTTATCTATTTTTCCATATTCTTGGTTTATGAAAAACTGTTACACACGAGAAATTCGCTGCACTGATTTGTATTTCAGTTAAAGAAAACATTTATAAAACATTTATAAAACAATTCTTATAAGGAGTCTTCATTTGACCAAGACCACTAATTTATGAGCCTTGTGTCAGAATACATTTTCTCCGAAACACCTGTAATATATCTTGCATAATTCTTTATTTCTGAAACTAGTTTTTACTTCATTTAAATCCGTATTATTAAAGAAATTTTACTTTTTATAACTGAAAAGTTATTTAGCTTATTTTTATTTGAAGATTCGGACTAATTAGAATTTGTAAGCTCTTTCTAAGCAATTTTTAATTAATTAGATATATATATTTCATTTACCCATGCCTCAATTAATTGCGAGTCGTAGGATGCCGGACTTCAGTCACTGGGTTCGCGGTTTCGAATATAGCTGGGTCTAGACACGCTGATTAGCTATAAACAGCAAAACACGTGCATCTGGATAATTATATATATATATATATATATATATATATATATATATATATATATATATATATATATATATATATATATTGCACTATTAATTTTAAGTAAATAATATAAAATACGCCAGCGTTTTAATCTTTCGCTCTCATTAGTGTAAGGAATGATAATCTCAGTCGAACCCGGTCACAGAATCACCCTAGACTCCGCAAGCAAGCGTCATGACCAAACGGCCACAAGGAATTTAAGTTCTATTTATACGAAGGAGGCACATCAAGAAAGGCTGTCTAGAGTGTTCGACGAACGTTGCCGGAAATGCCATACAACTATGTGACAGTCTATTATTAACTTCCTCAAACATGGCTTAACTTCAATCTCTTAAAGGAGCTAATAACAATATTAATTTTAAGTAAATGATATTGAATTATTTTTTACTTACATTCATCGGTGAGAAGATATATATATATATATATATATATATATATATATATATATATATATATATATATATATATATATATATATATGGTGTTTTGAGCATAGTGAAAAGGTACATAATAGTTATCCTTATTAAATTCTAAGTAACGCCAGGTCTTCATGTTAGTACAAAATAGACCACGGAAACCAAAACATGGTTAAAATAAAAACGAACCGATAGTGAAATAAAAGTATTTATACCGTCCAACTTTACAATGAATCATTTACAGTAGGTATTGTGGTTCGGCATTCCATGGCCCCCTCTAAAAGGGTTGACTTTCCGTAAAACAATATTCTATTCAGAATAAAAGTTTTTGGTTGTATCTATACGATTTCCTAGTTCCTTTATTTGCAAATAGTTGTGTACATATTTATATACTAACTTCCATTCCTTTATCCTGACTAAAAAATTTACTGGTGTTTATTAGTGTTTCTAGCATTGTTTAATTTTATTTTCCGATCATCGATATAGCTGAAGTGAATAACCTTTACCACTACATCTGAAAATATCTACACTGTATAGCATATGTTGAGTATGTTGGCATGTAGCATTATAGCTATGAAAACATGTAGTGGAAAAAAAGAGGTTCTCTGAAAATAACTGTCTTTAATCTCAGATTTTATCCTCAAGCTCTCCATTTCAGTCTGCATTCTCCGATAGAATTATAGAAATTATTTATATGGAATTAATATATACCATTTACCACACGTAATAGTATATTACTACTTTTAGTGCTCTCGGGAATTACGAGTTTCTTGTTTAATATGCAACACTATAACAACACACTTTTAAGTTATTTTCCCCGAGCAACGCGGCGTCTAAACACACCTGCTCTATCTAGGATATGGAGTACTTTCAGATTTACATATACCACTTACTAAACGTAATACTGTAGTATTACTATTATTACGCGGAGTTCCTTGTTTAGTATACAACATTATAACACAACGCAACGTGGCGTTTAACCATACATGCTCTATTTGAGACATTGAACATTTTTGAATAAATGTATACAACATACAAGTGTAATACTGTAATCTTACATTTATTGCTACCGGACACAACGAGTAAAACAAAACACAGTAAAGTACGTTCTCCAGTGTAATGCCGAGTTTCTTGTTCTCCTCCTCATCCCCCTATGACATGATCGGAAGACGAATGAAGTTGATAAGGGCAATAGTCTGAAGAGATCCTTAAGAAACGTTAAATAACATTCGTAGAATTAGCGTTTCTCAAACTCTTGAGGAATGACTCAGCCATTACTTTCTAAATTACTACATAAATACATTAAAATGTCGTTCTAAATGTCGTCCCCTTTACCAATTTAGCCCCAGTTGTCTTTCAAACATGGATTTTTGTTAAATATAGATATTATTTTTCTGGGGCAACGTCGAACAAGAATATAACAGCTTTGTGGGTATCCCTTGTGTAGTTTTTGACATTTAGCTGTATATACACAGACAAACAGACATATGATTTTACTTTATATAATTGGAGATTGTATAAATGTGACATATTTTTCTGGTGTATGCCGTTAAACCATTTTATTGTAGCTCTGGTATTGTCCAATGATCCAAATGTTATATATTTCTTAACTTTATATTTATTTTTAAAAAGATTAATGAAGTTGCCTTCATTTAAAAATTACAACACCGAATTTCTATAATCATTTAGATTTCATCTTCAACATTTGAACCATTTGACTGAAAAAACACGGTATGGGCATATCATGTTAGTACCCTCTGACCACAAACGACGCTCAATTTGAGCGAAACATCTTTACATGCATAAAACAAGTCTCTATGAATTTCTCTTTGAAACGCCTGTGAAGAAAAATATTTATAAAATATTTTACTTCTTTTTTAAATGTAGTTTCAAATCAATAAAAATTAAATGAAAAGGCGATGAAATATGTACAACCACAGGAACGAGCGTATTGCACATTACCCCCACCCCACCCCACCCCACCCCGCACACATATTATATAAGAGAGTCTGACTTACTTACAAGACGCCATTCTCGAGTGTTGTCGGTTTCTTTGTACAAGGGATTTTCAGGAAAACTTGATATAAGGATACTTTACCACACAAGTACACCAAGATATTCAAAATAACATAGTATTCCAAACCCAAATAAGATCCACCGACACGGCTATACACTTGCTAATACGTTGAATATTGCACCTTTTCCTAGTGACGTTAACTCAAGTAACAGCACTTGACTAGATACTCCACCAGACTAGATGAATTATATTCCTGGAATCCGGTAAGACTTAAAAACCACAAAAAGATACATAATTAAATAGGTAACTGGTCAATTGGGGAGAGGAAAATAAATGAGATTCCCTTCTTTACTAACTCAACGTTTGAGAGTTAAGGAAGAACCTTTGTTTAAAACTCGGATATCCATGTATCTTGTAGAGCCTCAGTAGCCTTTGATTTCTGAGACTTACACTGAAGCAAAATTATATATATATATATATATATATATATATATATATATATATATATATAGAGAGAGAGAGAGAGAGAGAGAGAGAGAGAGAGAGATAAAGATAGAGGATATATTAATAATATACATGAGTCAAATATTCTATTTTAAACTCGTTTAGAAAAATCTCACTTTGTGCTTTTTATACGTTTTTATTTACTTAACTGTTCCATAAAAGGATTCCTTTTGAAAATTGCTTTCGACCATTTTTCGTCGTTTTGTCTTTATTGGCTATTGTGTTTTATTGCTTGCTTGTTGATGATTTGTGTGTTTTCTGTGAGAAAATAAATTTTTTTAGAAACTGACTAAGAAATAATTGGCTTCTTTATTTTCGACCCTTACACGCTTCTGTTCTGGTTATATACTTTCTCAATGACTAATTACAGTGAAGTAAATTAGCTAAAAACTTATATTTGATATTTTATATGTATATATCTATATATATATATATATACATACGCATGAGAAATACGTAAATCTTACCATTCATACCAACTATATTTATATTAAAACAGCCAGGCTAATTTACTTCAATGACGCAAAAGCATATTTTATAATAATAATAATAACCATTCCAATTGCAATGAAAAAAAAAAAAAACTCCCTTCTATAATCTTTCTAAATTACAAAAAAATATAGATTCATATTTTTTAAAACATCTTTGTTAAATTTAAAAATGCATGAATGCGAATGTATTTTATTTTTCATTTATTCGAGCTATATACATATCAAAACACATCAAAATATTTTGAAATACTCTATATATACCTATCGACAAACACACAAACACATCTATGGCTATGCTTTATTTGCATATATATTTTATAAGTTGTTTCTAAAAAATAATATTCCGTAGGACTTATTTGCAATCTGATTCTAATATTATCTTATATATATTTTATAGTTTTATTGGTATTAATATTATTATTAGTAGTAGAAGTTATATTAATTAAAGCGAGCTAATGAAAAGGAAAACCTTCCAAACGAAAACTTCCGATTATTCTGAAATTGAAATCACAACTTCCGGTTTAGATTAGACACGTATGGGTGCATTTACAAACACCCAAAAACTTAAATTACTTTGGAAGAATTTCTTAAAACAAAACAGTTCTACATTTTTTAACTTAATATTTATATAATAAATATTTGTTTTAGTGTGTAATGATAATAATAATAATAATAATGATAATAATAATAATAATAATAATAATAATAATAATAATAATAATAATAATAATAATAATTAAAAAATAAGCGTTATATTTGTCATGAAAATAAAAATCCACATCCTTTCATCTTTCTTAAATTACACAAGCAAATGTCGATTCTAGTTAATAAACATTTTTATTAAGGTTTACATGTTTATTTCTATGCGTAATAAAGGGGGGAAACACAAAATCCTCATTTCAAATGAATCAGCAATATGTAAGCGTTTTATTTGACTAATTGACGTTCTGCATGTTTGTTTGTTTATGTAATAATACAACCAGTTTTGAATGGTGAATTTATTTTCATGCTTATCTATATAAAAATTACTTTGGATATCGAAATTTAACGTAAATTACCTTTATATTGTTTTCCAAATTAATAAAATGTTCATCCACAGAAAATTACCTCAATATTTCAATATATCAAATGCCAATTATCTTTTAGTTGTTTTGCTTCATATAATGAAAATGTGAAACGAAAATTGTTTTTTTGTGTTACTTTAAAGAAGACTACAGCTTGATTAACTGTAGCCCGGAGTGCCGGAAACATTTTACGAGTGTATATATATATATATATATTTCTTCAGCTTCTGTTGTCAACAGTTGACAACAGAAGCTGAAGAGAGCCGGATGGGTAAGACCTTCCGTGCTTGAAACCGACGGTACGAATGTTGTACTAATTTTTCTGTACCAGAATAAATAAATAAATATATATATATATATATATATATATATATATATATATATATATATATATTACATAAATCATATGTACATAGTGAACTCCCAGTTGATTATAACCATGTGAACGGTGGCAGAATGTAAAACAAATCAGACAGTTTATAATAGCAATGTAAATTCAATAAAAGCTGCCAAAATCAATGACACTATTTCTTCAAACATTGTCAGCCAATTTCAGACCATCATTTTAATCTACTTGTCTTTCATCAGTTCCCTTCAAACAGCATCGATTTGCGTAGATTCGCAACAATTCTTCAATGATATATTTATGTTCTCATAAATTCATACTACACATGAATAACATTTTTTGCGAGAAGCAATGTCCACGACGTCATTCTTTGGCCTCGCGAATTGGATGTCTTGTATATTATTTCTATGATTAGTATTTGCCATTATGCATGTGCCTCGCGCCAGGTGGAATTTACACTGCGAGGGCTTTTGGTCTGTGGAACACATTACTGCGAGACTGCTTCCCTGTTAGTTACAACTTAATCACCTTCAAATCAAATGGTTTAGATAAATTGAGACTCAATAGCAAAACATACACAACCCCAAAAATTTTTTTCATCATTTCGGACCTTGTAATCGAATATGTGCACCTGACCTTAGTTTCTAATTAACTGCGTAAAGTTGACAGACTACTTAAAATGTATCTTCAACATTTCACTGATCACGTGATCTGCTCAACCAATAATTGCTTAGAATTTCGCAGCCCCCTTTCTCTATCATTTGAGCACTTATTGCTAGAATTAAAGCGGAATGTTATTTACGTCACATTTATGCGATGTTAAACATCGTATCAGAACACTTAATTTAATGGTTGCATAACGAACGTTTACACTCGAGCTACGGGCTCCCACCAACTAGTAGTATATTCTTACATCGATGTGTTTCACTCTGTTCGCACCTTTTGCATTGAAGAACGTTACTTAACACTGTAGATTCCGACTCTGAGATGTGCCTATCAATAGCAACACGGGGTCTAATCTAGCACGTTTGTAACACTGTCCATAGCTGGTATGTTGGTTGGTTTGTAAGATTTCTTCACATTTATGTTTACGCAACTGAGATCCTACCTTAAAACTGACAGTACTTATTTCAACCATTTTTTCGGAGGATGACGCCTAAATATTTACATAAGCCACGGCAATTTAAAAAGCAAAGTAACATTAAAAGAAAATAATCGAATTCAAATACATTACACATTTGTAAGTATCAAACTACATCAATTTTTCACTTATCAATAAATGTGAATATCATATTTAAAGTGGACCCAGTTTCAGCACAGTCGCAGTAAATGCATCTGACAGAAGCAATTATGCTAAGCTGTTTTTTTTAATGCAATTTGATATTATCATATATAAAATATATCCGAGGATAAGGAATGTCATTAGCTTCCAATATCACTAATGGAAGCGAATATCCGTACCAAACAAAAACGGTTCTGTTTATCGTTATGCAGTGGCTTAAATATTACTTTCTTGTTATTTACGGACATATTACAGGGAGCAACACCGGCATAGCAAAATGCTATTCTCACTTGCTTGTATTTAAACGGGTTGCGTATCATGGTTTGCTTAAGCATATACATAATGGCGCGTAGATATATGGTGACTCATCTGCTATGAAGTATCTATTTTCCATATGCCTGTCTAGCTGACACAATGTCATACACTGTCAATCATACCGTATAACCCATCGTTCACTAAGTAGGGATATATCTACAGTTAACTTCAGCAGTTATTACCGCAACGTAGTATGCAAAACTGGTCGGTCATGCTTCAGTAGTGTCTGTCATGTTTCAGTTTAGTCTGATCCGCTTCATTGTGAATAGACATTTCCATTAGTTAGTCACGTTTAACTTTAGTATGTCACGCTTCAGTTTCGTCGGTTACCTTTCCGTCTAGTCTGTTACGCTTCATTGCGAAATAGCATTTTTATTGGTCAATTATGTTTAAGCTTAGTCTGTCACCATTCAATTTTATCTGGACAGCTTTAATTTAGTCTATCAAACTTCAGTTTAATTTTTTTATGTAAACATTTTTTTTAACATAGTTCACCCCAAACAAGGCAGGCCGCCACTGTAGGTGTAAAGGGGCTACTGAGAAAGAAAAAGAGGGGGGGATTCAACCTAAATCAGGAGCTGCGCAGCGAGATGTCTGTTTACGTTAGTTTTAAATTTCCGTATGTCAGTAGCGTCAGGAAAGCAGGAAACAGGGAGGGAGTTCCAGAGTCCAGCAGTACGAGGAAAGAAGCTTTTGGAGTAGAAAGGTCTACAGCATCTGGGGACATCCACAGTGTATGGATGGGATTTGGCAGATTGTCGGGTTGGTCTAGTGAATTTACGTCGTGGGGCACCAGCTCATCAGAGCACAATCCATTGAAGTATTTGTAAAACAAGCACAAGGATGCTACATTGCGGAAATGGGACAGGGGCCGGAGCTTGGTTGACAGTGAGGGACCTATTAGGTTGGCGACTCTTTTTTGGACCTTGTCAAGAATGGAGAGACTAGTAGATGATGCACCAGCCCAGATGTGACAACAATACTCCATGCATGAGCAGATGGTGGCCTTGTAGAGATATAGGATAATGTCAGGTGTGAGAAGTTTACTGGCACGGTATCAGGCTTCAGTTTAAAATGACATATTCATTGGTCTGCCATGTTTCAATTTATTCTGTAACGCTTTCGTTTTGAAGTAACTTTTTCATTACTCTGTCATGTTTAAATTTATGTCCGTAACGCTTTAATTTGAAATACAATTCTCGTTTTTTTTGTCATGTTTCAATTTAATTTGAAATAAAATTCTCGTTTTTTTGTCATGTTTCAATTTAATTTGAAATAAAATTCTCGTTTTTTTTGTCATGTTTAAATTTAATTTGTCATACTTCAGTTTTGTCTCTCACTCTTCAGTTTTTTTTTCTGTCCCACTTCAGTTTAGTTTGTTACGCTTCAGTTTGAAATAATATTGTCATTGATCTGTCATGTTTAAGTTTAGTTTGTCACACTTTAGTTTCACAGGAGATCTACATTAATCTGCCATATTTACGTTTCCTTTACTAGGCTTCAATTTGAAATCTATTTTCATCGCTAAATCGACAGATTGATTGGATACAAACTAATATTACATGTTCGTATTACTACTATACGATAATATGAAACTATACTGTTATATCTTGACAAATATTATAATACACTATTACTATATCTGAATTAAATGATAAAACTCAAATTTCTACTGAATATAGTATTCTATCGATAAAATATTCAGGACTGGAAACTAATTTAATAATAACGCACCGGTAAACAGACCGGTGCCCTATCGCTAAAAAAACAATAACCAAACAATACATATATATATATATATATATATATATATATATATATATATATATATATATATATATATATATATATATATATATATATATATGAGAAAGGAAGGATGAAGATAATCCGACGTAATGGGATTCCATGCTACTGACTTCACCAAGTCCGGACCTCGGTCCTGGGCCCTCGGCAGTTGCCTACTACTTCTTCTCATCAACCCATCATGTCACCCCAATATTTTCCCGTACTTGCATGAAATTTTTCTTAAAATTAGAAAGTCTTATAAATAAAGATGAAACGTTGATGAATATATAAAAAAATAACATCCTTTTTTGATTTTTCATTTCTTATATATATATATATATACAGGGTGGCGCAAAAGGGGCGCATTGGTTTGTTTAGGTGATAGAAACTACAACATTTAAAGTAATTTACTAGGCTTTTCTGATAAATAATACATTTACTTGGTTATTTTGTTGCACTAGGTTTTAAAAATAATATCCTTTAAATGGCCACCATTTTCGGCCTCACAAAGACGGGCTCTAACTAGGGCATTTTCCATTACACTCCTTAGAATAACTGGCTCTAGTTCTTTGAAGTGATCTTCTGGACATTCCAATCTGGGTGTCTCGTCTTCGAGTTGAGGTGTCTGGATTTTCAGCAATGCTATCCTCAACGAGTGCTACATTTTCCGCTGTCCGTACTGAACGTGGTCTGCCAGATCGTGGAAGATCACTGACTGAACCCTACAGCTGAAACCGGGCCACAAGACGATCAATTGTGGTCTGACTCTTTGGGTTAAGGTTATTGAACGATGGTTTCCGAAGTAAAGTTCAATAATTACGGTTCGTTGTTTGGTGCTATATTTTTCCATGATAAATTATCAATGTTTATATCTGTAATATTCTGAAAAATGAGAAAATTTGATTAAATGTTAAAGTTGTTACTGATTCAAACTAATGCGTGACTTTTGCGCCACCCTATATGTATATATATATATATATATATATATATATATATATATATATATATATATATATATATATATATATATATCGGGAATTAGCTTCCTGCACTTTAGATAGCGTAAGCATAAAACATCGATGTATGTAGGTAATAAATAATTAATATTTATTTATATATATATATATATATATATATATATATATATATATATATATATATATAAATGTGTGTGTGTGTGTGTGTATATTTGCGTGTGTATTTGAGCCGAATTCTTTCATTTAATCAAACATTGTTAAACGTTGAATGTCTACAGCTTCATTATAATCTTCTTTGATTTTTTTCAATTTTCCTAATGATCTTCTTCAAAATAAGAATACTGTATGTTCCATATGTATTACTATCACTTTAGATTCTTCGTCGAATCATCTTTAGGTGAGGAAAACAATGAACGAAATAGCTGGTGAAAAAGAGAGAATTTCAAAAAGCAACCGAGAACGCACATGTTAGGTCAGTTAGACGTCAAAATAAAACACCTGTGCAGTTACAGGAGAAACGTGTACAATTTACATTTCGGGAAGTCAGAATTAGCGTCACAGGATTTATTTTATTACGTTAAGCATTTTAAAATGTTGTTACGGGTTTCGTATGTTATGTTATTTATTATAGGTTACTGAGTTTGAATAAAGATAGCTTCGAGTATTTATTCATTTTTGTTATTTTAAACTCCCATAATAATAATAATAATAATAATAATAATAATAATAATAATAATAATAATAATAATAATAATAATAATGCAAATGATGTTAATAATAATAATAATAATAATATAAATAATGAACACGGTCAAATTATTTAGTGACAACATACGAATGGAATTTTGCATCACTAAATGTGCCATTCTTGTTATAAAAAAGGGGTGATGGCGTTGAACATCAGTATAAAAATGGAGAGACGACAAAGTCGCTCAGATACTACACTGGAATATATGCAAACTTTATGAATTGGACCACAATAAGAAGTGGTATGAGCATAAGCCAGAAGTGGTACAGGAGAACGGCAATGTCAACCTTCTTTGAGACACACAGACTGACCAGGTTCTTGAACATTCAAACCCCGACTTAATCTTTTTTAACAAAAACAAGAGAACTTGCTTAATCATTGGTATAGCCTGCGCCTTTGATACCAGAGTGCAGGAGAAAGCACACGACAAAAAATATCAAGATCTAAAATGGGAATTAGTTAGGCTATAGGAATGTAAAAAAGTAAAGGTGATTCCCGTTGCAATTGGAACGCTTGGAACCAATTTTCGTTTTTTCTCTTTTAATTTTTTTATTATTTTGGATTATTAATTCTATAATTATCATATATATATATATATATATATATATATATATATATATATATATATATATATATATATATATATATATATATGGGAAGAGAATTTCCCCGCATACACCCCACACACAAACATTCCAACTCACTCTTCCCCTTCAATCTCGACCACAGCCATCTGGTCAAACACCCCCTCCCCCTCTTCCTCCAATCTCTCTCTGCCATCCATTTTACCCCTGCTCATCCCCCACCTCTTTCTCTCATCGCCTGCCACAGTAGTCCTTGCTCCCTCCACCCTTCCCCTTTTTTCTCCCACTCATTTTTCATTCTCTAACAAGTACGGACGTCCAGCTAGACGCTGCCATTATTTTTCATTTTATTTTATTTTTCTTCCCAACATGTCTACCCTACATGTATCCGTGCTTGCATGATATCTTTTCCCTATATCATCATCCTGATGAAGTCTTATAAATAAAGACGAAACGTTGATGTACACATAAAAAAACATCCAGTTTTTGGTTTTCCTTTTTCATTTTACCATATATATATATATATATATATATAAAGCTTTTAAATAAGATAAACGGGGAGTCCTAGCAAGTCGAGAGAAATATCACATGACAAAAACAAAGACAGGAAAATTATTGTAATATATTTAATCGTGGGAAGACATTCGATTAAAAACTTTTAAAAGGAATAAAAAAGTTCGACTAAAATTTTAGTTTGCTAATTTTAGTCGAACTTTTTTATTCTTTTTAAAATGTTTAATCGAATGTATTCATACGATTAAATATATTACTATAATTTCCCTCTCTATTTTTCTTCTTGTGATCTTGTCATCGACTCGATATGACTCAGTTTATCCTGTTTAAAAGCTTGATAAAATTCTGTACTACAAAAAATCTGTTCAAATATATATATATTCCCTTATGCTTTTATCATCCCTTCCCAACCCCTCTTCCTCACTTGGCCTCGTTTTCAACTAAAGGATTTCGTTTTTTCTTGGAATTGCTTAAATATTTCACTGCCAACGCTGTATGTACACAATTCAACTTCAATTCCTCCTTCGTTCCACGGAAGTATTTTTAAAATGGCCCGAATTCTCAAAATTAATTCCGAATAAGTGCGCTCCACCTACGATTTGAACTCAACATCTCACTATTGGATTTACTTATTCTTGAACTCTTTTCCATGCTGCCTTCACGAAAACCCTCCTTTTCTATCTGTAATCTCCTTTCATTGGACACTTCATCAACGGACAATTACCAACTAGACTTTCCCCATATATTCTTTACACGAACTTTTCTTCACGCTCCATTACTTAATATGTTTTCAAATTTTGAATTTTGGCTTTTCCACCGCCAACTTATCTATCTATGTAATTCCTCTGATGATAAGATTTTGATCTTTGAAAAGCCTTGGCTTAAGGAAAGCATATAAACATAATTTTATTACCGAGTACACCTTGCATTGAACAATTGAAGTGTAAATAAATTTGTCATTCGTACATGTTTATCCCTCTTCTTTCATCTATATATATATATATATATATATATATATATATATATATATATATATATATATATATATATATAATTCTATAAATGAAAATGATGGCTGCTGATGATAATGCTGAAAATATTTATAAAATAACAAAATTCATGGCAATAATAATAATAACTATTATTATTATTATTATTATTATTATTATTATTATTATTATTATTATTATTATTATTATGTTTAATTTTGGCAAAGTCTTTCCTTTCTGAATACATTGGAGCCGGCGCGCATCTGGCACGCCTCCAATGAGCTAGCAGTGCATTACTCCACTGGAAAATAACGATATATTTAAGTGACGACAAGCAAAAGAACGTCGAAAATAGATTATAGGAAATGTGTGCATGTCCGTGTGTGAGGGGGGTTCCACACGATTTTTTTGTTTCAATTCATATTTTTCTTTTTATTTCGTCGCATTTCCTTTATGGCATTAACGCCCATTCGATTTCCTTCCCCTAACATATCGAATTCGAACTGTTCGTCCTCAGTTCAAAGGCCACTCATTTATCTTACAATTCATTCATTAGTGTCTCATTGTTTAGACGTCGTTATCTTTTATTCACGCCTGCATTGATATCAAAGTAGTTATTGAAATAAGTGGCGAAATATTTGGAACGTTGCAAGGAATTGGCAGGCATTCTCCTGGGAAAGTGTTTTGTCTTTAAGTAAAGATAGGTAGTTTCAGCATCTATTTGTGTTTCGATCTAAAAGTAAGTCAATCACATTCAAACGAAAACTTGATAAAATACAGAATGTAGTACAGTAATGGTATTTGTAAGCAGTATCTATCTATCTATCTATCTATCTATCTATCTATCTATCTCACTCTCTCTCTCTCTCTCTCTCTCTCTCTCTCTCTATATATATATATATATATATATATATATATATATAATATTTATGAATAAATATTAAATTATTAATACCTACAGACACTAGCGTGTCAAGCTTATTGCTCTCATCAGTGCAGGAAAGTAATAATTTCAGATGGTCGGGAGGCGCGAACCTGGTTCACAGAGTCAGCCTAGAATCTGCAAGCAGTCGCCATATCCCCTAGAGAGCTATATAGTTCATTATTCGAACCAATCAAAACCTTTAAAACGGCTATAAAGCCTTATTAAAACATTGTTTCTACAACAGAATTACACAATATTCCTCCAAGATACTAACAGTCCGAATTAAATGTATCCATTTGAATCAAGATTAAAACAAGTATAATTATTCAGGATTTCTTTTTCTGAAAATCTCTCCAGACAAGGAATGAAGCCACTGCATGCAAGAAGCTAAAAAATATCACTTCAAGGTAAAAATCTAGCCAACGATAGGTGTTATCTGGCTATATTCTAACCTAGAAAAAAGCAATACTCTTCCCCCTTTGTCAGAAACATCGCTCATGGAATTTGAGAGGTAAAGGATACAATAAGAGAAGCTAGAGTTATGACGCTGCCGAAAGTAAACAGAAAGTCCACTTTCTACTCACCTAAAAAGAATAGCAACTAATGTTCTGGTTACTTAGAAAAATGTCTGTCAACTACGTAAGAGAATCGCAAAAAGGGTATGTGCACTCTGCTGTGAAACGAAAGGGCATTATTTCCCAAATGGGACTAAAGATAAATTCAAGATTCATATTTCGCTGGAATAATAGTTAAAGGGAAATATCTTTAGCCAGATCATCAATATAAGATAACGATTCAATTAAATAAAAATTAAAAGGCCGTTGTTAAAATAAAAATAGCTTATATCAGTCCATAGGAGTTGCTAAAATTGTCAGCTTAGTTAATAAATAGAGAAGGATATCTTTATAAAATCATATTAGATAATATGTAGGGGTATAAATTATTGATTAATCGTTTTTTAAGGAAAAAAAGATCCTCAGAGGAATTAAATTGATACTAGAATTTCCGGTTTAGTTTATGTATAAGAATGATATCGTAATTATAGATCAATAACATTTTTCACTTTTTTTCTTTTTCTTTTCATTCATTTGCTAAGGACAGGGCATTCTTCCAAATGCCATACGATCACCCGCTATTTACAGACGCCAAGCGAGAGCTCTTTTCGGGATTCTGGCTGTTCACTTGAGTGCAGTTTTTTTTCTCTTGCACTTGGTTCACCGGGTATACTTGCTAAATACTGTTCTAAGTTCTTCTTCATGAGTCTAGTGGCTTCTATGATAACTGGAATGATGGAGATCTCTTTGAGGTTCCAGTTTCTTTTCATATCATACATTAGACCTTGATATTTTGTTATTTCCTCCCTTTCATCTCTGTTTAGGCCCCCATCATTAGGGACATTGACTTCAACCAAAGTTGCCACTCTCTCACTTGTTCCATATGACAATGTCAGGTTTGACAGAAGTAAAATAAGCATGCCTGTTTATAACTTAGTGAGATTCTCTTGATATGTTGATTACTATCAGACATTATTAGTTACAATTAAGTTTTTATTAATTACGGAATAACAAGATAAGGTTTTACATTTGATCAGGTACAAATGATTACGAAAAGGGGGGGGGTGTTAAAACAATTCAGAATAGTGGTAATGTTTAGGATCATAAATTACTTATAGTGCATAAATGTTATTAGGTTTATATTTTGTTCAATGATACTTTCGTGCATGCAGAAACCATTGAATTCAGGTTCCGGTGTAACGACGTTTTTAATTTGTGATGCTTTATTTATTTTCTATGTATTATATTTTATTATACGTAGTTCAAAGTTAGGTACCGTAGAGAAAAAGAGTATGATTGTATTTCTGTTCAAAAGTTTATTGTTGGGTCATTGATGTTGTCTCATACAATTTTAAAGAAAAGTTTAAATATATGTGTTTGGACATTTTTTCTAAACGGCGTATTGAACAACAAACATGTTTGTTTCCTAGTCTTTCTAAGGTTACCATTAGAAATTATTGTCACAGATTCTGACATTACGCTTTTTACGGGTCTAATTTGTTTTTTTTTGTTGACATTAATTTTAAATATACGCTTTGATTTATTAGTCATGTTGTGGGTTATGATATTTTTTTTTTTTCTGATGTTACAATTATTATTACCACTTCAGTAATCTGAGTAATTTTGATAGATAATACTTTGATCGTAACCCGAAATTCTAAGTAAATTGTTGTAAAATTCAGAGTTCTCATAATATATTCGCCTGCTGGACGAAATTCTAGAGATTCTAATAGACATGTTAGTTAGAATAGAATTAAAAATAGACCTAGGGTTGATAGAGTCACTATGTACATCCTATATGTTTTGGTTAGGATTATAGTAAAGTTAAAAAATCTAAGAAATTAGCCACTTATTAATATCAATTGTTATTTTAAATGTAGTTTTTAATATTGCATGTAATGGCTTTCTATTTTTTCATATATTCTATTAGTGAATCTATTCGCAAATAGTACATCATCTCTATATAAGCCACGTTCCAACTCAAGGTTATTCTTAAAGTCCCCATGAATCTCAGATAGTAATATATATATATATATATATATATATATATATATATATATTTATATATGTATATTTAGAAATAATAAGAAATGAGATAAACTACCATCAAAAGCATGTTTAAGATGTGATATTAATTTTAAAAGAAAAAGCGTAACAGATTTTTTACTTAAAAGATTTTTTTTTATAAACTTTCATTTTAGTTTATAGTAATTACAAATATTTCGCCAAGTAAAATTGGCTTCATCAATGTATCTGGAAATCCTGATCTTAACGGATTATCCCGTCCTTGTTGGTGTAAAAATGGACGTGTGGGTAATATGTTTTTTTTTTCACTTTTAAATATGAAGACGCGCATGCTCGCGGGATAGTTATTAAAATAGAGTTCATATTTTCTTTTGTAAGCATCATTTGAAATTTAAGAACAAGAAATGAGGTAAAATACCTTCAAAAGCATGTTTTAGATGCGATATTAATTTTTTTAAAAATCGTAACAGATTTTTTTATAAACTTTCATTTTAGTTTATAATAATTAAAACTATTTCGCCAAGTAAGATTGGCTTCATCAATGTATCTGGAAATCCTGATCTTAACGGATTACTTGGCTAAATATTTGTAATTACTATTAACTAAAATGAAAAAAAAATCTGTTACGATTTTTCTTTTAAAATTAATATCGCATCTTAAACATGCTTTTGAAGGTATCTTACTTCATATCTTATTCTTAAATTTCAAATGATGCTTACAAAAATGAACTCTATTTTACCATATATATATATATATATATATATATATATATATATATATATATATATATATATATATATATATATATATATGTGTGTTTATATATATAAGAATTTACATATGTATATATATATATACGTGTGTGTATATATATATATATATATATATATATATATATATATATATATAATAAAAGTTTTTAAAAAGGTTGAAGGCAATGCGAAGATCCGGGTTGCTGGAAGCTGTGAAGAACAAAAACAAAACAAAACCGAAATAAGTCGGATATAGATCGAAAGGTTTGTTTATTTTTCTAGACAGCAAGGGTGTTAGTTTGTAATGTCCAGATTATCAAGAATCAATTTGATATATTTCGAGAGATTTTTTTTTTCTTCCTCTCCTTGTCAAAAATAAATAAAAGAAAAATCCCGGATACCGAGAAAATGCCAGGAGCGCTGGGGGGTTAAACACTTCCGTTTTACCCCTCCCAGCGCTCCTGGCATTTTCTCGGTATCCGGGATTTTTCTTTTATTTATTTTTGACAAGGAGAGGAAGAAAAAAAAAATCTCTCGAAATATATCAAATTGATTCTTGATAATCCGGACATTACAAACTAACACCCTTGCTGTCTAGAAAAATAAACAAACCTTTCGATCTATATCCGACTTATTTCGGTTTTGTTTTGTTTTTGTTCTTCACAGCTTCCAGCAACCCGGATCTTCGCATTGCCTTCAACCTTTTTAAAAACTTTTATTATTACTCCCAGCAATGCTTACAGAACTACCAATTTCTATATATATATATATATATATATATATATATATATATATATATATATATATATATATGTATATATATATATATATATATATATATATATATGAAGGAGAATGGAAAGGAATTAGAGAAAGCAAAAGCCAAATCAAAATTCAATTAAAAAGTTCAAAGCAAGGTATAATCCGCAAAAAGGCAATTTATTCAAGTTAAATTTTCCATAAGCCAGGCTTTTCAAAGATCAAAATCTTATCATCAGAGGAAGTCGCTGGGATAGATAAGTTGGCAATGGCCAATATTTAAAATTTGAAAAAATGAAATAAAAGTTGTAGGGAAAGAGACGCAGGGCAAAACTGTGCCAGGGTGCAAGCAAATGTCCGATTGCCAAAAAGTCCGGTGTCGAAGAGTCCAGCGGAGAGAATAAGATGTAGATAGGTAGGTCGTTAGAGGCACGAGAAGTAAAGAGAGAGGTTTCAAAGTTAAATTCCAAGAAGCCACAACTTCAGGTACGGCGAAAATAGAAAATAAAAAGTCCAATAAGAGGTACATTCGATGATGCAGGCATGGTATTCTAATCGAGTTAAACAAGATTAACATGTCGGAGGTTATATCGACAGAAATGTTGTGGGAATACTATCCAAGATAAGAACAGTAGTGGAAATAATACAAATTGTGATGTTTTAGTTTGAAATAGAAGTTCAGTCACTAAACGCGTAGATTAAATATTAGTTTTTGTTTGTTTTCTTCATAGATTGAGAGATTTATTCTCTGAGTTTAAAAGAACAGAAAATATACTGTCAATAATAGCATCCTTTCTTCCTTTAAAATTGTCTACATTTTTCATTGTTATATTGCACTTGTTTGACCTATCCCCCTTTTCTCTTTCTCTTTGTCATCTTCGCTTGGCTTTTTCTAATTAATAAATTGTACTAATTGTATTATTATTTTGACCAATTAACTCCCATGTTTCGCCACACTAACGATTTATGCCAATTTAGAGGCTAAATCGAGTCAACCATAGAAATACATTTAATATCATCATAAAAACAGATTTTTCATAATGACAGAAAAACAAACCATAAACAATTGATTCGCAAAACA
Organism: Sepiola atlantica; assembly: GCA_963556195.1. Lineage (NCBI taxonomy): Eukaryota > Metazoa > Mollusca > Cephalopoda > Sepiida > Sepiolidae > Sepiola > Sepiola atlantica. The sequence continues at coordinate 37,506,450 of OY744524.1, forward strand.
AAACCCCGATAAACAAAAGCATTATACAAAACAAAATAGAAACAAAATAGCGTTTAAAAGAAACAAAACCTATGAATGCGGACATACCGAAACATCCTTAATAACAAGACGAAAACAATGAATAAAAACAATTTTTAAAAGAAGTATGAATGCGCTATTTAATCACACTTGGCTTCAATTAAAGGTTTATGATATCTTACGATGTCTACATATTATAGCCTTTCTTCATGGAAACAATGCAAACAATAGTCTCGGTACAAGTAATGGCAATATAACACAAGATCACGAAATATAACGATATTAGTAGCACAATCTCGCGTTTTAGTCTATTGTTGTAGACATCGTTTCTTAACCAAAACTGCTATTTCTAGTCTTCTAACATGTAAAGTTATCTGGCCGATTTAAAAAAAAAACTCAAATAGCAATTCATCTGACATACCGATACTTGATTCGAACTTCAAGGAGAGTAGAAAGTTTACTTTCTACAGCCTCGTAACTCTCGCTTCCCTTATTTTGTCCTTTAGTCCTCACATTCCATGAGTGATGTTTATGACAAAAGGTGAAATATTGCTGTTTCTTTGGTCCGAATCCATCACTTATCGTTTGCTCGTCTTTGACCTTCACGTAATATATCTATTAAGCCTTATTCTCAAGTGACTTTTAGTCTTAATAAGTCGCGATTCATTATTAAAAACAAAGAATTACTTGTGTTCGATCAAATATATCTTCCACAGTCTGGATTCGGTTTCGTCATTACATGAGCAAAAAGGGTTGATATGCTGTTAAACGGACATTCCAGAAAAAACCCTTCCCTTCTATAATCAAGACTAATACGTATTTATTTGTATATAAAGAAGCATATGTATTTCCATCTCGTCACGTGTAAGTAAGCGAGTAAAACACGTGTTTTTTTTTCGATCCCCATGGCGTAACCATTTCAAGTAGTGAGGAGAAGAGAGAAAGTAAATTGCAAATCGGACAACGATCGAAGTTTTATCCCGCCGCCTGAAATTAATTCGAAATACATCTTTGAATCTAGAATAAAGTCAACGGTGGGTATATTTTATGTCATCAGATGTGTTAATAACAAATTATATATATAAAATTAAGGTACTTATATCGATCTTGACCCAGTTTTCGCGAGTTTCTTACCGGAAGCGTTTGGCTATCCTACGCAAACACCCGAGAGATGACGAGCCGATTTGTACCAAACGACAATTTGTATACGGTGCTGCGTCCTATGATTTTAAGTTATATTTTCAAGAAATTTTCTAAAAAAACAAAAAAAAACAACAAAAAAAACAAGCAAAACATAGCGAAGTTACTGTTATCAAATAAATATTCTTTGTTATTTTGATACGTTGCTGCGTCCTATAATTTTTAGTTATATTTGCAAGAAATTTTTTAAACAACAAAACAAATAAAACAAGCAAAACAGAGCGAAATTACTGTTATCGCATACATATTTTTAACCCTAACCCTAACCTCTAACCCTAACCATAAACCCTTACCCTAACCCTAACCCTTAACCCTAAACCCTAACCCTAACAAAAAACAAAACAAGCAAAACATTAAAATCATAGGACGCAGCACCGTATCAAAATTGTCGTCTGGTACAAATCGGCTCGTCATCTCTCGGGCGTTTGCGTAGGATAGCCGAACGCTTCCGACAAGAAACTCGCGAAAACTGGTTCAAGATCGATATAAGTACCAAAAATAAATTACTGATATAATTTTATAATTTTTATAAACAGTTTAGTAATATATCTATATAAATAGAGAGTGCGAACACTGGCGAACCATTTTCTGTTTCGTCATTTTTGATGCAATATACACACTAGTTCTCAAATATTCTTTCTCTGGAGACAATAATATGAATGAAGTGTCTGCTAGATTTCCCATTTCTTTTTTTTTTTCAATAAAAAACGAAATTATCTTTGATCCTTGATTGTGTCTGACATTTATTGAGCTTCACGGGCAATTAAATCTGTGCATATTAACTAGCGAAAAAGAAGGCGGGCCCATATTGATTAAGAGCATCTCGTTTGCCAAGCTCTATCGGTCAACGAATAAGGGCCGATACATGAAACCCCAGAAGAAGCAGCCGCTGAAACCGTTATGAATAATACTGGCCATGCATGTGTGTTCGTTTGCAATGGTGGCCTTTAAAATAAGCAATGAATCATTAGTTAACATAAATGAAAGAAGCGGAAAGCATGAACGGAAAGATGTCCTATTCGTGAACGTCGAGTGCAGGCATGGACAAACTGCGACCCGTTTTCTGAATGGCACGTATAATTTAACATTTGGTAAAACTTGGGTATCATTTCGTTTTTTCTTAATTTAAATTTACATTCCGTATATCTGTATCACCACGGGGACTGATTCTCTGATGCCAGTAGATTATCCGGACGACGGTCCATCATATTTTCTTCACACTGTGTTATCTTCATTCCTTCGTCTGCTAGCTTTTTACAAACACATTTTTGCTCTGTTTTTATTTTGACTTGTGTGACCACTCCAAATTAGCAAATAATAAATGCATTCGTTTTCTAAAACATTGTTTAATTAGTAATGCTAAAACATTGTTTAATTAGTAATGTTAAAACATTGTTTAATTAGTAATGCTAAAACATTGTTTAATTAGTAATGCTAAAACATTGTTTAATTAGTAATGCTAAAACATTGTTTAATTAGTAATGCTAAAACCTTGTTTAATTAGTAATGCTAAAACCTTGTTTAATTAGTAATGCTAAAACATTGTTTAATTAGTAATGCTAAAACATTGTTTAATTAGTAATGCTAAAACATTGTTTAATTAGTAATGCTAAAACATTGTTTAATTAGTAATGCTAAAACATTGTTTAATTAGTAATGCTAAAACATTGTTTAATTAGTAATGCTAAAACATTGTTTAATTAGTAATGCTAAAACACACGTCACATAGAAATATCGGCTATGATGTTTCTACTACTGCTTATACTGCTACAAATTAACACATACATAGAAAGAAACAGCACATGAACCCGAGGGAACTGAAACTGCAATACATCTCATAAACTGTCCCCACAACAATAAAAAAAAACAATAAAAAAAGAAAACAATGTGATGGCACCAGCCTCAGTTGTGAAGATGCAAATAGGATGGAAAGACCGAGGAGCGAAGCACAAACCAGACCTCCATTGGAAAGATGCGGAGAGTGCTGGGACATTAAGAAGGATTATTGCCCCCCAAACCTCAGAGAAAATCAATGGTCGTTGCTTGCGAGTAATCAATGGTAAACGGCTGTTGTGATAACGCAATATCATTTGCAATGTTGATCGAAAGAGGTGAACATTACTGGAAATCTGGGAAGACTTTTCACTCAGTCTCCATAGAACACTGCCGGTTATTGCCAGTGAGTTATCATTGATGATCACCTGTGTGAGAACTATTAGTGAGTTGATAAGAATAAGATAGAAAATTCCTAATCAGTAAATCTATTAATAATAGAGACCATCCATTTGTTTGTCTGAAGCCGAAACTATACTATTTAAAACTATTGTACTATTGCACTTCGTACGAACTAGTATAGAGGGAGATAGTGTAGTCTATAGTACAAAAGAAGCAGGTAGTTACTCACTCACTCTATGTTCAGGTAATGTATATCCGGAAGTAGCATATATTTTTGGGTGGGGTGGTTGAGTATCTATTCTGTTGTCATGATACCATCCTCCCAAGATTTAACTCCTCATTCGGGGGTAGTGTAGCACCTTGTTCTGTTGATGTGATACCATCTTTCTAGACCTTACATTTTGATTAAGGTGTAGTTTCATATATGCTTGTTCGTCTTGATAAAATTCTCGAAGGTCAGCAAAAATATACGACCAGAGGAAGCATATATTTACTACTAATAACAACAATAATTTAAATAATAATGTTTATACTTTGCTTTGGAAAAATGCAAAAAAGCGTACATGCGTGCGTGTGTTTTCCTCACGATTACGTTCCTTACGCATTAGATTTATTGAGCGAAAACTGGTGAGGGAGTTTGGATATCATATGTCCGTCTGTACATACGAATAAGCGTGTTTTGTAAAGTTTTAAAAATTAAAATAAAAATTAATTACTAATTTATTTTAATCAATTCAATAAAAAAAAATAACATGACTAAAATGTACCCTATTCCTCTAAGCCTATTATTATTAACTAACAATCCATACCCGGCTCCATTGAAATAATAAACATAATCAGTACTGAAATTCTCATTTATTATTATTAGAGTTTTCTTTTTTACAATTGATTCTTCCACTCGACGATTCATACACACTTACCGTAATTACACGCAAATAATAGTAATACATGAGAAACGTTAATCTGAAATGCAACAAAGGTAAATGAATATTTAAAGTAAGAATAATAGAAGTGACAGTTAACAGACAATTTTGCTTATCTGTTACCAGATTATTTCGTCAATCAGGAGTGTAAAAGAAAGTCTTCGAAAAAGCAACAAAATAAATTGTAGTGGAAGGAGGAGTTTCGTATTTAGGTGGAAAATTTAAAGTAGCTAACATAAAATATCACGATCGAATAAAATAAAATAATAACGGTACTAGGAAGAAATAGTTGTCTTATAGAGAAGACTTTCCAGTGGCAGTAGATCTGAGCACGATGGTGAAACTTCCTCCAATTTATTTACTAAATGACTCCGTTAGAAGAAGCTGCTGAGGATTGCTTTACACAATAAAAAAATGATGTGTTTAATAAGTGATTCACCTACAATTACTTCGTGCTATTCTCCGTCGTGAAGAGAAACTTAATTTATTTGGTGATTTTGAAAAATAATCTTTCGTTTTACTTTTTCCTGCATATCGTATTTGTTGACTGTGAAAACGATATTTACTTTGAATATTTCCGCGTTACGGATATTATATGTTTCTATCATTTCCTTAAACAACAAAAGAGTCTTCATAAGATGGTTTATGTACTAACG
>OY744524.1:37516421-37521421 GCA_963556195.1 Sepiola atlantica
TGTTTTAAAATAAAGGGGATGGAAGCCATGAATCACCTATGTAAGCGTTTTTTTGTTGTGTTTTTTTTTACTTCAGATTGTTTTTTATTTGAATTCTGGTTGTTTCTGACTCTTTGAACATTTCTCGCAACCATTATTAATTTTTTTTTTAAGTGAAGATTGAACAGGCTTCTGATTTTGCTGGGATTTTTTCGAATCGGATTTCCGCATCTGACAAACTTTAATTCTCTATGAAGAGAAGTTGTTTTAAGGTAAACAACCTGGATCTTTGTTTATTATACACACCTTGTTTAAACAATTGCAAATCCGATGACTTGATTTGGCTAGACATTCTTATAAAATTATATAATAATAAATCCTTAATATATATATATATATATATATATATATATATATATATATATTCACTGGCCTTCCCGACCCCATTTTTTCCTATTCTACCACCACCCACCGTACACACACAATCTTACATTACACTGACGAAGGCCGAAGGATCGCGGCCGAAAATGTTGTTCTTTTAAGAAAAAACTTTAAAAAAATGTTATACATAAGGGACAATTGATATTCCTACACGTCAAAATCGAATAAACGAATAAAATATATATTAAAATAGTTACCTTTCACATTGATGTCTATACATACATACATACATACATACATACATACATACATACATACATACATACATACATACCAAGTGCTCAATCGTAAGAATGCGGGAGGTAAAATACAAATTATATATTTAAAAACCATACATTACATGTTTCAGAGACGTATCATTATATATACTAGCAAATATATGCTCCCTCCGGTCGCATATTTTTGCTACGCTGCCGCATCAGAAATGAAGGCTCACGCGTAAGCCAATGGAGCCCCAGTCATATTTCTGTGGTGGTTAGACATTGATTTTCTGTGTTTATGACCAAGAATATTTTAAGTTGAAAATAAAGAAAAAAAAAATTCAACCCTACCCCGATTTTTGTTGTACCCTCGCCCATAAATAGAAAGACCTGTAGTTTAAAAAGAAAGAAACAAATTTTTTTGTACCCCCCTCAATTTTTTTATATTACCAGTCATTGAAATACTTTTAGTTAAGAACAACATTTTTTTGACTTCCCCCAATTTTTTTATCCACCCCCCCTATACATGTAAATATTTTTAATTAAAAAGGAAAAAAAACAAACCTAACCCTAACTGTAACGGCGGGGTCAAAGTTAGCGTGGGTCCTAAAATGAAAAAGCACCAAAAAATCAAATACAGTAAACACAGTGTGTGTGTGTTTAATGACCCTTTTTTAATTAAACAATTTGATTCTACAATCAGTTATATAGTTTTCCAGTACAATGTGTTAGTTTATTGTGTTGACATTAAAGAAAAATAATCACATCTTTTTTTTTAATAAATAAAACATGGAATCATAAATTCTGTTGAGGCCGTGAAAAAATGATAATATTGGATATGAAAGTATTAAGAAATCAAATACAGTAAACACGAAAAGTTTTTTAATTCTCGGAAAGAAAAAGTTTACCTGAACTGTGTGTGTGTGGGTATGTGCGTGCGCGCGCGCGTTTTTATATAGTAATTTTTAAATCAATTATTATTTTAATTAAACAATTTGATTTAATAAATTCGTATTTTAAAACATAATGGCTAAGAATAAACAGACTTAGGACGGTTTTAAAAATGGAAAACTGAGCACGGTGGATACCAGCGTTGTTGTTTACATATTTAACGTGCCATATTAACATCGGCTGCTTAATCAGATCGCCATATTTAATTACCGGAGGGAGGGAGGACACTACTGATTAAACAGCCAATCGGCTGCTTAATCAGATCGCCATATTTAATTACCGGAGGGAGGGAGGACACCACTGATTAAACAGCCAATGACTTTGCAGTGTTAACAGTACTCGCGTTGAAATGGTTTAGAAAACACGCCGGTTATGATGAAAATGGCTTTAATTAATTGTATGAATAATGTTTATTAATATAACCTTATCGGAAAATATTGTAAATATATATGTAAATTTAATAATAGCAGTTATAAGTGTATATTTGTAAATATGAATTTAATTGAAGGTTTAAAGGAATGACTTATGTTAATGGTAGCACCCATTTGGGGTCTGAACGACTTTTCATGACAGTATATAAAGAATTGCAAAAAGATTAGTTTCAGTAAAATAGTCATACTGGAGTTTCGGCTTCAGACAGACAGACAGACAGATACATAAACTCCATTATTAATATATATATATTTGTTAAATTAACCCATTCAAAAGTGATAAGCACCCAAATTCTCTCAAACAAAATGATTTCCACATATTAGTTAATTGAAAAAATAACGTGTTAAGGAATAATAAAACCAACGAATTTTATAGAGTAAACAGTAATTCGATATAAATATAATTGGAAATATACATCTACGAAATAAGCCTGATGATTTACCCTGAGATTTAAACAGAAACGTCCTGTGTACCTTACCATAAATATGTTTTCATAAGCTCTCTCTCGCCCCCCCCCTCACACACTCTCGCTGGCTTGTTATATATGTGTTAAAAAGAATTATCGGATTTATTTCTACTTGTTTTCATATTGATGAAATGGAGAAAAAAGAAAAGAAATTTAAAATTTAAATTTGGAAAGAATAAAGAAAAATTCTTTCCAAATATGATATAAGGTTAAGATCGGATTCTAAATCTGCCTGATGAGATCTTAGTTCATAATAGCTGTTGATCGATAACATCGACATGCTAGTGTCAATAAATTTTGTACATATCTGTGTAAATAAAATTAACCATATATAAAAGCTCTATTTGATATTGAGAACTTTTTATAAACCCTGTTGAAATTCTTTGGATCACTACCCTGTGGATGTTTTACCTGCAGTATTATATATATATATATATATATATATATATATATATATATATATATATATATATATATATATATATATATATATATATATATATTGAAGAAAATGTTTCAAATTAAAAGCTTAAACTTAAGGATTCTTTAAAAAATTGAAATTCGGGAATTCCTGCTTAATTGATGTCAAATGACTATAGATCAAACTTAATGTTCGTCTGAAATATTCGAATTTACTGATGAGAAGTTGGGCCGATATAATATCTCCTAAAAACATTTTTTAAATATTCCAAAGAAATGTATTTATGAATTTCATCTAAAGAAATCCACTATCTCTGCATGAAACTAAATTAAACTAAATATACTCCATATTAACTATCTTTACGCCTAGCAGCTTTGTTTCAAAATTCATGAGAATTAGTTAATTACTTTAGGAGTTAATCTCACACATACAAATATATAAACATATACACATACCTCACTTTATATAAATAGAGATAGATACACGAATTAAATTTGGATACACATTCACACACAAACACACATAGATAAAAACACACACACAATTATATATATATATATATATATATATATATATATATATATATATATATATATATTGCTCAGACTGATTAAAGATAAGTAATCTTACGTCGCTGCTCTCCATCTATTTTTCAATAACGGCAGTTAATATTGGCTCTGAATACTTTGAATGGAATATATCTACCCTATCTCCAACTCCTTGCAACTTATCAGCATTTAGCCAAAGATAAGTGAGAGTCAAAATTAGATATGGATTTTGCAATATTTCAACTGTTTTTCTAATGTAAATAAAGATTTACTTATTACCAAATGTCTGATGGGGCCGACCAATGACAATTATTTAACGACTTACAGCGATGGTCGCAACATTCTAGCGGTTCCTAGAAAAATACACTAACGTGGCAAAATACGTTTTAAAAAGTTAATCATGAAATGTGTGCCCTCTGCGATTCGAACATTTCGATGCAAGGCGCGAGTTTTAAACCCGGATCGTCGGGTCGAACACAAAATAAAAAGAACAACAGAACTATGAATTACTTCATATAGAAACGAAAAACATTTCTTGTTTATTATGACGTCATCACCATCACCATCAGGGTTTTGATCACTCGTGGAGAAGGAACCCTTCACTGATTTCCTTATTGGTGATTGCCATCAGGGGGTTTTGTCATTATTATGACGGAAATAACTGAAAAGAATACGGCTATCAAAAAATAAGCGGGAAGATGGTAATAGATCTGCTGTTATCTTCAGAGGTTAGACAAAAGTTATTTAACTTATAGGCGGTGGACGCTGAGTGAAAAAAAAATGGTCGACCGGTATAGAAGTAGAGGGGATCAGTGTGTAAAGCACTCACATCTGAGGCTTGTTTGTGTGCTGTGAATGAATTTATCTGTGGAATAAAAACATATGTTCTAACCCTAAAGAAAAATAAACTGTCTCGCTTATTTCTTATCTGTCAGATCAAGGGGAACAAATTTGATACAAAAGCTAAGAAATAAAATGATTTAATTCCCTTTTATTTGATGATTAGGACGGGCAGACACAACTGAACGCATCGTGTAACACGATCATTTCTACTCTAATAATATAAACTTTTCTTAATTACAACTTTGTTGAAATTTGTGAAAAATAATCAATGCAGTTTTAAATAGTTCCATTTTTACCAATTTATGAGACGCTTTTAATATTAGAAAGACTAAAAGCGTCTCAGTAATCTCGAGTTTCTCTTTTATTTGACTATAGCGTCCCAGTTATTACCTAGCCGATATTGATCATGATTAAAAACCTGAATAATTTTTAAAAATAAAAAACGTATGAAAAATATTTAATAGATGATGTATCAATTACATTTTGATGGACTATTTTTTCTATGAAAAACAATGTTTCTACGCGGAGTGACTGATCTATTATCCAATGAAAACAGTTTGTGTGGAATGTACTTTGGCTTAACTATTATACATTTTATCCTGCTTCTAAACCAGTTGGACTGTCAATGGGTATCAAAATACGAAAAACCTGGAGTGGCTTGTTGTCAGCTAGACTGCAGGGAACACCATCTTTTGTTGCCAAGAAGCAAGCATTGACAT
>OY744524.1:37526421-37528921 GCA_963556195.1 Sepiola atlantica
TTGTAACTTTTCCCAGTCTTTTCTCCGGGTTCTTTGGGAATGTTCCTAGTGCTCCTTCGATTATTGGTATTATTTTGACTTTCTTCATGTTCCATATTCCTTTCAGTTCTCTGGCAAGTTCCGTGTATTTGCTTCGTTTTTCCGCCTCCTTGATCTTCACTCTGTTGTCTAAGTCTACGATTTAGTAGGAGTTTTCTTCTTGTCGATTATTATGCCATCCTGTCTCCTTATTTGTATGAGTTTATCTGTTTGTACATCTATGTCCCAGAGGATTTTGTGTTTTTCGTTTTATAGTACTGTTTCTGGTTTATGTTTGTACCATTTGTCTGCGTGTTCAAACTGTAATCGTTTTCACAGTTCCTAGTGTATTGCTTTTCCCACACAATCATGTCTGTTCTTGTATTCTTTTTGTGCTAGTTTATTGCATTCACTTATATGATTTACTGTTTCGTCTGTTTGCTCACACAATCTGAATTTACTGTTTTCCTGGGTTTTATCTATGTTAATATGAATTATTAAAAATAAGAACGCTATACAATGCATTTTGACTTTTTTAAAGAAAAAAAACATATATATATATATATATATATATATATATATATATATATATATATATATAATTTTTTTCTCATCGTTTTTTAGTGCGTTTTCAATACGTCTGTTGTTGAAGCGAATGTGGGATGAGGGTCTCTTTAGTCAAGCCGTGGCACGTGGCGGTGCAAATTGAAGTACAAATGGTGTTCTTGTTTAGAGAGCATGTTTATATGGTAATATGAATTATTAAAAATAAGAACGCCATTCAATGCATTTTCATTTTATTAACTTCTTTTCAATTTTTTTTCAATTAAATTTTCTAAGATATACTTCATCATCAGAATTTAAAAAAAGATGGTACTTATATCGATCTTGACCCAGTTTTCGCGAGTTTCTTGTCGGAAGCGTTCGGCTAGCCTACGGAAACGCCCGAGAGATGACGAGCCGATTTGTACCAGACGACAATTTTGATACGGTGCTGCGTCCTATGATTTGAAGTTATATTTTCAAAAAAATTTCTGAAAGAAACAACAAAAAAAAACAAAAAAACAAGTAAAACATAGCGAAGTTACTGTTATCAAAAAATATTTTTTGTTATTTTGATACGTGCTGGCGTCCTATAATTTTTAGTTATATTTGCAAGAAATTTTTTAAACAACAAAACAAATAAAACAAGCAAAACAAAGCGAAATTACTGTTATCAAATAAATATTTTTAACCCTAACCCTAACCCTAAACCCTAAACCCTAACCCTAACCCTAACCATAAACCCTAACCTTAAACCATAAATCCTAACCTTTAACCCTAAACCCTAACCCTAAACCCTAAACCCTAAACCCTTACCCTAACCCTAAACCCTACATCCAAACCCTAAACCCTAACCCTAAACCCTAACCCTAACCCTGAACCCTAAACTTTAACCCTAACCTTAACCCTAAACCCTAACCCTAAATCCTGAACCTAAACCCTAATCCTAACCCTAACCCTTACCCTAAACCGTAACCCTAAACCGTAACCCTAAACCCTAAACCCAAACCCTAAACACTAACCCTAACCCTAAACCCTAACAAAAAAAGCAAAACATTATAATCATAGGACACAGCACCGTATCAAAATTCTCGTCTGCTACAAATCGGCTCGTCATCTCTCGGGCGTTTGCGTAGGCTAGCCGAACGCTTCCGACAAGAAACTCGCGAAAACTGGGTCAATATCGATATAAGTACCAACAAGATATATTAAATACTTTTTTTTTCTTTTTTTTCGCATGCCCTCTGTCGTCTTTAGTTTTCCCTTTTCCATGTTTAACATTCCAAATTTTATTTGAATGCTCTGGCTAAAGATTCTGGTCGCATTCATCAGCTTTGCCAGTTCTTTTTCTTCTTATTATTATTATAATATAAAAGTATTTCTATTTTAATTACTTCTTTATTATTCTTATATAAAATTAAATAAAGTTATTTTGTCAGCTAATTTACATACGTGTTTTGGTGTACATAGACACAGGTATGTAAATTAGATGACAACACTAAACAAAGGGAATCACTCTTTTTCAAAATGCTCGTAAAGCCATTAGTAAATATGAAAGGGTGGAAATTTCACTCAAACCTAAAATCTATATAGTGTTCAATGGATAAGTTGTGCGAATTTCGACTAACATTTTATCAAAAGAAAATCGTAACTTTCTTCTTTAATACAATTTGCAAATAAAAATTACATATGTAGGCAAGAAACAAATCATAAATTAATATTGGAATAAACCTTTAAAAAATCATGTCTTACTTAAAGTAGCAGTCATAGCTTAGTAACAATAAATAGTACAATATAGTACAAAGATTTGTTTTCAAATACTTAGGAAAATTACTTTTTTCTAAATAATAGCTACAAAAATGAAGCATACATTAACAAAATATAAAATCTATGCTGATAGATACACTAAAATATTCCAGTTTGGGACGTTTTCTTTCTG
>OY744524.1:37531421-37553921 GCA_963556195.1 Sepiola atlantica
AGCTATCCCCCTTACTTGCGTTCTCTTTATTCCCTATTCACCATCTCATACGCGCTCTTTTTATCTTATATTCGCTCACTATCTACACCCCCACTCGCCTTCACACACTCACCATATCGAACGCTCTGTACTCACCTATTTACTCTCTATATATCTCTTCGCTGCTCTCTTTCTCTCGCCATCTCTCTCGTACTCTTTCTCTTCCTCTGTTCCTCTCTTTTGCTCGTTCGCTCTGTCTACTACGCTTACTATATTTATCCTTATCTCCCTCCTCTCTCTCCCTCTTCTACTCTTTCCTATCCTCTCTCTCCTTCTTAATCTATTTATTTTTCTTCTGCTCGCTTACTCTTACTTTCTCTTTCTTTTTTACATTTTCTATTTGTGTCTTTCCTTCTCACTCGCTCTTTCCCCCGACTTCTTTCCTTCCAAGATGCAGCTAATATTTGTGGGTGAGAGGACATGACTCGGCACAGATGACTAATGTAGGAATTACATCGATGACCGTTCGAGCAGTCATTCAATGAAAAACAATTTCTTCATGACTGCGCCATTAGCAATTTGTCAAAAGGATAGAGCGCCACTACTTATTTGTCAAGATGACGTAGAGTCAAAAGCTGAATATACACATCTTTCAACCTCAGTATTGTATAGGGTACATCGCATGAAAAAGGTAATGAACACATCTCCTTCGAAAGAGGAAGAACATTAATAAGAATGATAGCCTCATGGTACTGTCACCTGTATAACAGACACACAAAACAAACTATTTGTTAATACGGTATAATCACTTTAACACAGCAGTTCTCGTATCACCAGACTTAAGCGAACGTTTAGCCTCGACAATACAAGGTGAGTGACCATTTGGTAATACCAAACACTGTATGTGAAAGGACACCTTCTAGCAAAACACTGCAAAAAGTAACGGTTTTAAAATGATATCGCCGGAGCGGGATACATATACGACTGGGAACCACTTGTGAATTTGATATTTCCTAGAAACTTCCACCCTCATAGGAATCAAATCCCCCATGGTACGTGCCATAGTATTGATTTACTCCTCTCCAGGCCAGTTTTTATCTTACTCTTACAAGGTGTGACCCAAAGTCGGGTCGGGAAAGTGGGGTTTGAAAAGCCAGCGCACGAGAGGTGAGAACTCTGGCCATTAAAAATTGCCTGGCAGCCCCGTCGGCATTCCCCGGTAGGGGCGCCTCAGGCAGTAAGCAATAAACTTACTCCTCCCCAAAGAGGGGTGGCGAAGCCTGGGAGGGTGGACCTCCTAGAACTGCACAGGACAGACCCATAGACCGGCGTAAATCAAGCCCCGAAGGCCAAGACAATACCAGTCTATGGGGTGCAGTATCCATCGGAACAGATACTACACTTTGATCTTAGCCAAAAGGCCAAGAAAAAAGTAGAACAGGATATTTATCATTGATTTACTCCTCTCCAGGAGTTAGGCACAGGGCCAGTTTTTATCTTACTCCCACAAGTAAGATGTGACCCAAGGTCAGGTCGGGAAAGTGGGGTTTAAAAATTGCCTGGGCAGCCCCGTCGGCATTCCCCAGTAGGGGCGCCTCAGGCAGTAAGCAATAAACCTACTCCTCCCCAAAGAGGGGAGGCGAAGCCTTAGAGGGTGGACCTCCTAGAACTGCACAGGACAGACTTATAGACAGGCGTAAATCAAGCCCCAAAGGCCAAGATAATACCAGTATATGGGGTGCAGTATCCATCGGAACAGATACTACACTTTGATCTTAGCCAAAAGGCAAAGAAAAAAGTAGAACAGGAGGAAATGTATATTACACCATCGTTTTGTTTCCTATATGTATAACATTTCTTTTACTTCTCACAGCCCCCTTCCCTAATAATTTCGACTCTTTAACAAATAACTTCCGTTAACCTTTCCAGGCAACTAACTCTCATTTTCTGAATAAACTTCAAACGAAGTCGCCTTCTGAATATCTTTACGGTGCTGTCGTCAAACTCATCCCTAAACTCGCTACAACGCAACCTTTCCCACCACAGCGAGTCGGGAAATAAAATCAGACACAATGATTTTGGATCTCACCTTCACAAACTATCCCTCAAATAACCGTTGGTCAAATTGGAAGATTTATGTTTATCCAAAATATTATAAATATTTAATATAGACCCTGTAGACTTAAACCCAAGAACTTCCCATCTGTATTTCACCGTATTTACCTTATTACTGTTTTCAAATTTAAAAAGTTCTAACTATTTAGCCTGTCCACATCATCGCTGGATTGCTTTCCCGCTGACTATAACATTGTCTTCTTCAAGTTCAATGTCAACAAATACTCGTTGAGTCGTATTCTTAAGTATTTGGCTTTGCCAATATCACATATCATCTACAATTATCTCATAGTATTGTTTATTATCCAATTGACAATCTCATTACCTCTTATCTCCGAGTGATTTTGGGCTTGGTAGGTGTGGACCCATTCGTATGAAACAAAAAGTAATTTCAGTATCTCTTTTAAAAATACTTACGTGTCTATAGTTGTAACGAAATCTAAAACATGGTGCTAAATAGCACTAGCCAATATTTTAAAATACACTGGCAAATGCATTTAATTCCAGTGTTATCAAACACAATATTCCATTTAAGTAATATTCAGCGTTTTATTTACGAACATACAAATACGAATGAATATTCATTATAGATAAAAACCCACAAAAAACAAACAATAATAACATTTTTAATAAGATTGATTGTTTTAGCTTTCTGTGAGGTCAACCTCCGAAATGGTTAAGAAGATTCCTTACACCAGAGTATGTCAGCATTTTACCCCGCCTAATACACCGGTATTGTCGGGGCCTTCGGGTCTGGATTTACGCCGGTCTATCGGTTGTCCGTCCTGTGCAGTTCTAGGAGGTGCATCCTCCAAGGCTTTGCCTTCTCACCCTTTGAGAAGAGGTTAGTTTATTGCTAATCGCCTGAGGCGCTCCTACCGCGGAATGCCGACGGGGCTGCCCAGGCAATTTGTAAATGGCCAGAGTGCTCAAATTCTCGAGCGCTGGTTTTTTCCCACTTTCCCGACCTTGTGTCACATCTTATCTTGTGGGAGGAAGATAAATAGAGTCAGCGTTACAATTAGAATCAACCTTGCTACCGGGGCAGTAGCTGAAATCCGTTATGAAGCAGACAACAGAAGATTGTAGTTTGGAATAAACAGCTTAGCTTGTAGGCTTGTATGCAATAATGTTTCATCGGCTGTTTTTACTAGTGGTGTATTTCCTTTCAGCCTCCAGATCATGCCAGGTCATTAGGAGAGAATACGCACCGTTTCCTGGGCTTTCTCTCGACGGCTTTTTACGAAAGTATCATATATCCAACCGGAATTCCATTATTTCGTTTCACCATAAATTTGCTTCGATTTATATTGTTTCGGAATTTTTTATGAAGATAGATAATTTGTATTATTTGTATTATTCGGACTACTTATCTCATCTTAGTCGTTATATTCACAACGTTTTGGCCGATGTAATTTACGATGTTTATGTATTCGAACTTCTGTACACGGGTTCGACATTAAGTTTACATACAGTTCGAAAAGATACATTTGAGAAATGTTGGAGGTTACATCGGTCGAAACGTAGTGAAGATTTAAATAGTAGTCAAAATAATACAAAAATGTATATATTTGGTTAGTTCTCATATGCGCTCTTGAATATGAGAGGTTTTGTGTCGAAATATTAGTCTGTTCGAGTAACGACAAAGTGAATTGAAGCGTAACTCTCGCTTCCTTTATTTTGTCCTTTAGTCCCTACATTCCATAAGCGATGTTTCTGACAAAGGAGGAATGATTGCTGGTTTCTAGGTTGGAATCTATCAATCTAACACTTATCGTTAGCTAGTTTTTGACCTTGAAGTAGTATTTTTTAGCTCCTAAGATCTAGTGGTCTCGTGCCTTGTTTGGAGCGATTTCCATGAAATAAAAGTTAGTTAAATTTAAATGATAAAAAGACAAACTCCCAAATTAGTTTTTTTCTGTTGGCTATATCTCCCTCTCTTTTCTCCCCCTTTCTCTCTCTATCTCTCTCCTCTATGTCTTCTTTTCTTTCCAAGTCTGGGTTTAATAGTATTACGCCTTGTGATTATAATGAATAATGCTGACTTTCTATTTTATAGATAGGTTTATTACCTGTGACTGTTAATAAACAGAGAGAGAGAGAGAGAGAGAGAGAGAGAGAGAGAGAGAGAGAGAGAGAGAAAGAGAAAGATATATAGAGAGAATACAAGAAAGAAAGGGGGCGAAAGTGATATAAACTGTATAAAATAAGAGTGTCATGGTCAAGTAAGAGCAGTGAGAGTGATAGACAGAAACTTAGTAAGGAATGGGTGACTTGGTGAGTAAATGATATCCCCTATTTCTTTCTGAGGGACTATTCCGATCGTTGGTTACAGATGTTTATTACGTTTGACTGTTAATAAAGACAACGATAGAGAAAGAGAGAGTGAGAGAGAGAGAGAGAAAGAGAGAGAGAGAGAGGGGGAAAAAGAGACGATAGGGAGAGTGACATAGATTGTACAAAATACGAAAGCGGGGGCAAAGCTCATACAGTGAGAAAAAGTGAGAATAATATAGAAACTTAGTAAGTGTAAATTGCAGATTATTGCTTATTGGAACCCTTAAAACTGATTTATTTTTCAAACATAACTCAATCCCCAAACCAAAGAATATTTTAACATATTTTTTTGAGAAAAATATATAGAAAATAAAGCCGTAGGAAAATAAACGTTGATTTACTCAACTGTAATATAATAGAAAAAAATAATAAAGCTATAAAAATAATGCGTGACAACAAACGAGAAAAAAAAATCAGAGTTGATTATTATATCCAGATAGTTGCCGCGTTAATTCGCAAAATAAAGGCAAAATGATGACGTCCTCAATAATTCATAAGGCAATTCTGTTCTCACGGCGTTACTGAAGGGTCCATAAATCTAGAAATGTATTAAAATGGCGGCAAACGAGAGTGGGAGTGGCAGTGGGATTGGGACAAACGTCAACGGCCTCGCTTTGGTCTTTGAGCCGGGGTGAAAGGTCACTGCGAACGACGTTAATAGCCTTGTAGTTGTCTTTTAAATGTTCCCCATTTCTCTTCCTCTTTGCCTGTTATCTCTGTCTGATACGAATACATCTATTATGTTTGCTTCTGTCCAGAACTACATGCCGGCTCTGGTCACTAAAACGTTTCTGATCGGGATTTCGGTTGACAAATTAAATCCGTTATGTATATTCTCGCCAGCCATGCGATCAGCAGAAACTTCACCAGTTCACCTGTCACGTTTTTTTTTATGTAGCGGCCATGATTTCTGTTTTATTATTCATGTAACATCTGTCCAACCAAAAATACTGGAAAAGAGGGGAAATTGGTGAAAGAAGGAAAAAAATGGAAGGACGTGACGAAGGATGAAAGGAAGAAAAGAAAGAAAAGAAACAAGGGGAAAATGATAAATATAAAATAGAGGATAAAAAGAAAAGGAAAATAAAGGTTTTAAAATAAAATCAGAAAAAGAGAAAGAAAGAATGACAAAAAACAACGCGACAAATGTAAATCAAGAGGCTATACTTCCTTCTTTCGGAAAGAGGTGGAGTTATTCTCTGTCGTCTGAGGCTCCCTCGTTTCTGATGGAGTACCGATATAATTTCCAATCCAAAATGTGTATTTTGGGGAAGCTGGATTCTCTCCCACGTTAAAAACCGCCCTTTAGTCTTACTTTGATCTCGTGGGGACGCAAATAAACAGGGGCCGTATCAGGCATATCTTACTCTTTCACAAAGTTGAGGTTGGACTTATTGATTGTCGCTCGAGGCCCGCTCATTAGTTAGGGAGTGTCGACAGGATTATTAAGATGTTGTTCCATCCATAGAGTGTTCTTTGGGGCAGATAGATTCTTTCCCGGTTAAAAACCGACCTCTAGTCTAACTTAGCATCGTGGGAAGGCAAATAAATAGGGCTAATATCCGGCATTAGCCCCTCTTGTATGAAGACGGGGATGGGCCTGTCGTTCGATGTCCGATCATTTGTGATGGAGTTCAGAAGGGATTGTACAGATATTTTTCTTCAAATCCAGATTTCGTTTTCTCGGGCTGCTATATTTCCCAAACATGAAAAAAACAACAACCTTGAATCTAACTTTTTTTTCGAGGGGAGGCAAATAAATGTAGACACTATCCGGTATTAAGTCCGCCTTTATTATAAGAGGTATGGACATATCTTTTGTCGCCCGAGCCTCACTCAGTTTTTAGGGAACGCCGACGGGACTATACAAATATGTGTCATTGTTTCCGGAGCGCCTATTTTTTTCACTATTAATCAAATAGTTATTGAAATTAAATCCTATAAAAATAATTTAATTACGAAATTAAATCCATCAGAATGCATTTCCGTTTAAACAAGTCAGCTATTTTATTTTCTTGTTAATAGTTGTAAAAAGTCAATCACTTAAATACAGTTCGAAATTTGAAAGAAATTTAGAAGCATTTAAACTGTCAAACACAAAGTAATTTCTAGCTTTGTACATTCTTTGCAAGTCCTCATATAAAAAAATTAGAAGTTTTGGAAGCTATTCCCATCAAAATGATTTTAGGAATTCAAATTAACACATTATTTTCATAAATATTTTATAAATTAATAGCAATTTGGTCCAATTAGTAATTTAATGAAAGAAACGATACCGTAATAATTAAATAAAAGTTTCCAAATCCTATTTTTTCAAGAATAATTTTCTAAATAAAGGAAAACGGGATATTCTAAAACGCGAAATAAAAGAAAAAATTAGATTGACGAGATGAAGAAAGTAAGGTTTGGTATGGTTTGGTAGTTTTGTTTTACGGCATATCAACCCTTTTTGGGTTATTTAATGCCGAATCTGGTCTTGTTTTCTTCTCTTTTTTTGTTTCTTTCCCCTTTTAATATCTGTTTCTATTTAACCCATAGTTGGGACCCTAACAGGTACTACCACTCCGGGTCAGGGTAAACCTGGGAGCAATGGTAATTAAAAGGAGGCTCCACATTCCCCAAAGTCCGTAAGCCGGATCTCACCATCGGATGTAGTTTAAGGTCATATCCAGGACCGGGAGTAGGGTAGGAAAAATAAAAATAAAAAAGGGGAGGGAGAAAGGGAGAGGGGCTGTTGTTTTTGGTTTTGTAGAACATAATGAAGTTTTACAAACAAACAAAAAACAAAAAAAAAAAAAACCTCAATGTAGGTGAATTTCGTCTCAGGGAGCCACAGGGCAGCCTGATCTGGTATCACCAGGAAGAAAGTAAGAAAAAAGAAAATAATAGTGAGATGAAAAGGAAAAAAAGAAATTTAGTAAAAAGTATAAATGTTAAATACAATTTTGATATTAATTGCACTTTTCTAGTACCTCCAAATTGCTGAAAAAAAGATGTTTGTTGCATGTGACAATGACAGTCGAAAATCGCCTGAACTAAATCTCAATTTTACTTAGTGTTTAATCCGTTACACCACGGGCTCTAGTAATATAAACACTTCAGCTATCCACCTATTTTCTGCGTGATATTAAATATATATATATATATATATATATACATAGTAAGTTATAAAAATATATTTATGGCAATTAAGCTACACAGACGCTCCCGCGTTTTATCCTCGGGGGTAATCTTCAGGCTAAAATGCCTGAAGATTCCCTCCACGGATGAAACGCGGGAGCATCTGTGTAGTTTAATTGCCATAAATATATTTTCATAACTTACTATCTAGCTCTACTCACGTATCGAGCACTGTTAACGTGAATACTGAAAACTGATGCATAAGAAATGATATCTCCTCATAAAATGTTATGTGGATACGTGAAATAGTAATATATATATATATATATATATATATATATATATATGGAGAGATTGAAATATTTTCTGACAACACTGCGTACGTTTTGACCATTATGGACAACATTATGATTAATTATATAATCATGACAACAGAAAATGTCTAATTAGCTGTGACCCCAATCTGATACCCGCTATCAGAAATTATGCAGTCGTAATCCCTTCCTCCGTAAATGATAAAGATTGAAATATTGAAAGTTTTGTTGAAATTCAATGCTGTAATGTGAAGATAAAGGCGTAGTCGATCAACATCTGAATAACAATGATACTCTCTCAGCTTAACAAGTCTTATGTGGCAAATATATATGAATCAATTCATAAAAACACGTAGATTAATTTGGCTATTTTTACTTCACAAAATTTTCCCTGGTGGGAATGAACGCAAAAAAAAAACAAAAAAAAACTGCTTCATCCAGATTTTTCGAGATACATTCATTGTAAATATCTTAACAGTTTTTCTATCAGCTTTGGTGCATATGTTCTTTTTTGCGCGGAGGCGAAAGTTATGGGAAATATTACCTATTTATCAGCATTTTAGCCTTATTTTGGGGCATAAACCAAATTTTTTACTAAAACATCCAGCGTGAACAGACGACCTGGCCGTGCCAAGTTCAAATCTTCTCGGTTCCATAGCTATAATTGTGTTATTCCATTCGGCGCCGCAACTCAACCCTTCCAGAAGTAAAATAACAGTTTTTTCTCCACTTGTTAACCATGTCATAGTTTCTTTTTCTTGCAGCCTTTGCTTAGTGTTGTTAAATTCCATGGCCAGAAGAAGACCGTTACTTGTGGCAATACCAAAATACTTCCTTGCGATGTTGAAAAGACCATTTTCATGTACTAGCGACTCACCACTTATCTAGGCCCAGGGGCCATTTGAGGATAAGGGTAAATGAGTTTGCCGGGGGATTAAAAACGATAGTTGGGACTGAGTAGTTTGATTATTTAAGAAAACGGCTCAACAAGAATTTGTTAACATTGTACTTGAAAACGATTATGTTGTTGTCAACTGGAAGCAGCCTCGTTGTATTGTGTTCCGCAGACAGGCAGTTTTTTTAAACGAAACTTTTCTAATGAAATTCCGTTTAGTTTGGGTTAACAGAGCGGGAAAGGAAAATTATTTTCAGTGGCTGTAGGAAGACGAGTTCTTGCTGTGAATGTTTTACAGGATGGACTTTAGATTGGAGCTTTGTCGAGCAGCTACCATGACCATAACGATAGAGTAGAGAAAGACTAGACACCTCTCTTCAGTGAGAAAGAAGTTGTAGGGAAGGAAAGAAAACATTCGCCACCAGATTTTGAAGTCGGTTTTGCACTCTGCGAATGCAGGAAAGAGTGCTTTGTTCGGCCATCCAAAGATGTGGTAACAGTACTCAATCTTTGACTCTTGTACAGGTAGAGAATTGCGCCAGGAGGGGGATACTTTCTTGAGTGGTAGAATATCCAACAATTTTTCTGGTAACGTTAGCAACAGATTTGGTGAAGATCAGTCATAGAAGCTTATCGAGGCATGGGGGTTTCCTGAACGAATGAGCCATTCATTTAAAATGAGGCAAAGTGAAGATCCGAGCGTTGGTGATGAAAAGAAAAAAAGCTTAGTTTTAGATGTATTAAAAGTAACCAGTCACCATTTTTCCTCATTGCACTATGTGCGTGCTCCAGGTCGGAAGAGAGAGAGAGAGAGAGAGAGAGAGAGAGAGAGAGAGAGAGAAGAGAGAGGGGGGGAGGATGCACAAATGATTTTGATCATTACTGTTCTTCGAAATGTTGCACTAGATGATTGTGTCTTCTGCATAAATATCAGGGATGACCTTAGAATGTGATTTGGAAAATCATTGATAACGATCAGAAAGAGGGTTGGGTCGAGAATGGATCCTTAAGGCACGCCAGCATTAGGCCACCATCCTGTCAGTTTTTGTGTTACTTTGAAGGGGAATTATTCTCATTTCAGGTTATCCTGGCGAACCTTTGCAAAGTGAGACTGAAGACACTGGAGAATTGTTTCTAGTAAACTTTGGAATTATGTGTGTGATTCTTTCATAGATGTTAATCCAATAAAACTACTGTATTTATAAAATAGTAAACAATAACAAGTAGAGCAATACTTTAGTATAAATTTGTATTTATACAGACATTTTTTGGCTACACAAGTGCATACATGTTTAATCTGCGACTTTATTCCAGCTTAAGCAGGCAACATCAAATATACTGAATATTAGGAGCGAATTCAATGTTAGCAAAGTGTTTTGGTGGTAGGGGAGGTCGCATATCGGAGATTAGTAAAGCGAGAAAGAAGAAGTAGGTAATGGCCAAGTTCATCTTGTGCGTATGCATAAGCATACACAATAAACGCTCATACACATTCATACACTTATATATACAGTAGGATCCGACAAGCTAAAGAGGTAAGTAATAAAAAAAAATTATAATTATAAATAGGACATAAATAAATAAATATCTATATATAAATAAATAAACCGAGAAGAAGCTGGGCTTCAAATAAAATCACAGCTGAAACATATATGCACATATAGTCCAAAATGTTTGTATGAATACAAATTTATGTGTGAGAGACGACGACAAGAGTGTTTCCGTATTTGTGTATATACCTATTCAGTGACTCTACGGATATGCAGATGCTTAGGTGTGTGTGTCTTAATGTATGTTTCTGTGCGTCTCCTTTAGTATGTATGCCTCTATGTGTGTGTGTGTTTGTATATGTCTATGTCTGTGCTCGCGTTGCTATCTCCATATATACGCCTTTCTATTATTCTCTCTCTCTCTCTTTATATATATACACATCTGTTAAGGAATGCCGCTGTATATATGTCTTCTGTGCTCTTTGCATGTGTGTCTTCCTCTGTTTTTACATTCGTGTGTCTGTGTATGTTTGCTGGTACGTTGGTTTTCCTGCGTACGAATATGCGTGTGTATGTATGTGTAGATGTATGTGTGTGTATGTGCACATATGTGAACTCCCTTGTCTTGACATTCTCATCATTGTTGTTTTCTTGATGCTCTCCGTCCCATCAAATTAATATTCATTTGCAATTTCCTACATTTTCCGCTTTTCAAAGCAGCTTCGCGCCTCCAGCACCCGGCATACCCTGCCACCCGCCTAACTGCCTTAACCGTCAACCTCCGACATTAACGCCGTTCCGTCTAACCGCCAAATCTGGATTTCAGACGCTAAACCGTAGCTCAAACACAACAAACAAACACAAATTCTGAATAGAAAAAAAGGAAAAAGTCCCCTAAATTTTATTCCCAGAACATCCAATACTTTTATCCCTCATTTCAACTGACCGAATACATACTTACATCGGTTACTATGGAAACACCAGAAAACAAGCTTGGAGCGAATGAGTAATTAAATTAGGGACACCGGTGAGGGGCGCGGGAAGGAGGTCAGAGGAAATAGGGAAGGCTAACGCCAATAATAATGCCTGGAAGATGACGGGTCTTGCAAAAAGGACATTGTCGGGTCTTCTTCTAATCCTTTTCTTGTCATTTCCCTTTATTTTATATTTTTTACAATCTTATTCCGCGACCGACCCCTGGGGAAACTCCTGACCCAAGAACGTACGCATCACATGGCTAACGCCTCCGAACAAATGGATAACCACCATCCGCAAGCATCATCATCATCATAATCGATATTAAAGATTATGTGGGGGTTGCGTCGAGGTAGCAATGATGTCCATGTGTACAATGGGTAATTATTATAGTTACCGTCGCGCAGTCAAGTGTCTGTGAAGGTTATAGGCGAGGCGATTACGGGGGACACCGGTTTAAAGTGGCCCATTTTGGGATAACGATCACTGGAATGTGATATAAAAGTAAACCATCCCCCGTGATGATATAGAAAGCACTCAAGATAGTAGCCGTATATATCCGCAGCCATGTATATTTGATTACCTTAAAGTTTGGTTGCTTTTTGTGTTCATAAATTTGATGGTTATTTGTTTGTCTGCTATAAAGCATACTAAGATGAATTTGTGAAACACATGGCGAAATGAAAACAGAAATTATGATCGCCCGAAAGAAAATATTAAAGTAAATTGGTCGACCATAGTAGAGGGCGACCGGACGGCGGATTGACTACTACACCAAGGTGTAATGGGGGCGTCACTCCTTTAAAAAAATTACTCGACTTATCCTTGATTCACACCTTATAATCATAGTGTATAGCAAACGGCCACCTTTAAAGTCTTTGGTTTGATTCGACCAAGTATTGAACCCTAATCTTCCTGCCCATTAGCGAACACCGTAAGAATTATGCGAAATGAACCTGTAAAGATGAAGAGACCATCAATTACTAATGGGGATTTGATACCTGTATGTCTGATGCTGAAACTATACTATTACTTAAATAAATTATACTAGTGTACGATCTTTAAAAGCTCAATTCAGTTTACTATACTATTTTAGACTAATGTACTATCTTTCAATGCTCAATTCAGTCGGTGGAGTAGCGTTATGTATGTTCTATTGTAACAAGACCATCTTTCTAGGCATTATCTACTCATTTGGGGGTATTGTTGTATCTATTTGTCTGTCATTATAGCATCCTCCCAGGTATTACCTCTTCCTTTATTGGTGAGGGTAGTATAGTATTTTTTCTAGGGTCATGATAGCATCCTCCCATAAATTATCTTCTCATTTTTTTCGTGGGGGACGGTGTAGTGTAATATATGTTTTGTTGTTACGATACTATAATCATAGGTATTATAGGTTCTTTTGGGGGGGTTGTTGTAGTGTATGTACCGTTGTCATGAGACCATCCTTTCAGCATTACCTCCTCCAAACTAAACACTCACATTATATATACTAGCAAAACTATGCGACTAGACAGAGCATACTATTGTTTATATATACAGTATATTAGTTAAAATTAAGTTTCACTGTTTGTTGTTTGAAAAACAAAGATAATTATTTTTTAACTAATATTTGTTTATTATTATTTTGTTTAATATATGCAAAGGTCTTTAGGAAATTCTGTTTAATAATCTGTAATGTTTACTAGACGACCGTGATCCGTTGGTACATTATACATTCGTGCATACATTTACCGGTATTAAAAGTACATAGATAGACATTTTCAAAGTACATTTACCGTATAACTATTTACAAAACATTCTTATTTACAATATGTTTTACACATTTCATTTAATTAACAAGAGAATATCCTCCATTCAATCTATATAATTTTAACATTTATTTTATTGAAGATGAAATTAAAATAGAGTACTTCTACTGTGATTGAACTCAACTTTTAGATCATGAGATTTGTATGTTTAATTCATACGTTTCCCCATTTTTCTTCCATTCACCAGTCATCCTTCGATGTGTACACAATAAAGCAAGCAATATTATCAGAGGTTTAATCGTATATTGATTCTGATAGCTCTACTCTCAAAAGTTGTATCGATAAAAAGTTTCCATTATTTATATATATATATATATATATATATATATATATATATATATTAAAGTGTTTTTTCAACTACAACTAACCCGACTGTTTCGTTTTCTTTACCCCCATTAGTGCAGGAGTAGAGGTGCATGGACTCGAACGCCGTTCGTAGATTCAGTCTAGAATAACGAGAAACACGCTCAGTACCACACGGCCGCGAAAAATCGACACAGACAGTAATTGAATTAAAGTACACTTACCTAAGAGGCGGGGTAAATGCCTTGTTGTTTACAGTGTTGGACTCTCGCGCAGAACTCGCTACACACACACACACACACACACACACACACACACACACACTCACAAACACATATATATATATATATGTGTGTATCGAAAATTAATTATACAATGTATAATTACATTTTTAAAGATAGCCTGGGATGATATCAAAAGATATAGAGAGTCCTAATACAGTAGCAGATGCTAAATATTGTAATATATATAACAACAAACAAATGTATTATTCAAAATTGAACATACTCCATTGTTTATTTTCTTTTATATGTTCAACTAAAAGAGTTATGGTCCCTTAGATCCGGACATTTCGAAAATAACAGTTTCCTTTTTACATATAAACACACAGACATTGAGTTATATATATATATATATATATATATATATATATATATATATATATATATATATATATATATATATATATATATATATGTGTATGTGTGTGTGTGTGTGTGTGTGTGTGTGTGTATTCGACCCGTCACATGAATTTAGCGAGTAAAAACTGCCGGACGAAACCATTTCACGTGTTTTAAATGAAAGGAGAAATACAAATAGCAAGTTAGCCGACATTCCGCTGTTTAAACTTAATTCGTTCTTTTTTTCCTTTGTTCTCTCTAAGCTGATAGATAGTACTTTTTTTCTTTTGTTTCGATTTTTAAACTTTGCAGTTTTAGAAGTTTGTTTACTTGCTTATGTATTGTTTACTTTAAATCAATATTAATATTAGAGCGAACTCTGGCGAAGCATAATTTTCTACTCTTATTTGTTGACGGAAAGTGTACACACGTTAAAGAGTAAAGGCAAGACTCTACTAAAAATAGTGCAATCTACATTTAATTTTGTACATATTTTAT
Organism: Sepiola atlantica; assembly: GCA_963556195.1. Lineage (NCBI taxonomy): Eukaryota > Metazoa > Mollusca > Cephalopoda > Sepiida > Sepiolidae > Sepiola > Sepiola atlantica. The sequence continues at coordinate 37,545,882 of OY744524.1, forward strand.
TTATTTAAAATGTCATTTAATTTGAAATTTACTTAGGTGCAGTGTTTATCGCTGGTCTTATAGTCTAAAGTGGAACAGATAGCTGTGACAGGACGCTAGTCTATCTTCAACGATACTTCCCAGTAATGCTGGTACACATTTATACACAAATGTGAAGTTTTAGATGTTCTAATAGTTACCCATCTAATTACTCACAAAGCATAACATTGCTTAACATCGGTTATCTGACGGGAATCTGTCTATCAACTTGATTAAGCCGTAATCCATATTAAGATTTAAAAAATATTTCGATAGAATAATATTTCTTTTATTTAAATTATTACATTTCATACAATTATGTAATATTGTTTAAAATGATAAAACATATGTGTTTTTAAATGTATTTAATCTACACTTAAATGTATTGATATTGTGTTTGTTCCCTTTTGTAGAGAGATTGATCACCTATAGATTAAAAAAAGTCGGTTGTAAAAAGTTCAAACAACCAAAAAAGATCGAAAAATATTTCGAGACTCAAACATTACATTTTTCTTTTTGGTAAGTTTGATATATTTTTATTCAGTGAAAAATGCATACAATGCTTAAACCCGTTTTAAATCTCAACCCACATTTAAAAATGACTTTTCATTTTTTTTGCATTATCTAGTCACCATTTACCAAAGCTAAGAGCCACACTTAATGAGATGGAATGATAACTTGTTTTCAAAAATGAAGAATCTCATGCGATGATTGAGAATTTGTGGAGATAGTCTATGACAGGAATCCGTAAACATTGGATTTGAAGACAACGATGTTGTAATTTGCAAAGAAGCAGTCATGCATCAATGTGTTCCATCGATGGGAAATCCTGCGCAGAAACTCTGTTCCTGAAATTTTCGCCTAAGGATTGGCACAATGAGTGCTTTCTTTTTTGTTGTGTTGCAAAGCGTTATCTTGCTGTGCATGTCTTACAAGGGGGGACTAGAGACTGGAGTTCAGTCGAGCACCTTCCATGGAAATAGACGAGTAATCTCTCTTCTGTGAATAAATGTTTTAGAGAAGAGAAAAAATTATCCCACACTAGATTTCGAAGTAGATATTGAACTCTGTCTAGGCAGAGAAGAGTACGTTGAGTGGCACCTCCTTATATGTAGCAGCAATACTCCAGCTTAGGATGTATTTGGCTCTTATGCCGTTAATGGTTTGCATAAGGACTTTCTTTAGGGCGGTAAAATGATCCAACTATTTCTCAACAGAGATTGTACGTATAAAAATAAGTAAGAAACAAAATAACACGACGCGAGAGATTATTTTTGAATAAATGAAAACATTTATTTATATCCAAAATTCTAGAGCAAATAGTGGTATATATGCACTTTTTCCTTTTTTCCCTTTTTTTATTATCAAGACTTTACAACATCGCCACCGAAGATAACCGATGTCTCACAGTGTTGTGGAGAAACTGTTTTCTTTATGTCTGATAGGTGTACTGCGAACGCTGGCACGTTGATTGAATGTACTTCGGAACATTAGAAGCATCGGCTAATGAAAAATATGAAAATCACTTAGAAACCAGATAACACAACGCGAGCATTTCTTTTTTCAAATATATGAAAACATTTATATAAATGCAAAATTTTAAGCATCCACTTTCCACGCCAATTATTCTTAAAGATTCATAAACAATAATATTCGAGTTCAAACACGTTTTCGAGGAAAACATATTTCTTTATAAAATAAAAATTTACTGTAGGATATTTGTCTGGAACTTAACTTGTGTGGGCTTTATCGTTCGGTGGACATATTTTTTAAACTAATATTGTTCCTATGGCTATGTGTCGTAAAACATTAGAATCATCAAAATAACCAAAATGTATTAAGTATTTTCTAACATAGTACCCATTGCACCCTTCATCTTCTCTCTTAATTTAATATCTAGTAAGAAAAATATTTACATCTTTGGATAGATGATTCAATGAAAGCATATCTATATAATACTAAAACTCTATTGTTCTTGTATGTTTGCAATCAGCTTTCAGCTTTCCGGTTTTCAACATCCGGTTGCGCATGCGTAAATAGCATCGTCTTCAATCTGTTATTCCAATTCCGTTATTCTCTATTATGTTTAACGAACTCATGAACTTTTTAATTCTGGAAATTTTTAAACAATTTCATTTAATTTCATCTAATAGTTTATTTGTTTTCTTCACGGCTAAAAACATTCAACGGGAGGACTTCGTAAAGTCTGTCGCAGTTTCAAAAAAACTCCTCCCTTTTAAAAAACAAAAACAAACAAACAAAAAAACAACACTAATTATTAATAATGAGTGTATACTAGCGGTCGGTGAACGAAACCACCTCCCACTTTCCCTCTCATAGATTTCACCACTCCTACTCCCTCTGTTTTCGTTACGTACGCGAGAAAGCTTGCTGTACCCCCTTCCTTTCTCAAATCGCCCTAACCAACCACTTATAATTCAGTAACTGTAATTAAAAAAAAAACAACAATTATAATAAACAGAACGACTCATAGAAATCTATCTATATTCTTTTTTCATTTTAATATACTTTCATAGAAATGCTTCTGTTATGTAAAAAAAACCTATTTTCTTTATGTCACAAGTGTCACGCTCATACATGAATTCCATAGCTAATATAACAAACTGACCCAACGGGTCACGGGTGGTCTAGTATGTTATAAAAATGAGTTTTGCAATAAAACTGATCGTACGTCTTTATATCTTCTTAATACCTTCGATTTTTTAATGAAACCGTTTTCTGATTAATTTGTAAAGTTAAATTTTATTATTACAGTATCCTTTGGTCATTAAATTATTAATTGAACAGACTTGTTACAAAACTATAACTAACATCAGGTGAAAATGAGTTTTCGACCGAACGAAGCGAAAACAGAATTGTTCACAGATAGACTGAGTTAACATTTAAATGATGATAAAAATTATGGAAAGGTACGGTGTAATTAATTGTAATATAATTTTTGAAAATAACTAAAACGCTTTATCCATACATTTCAATGTAATAACACGTTTGGTAATATATTTAACTGTAAGTGAAGACATTTCCGTGAATGCGCATCATGCAAAATAAATTTGAAAAAAAAAGCGTTGAAATGTAATTATTGATAGTTTGGGTTCGCATCCAAATGTGTAGATACGTGTAGGATAGCAATATACTTCTAACGATTGAATTTGTCGTGACATTGCAGTTAATTGTAAGCCTCTTTTAATAATGTATATATATACAAATATATTATAACTCAGTAGAATGAAAGATTTATGACATAATCAATAGTTTGTAATCATGTCCAAAATTTCAACATCAACAATTATTGTGTACATATATTTGAGTAATTTCTTTAAAACACATCATCAGCACAAAAAAACATTCTTTATCAATTTGTTACAGCTTAATTATGGATTGATCACACACACGTAAAACAAAAATATCCAACAAAACTGAGGGATATTAGTTTCATTTTTTAAAATTGTTTCCTGTTTTATGTCAGAATATAATAATTTGATTCAAGAGTCCAATATATATAATACTGTTAAAAAATGGGTTCACTCTTTAAAGTACGCATATTATATATATATATATATATATATATATATATATATATATATATATATATATATATATATATATATATATATATATATATATAATACATTTTTTGTTTATCATCGTCCTTTATAATCGGGACTTGCCATGCGATTCGAAACCCCGGATTCCGAGTATTTTTATAACTCTAATCTAGACATCTAGAACCACTCGGCCATTGCTGAATAGCGAATGAACAGTGATAATTTTAACACTTTATGCAGCGGCTTGACGTCATATATATATATATATATATATATGAATATATATATATATATATATATATATATATATAAATATATATATTTATATATGCATATATATATATATATATATATATGTATATATATACATATATATATACATATATAAATATATATATATATATATATATATATATATATATATATATAATAGCCTTCTTTCAGTCTCGAGACACAATAGATACACCCTGTAAGTGTGCAGCTGTGGGTAGTCTATATTAAAGCTAGTCTTGCGCCTTCCGCAACCAAACCGCTCCTGGACTGCCATGTATTTAGTGCAGTAAAAAGTAGAATTCCGGGAAGACTAGAAGAAGTGCTGGGTAAGCAGAGAAACATTAATATTTCGAATTTTTATTTCCGTTAGAGTTCAAACTTAGGCTTTATGGTCTAGTCTACCTTACTATATAAGCAATACTAGGATAAAAGATGTATTAATTCAAACTTTTCCCCGAATTAATTAATGCTAAAGCCTTATAGAACTTGACTTTGGTACACCCAGCCCATAGTCCGCCCCTGTAGCTATCACACCATGATACTATCCTGTTCATGGCTTACTTTTACGTACGTATAAAATTAATAATATATATATATATATATATATATATATATATATATATATATATATATATAAACGAAAATACATCTTATAAAGTTAAGGACGACGTGTGTGTCTGTTGGGAGAGTAGTCAAAGTTCTTAAAAGAGATTTCACCAACTGATGGATTTCTACTGTCGTCATAAAGAAGGGTTAGCCTGTCTTAATGGGAAAGCAGAGATTTTCAGTATTATCCCGATCTGCAGTTGGTACGTACTTGTTAATTGGAAAGACAGAGGACAAATATAGATTTATACGTATATTTCAGGACCCGTGTTGTTGCGCACCCAGGCAAAATGTTGCACCATCCTGATTTTTGCTACCGGGGGAACAATATTTCTCCCTTCTAAACACTCATATAACATACTATACGAACTTTAAATTTGCTGTGCAGTCGCATTTACCTGCATAGTTACTAACATTCTTACCATATGTTGCCTATCAATGAATTTGTGTTAATGATGATAAAAATCGTACATATTTCTAGGCAGGGCGTCGTGGTCCAATATTTAGACAGTGGACTAATGACATCATTATCGAAGGTTCGATCCTTGTCTATGTTAGCCATGCTGATAACGGCTATGAGCCAAACACACGTGTCCATGGATTACTTGTATGTAGTATAAAATGAATAATAATAATATATATATATACATATGTATATATATATATATATATATATATATATATATATATATATATATATATGTATATATATATATATATTGTCGTTAACGGACATAACTACAACTTTTAAACCGGAAGTGATAATGTCATTGAGAAAGGAAATCGTCAATAATTTTCCCATAAGCACATTGACTCCCTTCCGCCTGGCTCCAACTGTATATCTCTACTGCCATAACCGATTGTCCATAAAAGAACCTTGACTACATAAATAGCCGCAAATATTCATGATATTCTCTCGCACCCACACTTATGATTTACTTATGATTAATTTAGGGGTCATTATAATCTCCTTTTCTATTCTTCTCTCTCTTCAATGTCAGTCCGTTTTCATTATGACGTACCATTCTTTCTCTCTGTCTGTCCTATATTCCGTGTGTTACTCCGTCCACTCGGCAGTTTCCATTGATAAGATTAAATGAAGAAAAGATATTTACAAAGGCCCAACTGTAACGCATCGAACGGGTTTGGATATTTCATTGTCTTATACATTCGTAAAGAAATATTGTTTTTTTTGAAAGATTAACTTTTTAGCAGGTGTCAGACAGGCACAAGTTACAAGCCATTTATTTTCTTCCCCTCTCTCCCTCCCGCACTACTCTTTACCACCCCTTTATCTCTCAGACTGTCTGTCTGTCTGTCTGTCTCTCTCTCTCTATCTCTCTCTCTCTCTCTCTCTCTCTATATATATATATATATATATATTTATATATATATATATATATTTACATTTTTTTATTCCAACTGTGAATTAGGCGCATTATCAGTGGGGGAATTATGCATCGAGATGCCTGTCCCCCCCCCCCGACACACACACACACAGCCTTTTTAAAATGGACAAAAATAAGATGGATACTTGTGGGAGAGAGCGAGAAAAAAACACGAAAAGAAAGGGGGAGACAAAAAGACAGTTGCAGTTGACAATGGCATTAAACAGGCTGATATACCGGTATTTACTTTGTTTTCCATCTATTTTGCTGTAACTCTTTAATTGGCTCTCACAAACTTTGACAAAGGTGTGTTTCTTCGATTTCGCACATCGGGTCGGCTGTATAACTTAGACCGTTTTTAGACTTTGTCAAGCACATTTACCACTGTTGTTCGAGATTTGCTCTATGTAGATGATGTGGATCTTGTAGCTCACTTCCAGAATGGTATGCATTATATCATGGATCACTTTGCATGAGCGTGTTGAAGCATTGGCCTCACAATAAGCCTGGGCAAGAAAACGGCTATGTTGGACCCAGCCCTGGGTATCACGAACCGGATATATTTGTTAAAGGCCACATACTGTCTGTAGTGAATCGTTTTATGTATCTGGGTACTGTTATTTCAAGGAACGGATCGTTGGATACTGAGATAAGTCGACGTATTGAATAGGCTGGCGTGTCTTTTGGTCATTTGGAAAAGTGGGTGTGGGCCTCACGTGATATCAGGCTAGCAACTAAGATCTCTGTGTGGTATCAACTTTTTTATATGCTTGTGATACATGGACTACTTACAGAGTTCATATTCGCATCATAGAGCGTTTCCAGCAGAATTGTCTTGCTTAACATACTCTAGATAGCTTTACTCCTGGCACCGACATGTTGGAACAGGCTGATGTTCCAAGCATCGAGACTCCTATAAGTACACACAGACTTCGTTGGGCTGGCCATCTTACTCGTCTTACTGATCACAAGCTGTCCAAGCAGATCATGTATGGGTAACTAACTGGGAATACTCGCTCACAGCACAAACCTCTTAATATTTTCTCAAGGACTATTTATAGAAAGAGGTCGGTGATCTGGTTTTCCTCACCTTATTCCACCAATACCAGGACAAAGGTAGGCCACCTTTTCCTCAACTTACTCGAAAAACACTTCCCCACACACACAACCTGCACACACTTTTTAACATAAATTCTATTAAGGTTAGGTACTCCACTGCCCCATCCATAATAGAAATCATCTCTGCGGAGTCCTAAGCAATTATAAACGCAGGCTTCATGTCAAGACAAAACAACTGCCCCTAGAGGGGAATTGCAAAATTGCTTCCCTCGTATATGAACCCATCGTCAGAAACCAGACTACCGGTAGAGCAGAAAAATACATTGGCATGACGCAGGAAAGCTTCAAAGATTCTACGCACACAGAAACATCTTCAGATACAAAAACAAGGCAAATCCAGCACTTGCAACCCGGATATGGCAACCTAAGGATGAAAGGACACCCGTCACCAGCCATAAATAGATACCCTCTGTGTGAAGCAGAAAAATACCATACCATCATTGACCCAAATACAGTCTGTTTGAATATCCGAGATGAAATCTTTATAGGATGCATCCACAGGAGACAATCACTAATCATAAATTGTAATTACCGATACACATAAAGGCATAGCAACACCCCCTCTGCCAAATACATAACTCCATAATTGCCCCACTAAATACCGACTTCCACTCCGGAAAATTCTCTCAACTAACACCCCTCATAAATATAAATAAAATTAAAAAATACGAACAAATACCTTAATCGGCCCATATCGACACCACTACTCAGAAGCAATAATTAATAACTTTCCCAATAATATTTCCGTCCATTAAGAGGGTAACACCCCATTTCACATTATTATTACTCCCATAAGTCTCCACCATTTTTTGGCTATAATGCTAATCTCCCATATCTCCCAAACAGATCCAATCTTGCCGACCCAATCCTTACTCTTATCTCTAAACCAGCAGTTATCAGTATACCAATATTATTACTCCCATAAGCCTTCACTATACCTTAGTTAATAATGTTAAATCCAAAATCTAAATCATTCAAAACCCCTGCAGAGTTACTACCCTAGGGACCGACCGGGTGATATATTTATTTGAATTCATTTGGGATTGATTTAAAGTCCTTTAATCAAGGAT
>OY744524.1:37558921-37581421 GCA_963556195.1 Sepiola atlantica
TACATATATATATATATATATATATATACATATATATATATATATATATACATATATATATATATACATATATATATATATATATATATATATACATATATATATATATACATATATATATATATATATATATATATATACATATATACATATATATATATATATATATATATATATATATATATATATATATATTAATAATACATTTTAATGATGTTTGATCACGAATACGTCTGTTGTAAGATGCTTTTGAAGGAAATACAAAACAAAAAACAAGTCACTTACAGATAGCTGATTGTTTTCCATTGCGGGACTGGACATTTTCACGAACTCCTGTTGGAATTATGAAAATCAATGACAAACATTATTAAAATGTATTTTCTAAATCTACATGAAAACAAAGCAATCTAAACAAGAAGAAAACTGAACGACAAATAACACGGGTGAGATCAATTTTTAAACAATGCAACAACATACCTACACGGCTTTTTAGAATAACGACATTTCTCTACAGATGTTCATAATTTCATATTTCGTTTGAAAAGCTGACAGGTGTTAGCAAAAATGTCCAATCTCCAATGGGGGGAAACAGAAATATTACTACATGTTTAACAACATATATCTATCATACTTCTATAAAAATCCAATCAAACCGGAGGTATTTTATAAAAAACGGTGAGTTGCAGCTATCTGAAAACAACTCTGTTTCGTTATTTATGTCATATATATATATATATATATATATATATATATATATATATATATATATATATATAATGAGAAAGAAAGGATGAAGGTAACCCGACGTAATGGGAAATGAAAAAGGAAAACCAAAAAGGATGTTTTTTTATATATTCATCAACGTTTCGTCTTTATTTGTAAGATTTCCTCGGGATGATAATTTTAAGAAAAATGTCATGCAAGTACGTGAGAATAGTGGGTTGACATGATGGGTTGATGAGAAAAAGTAGTAACCACTATTGGGTGCGCAAAACCGAGGTTCGGGCTTAGTTAAGTCAGTAGCATGGAAGTCTTACAAATAAAGACGAAACGTTGATGAATATATAAAAAAAAACATCCTTTTTGGTTTTCCTTTTTCATTTCCCATATATATATATATATATATATATATATATATATATATATATATATATATATATATATATATATATATATATATATATGTATGTATAATTATATTTGGGTATATATATATATATATATATATATATTAAAAAAACTTCCCATCATTTATACACGTAGAAGAAAAACACAATGCGTATGTATTCAAATTAATAATTTAATGCGAGCAAAAAAGAAAACTCCAAGTAACAGTTTATATAGTCATAAGACAAGAAACGCCACTCACAGAAAGAGTTCCTACTGCAAAAAATACAGAAGCATTCCTCTCTTTCTTAGATACATATGTATATATCGGTGAGATCTGACTACATATGTCCTCGACATTCATGCGTTGATCACTCCGATTCTTGTAAAAGCATAAAGCACTCTCGATTGCTGAAAATCGTTTAATATAAGAGATAATTCATGTGCTGAAGATGCTCGCCAGTATTAAAAGTGGTTGTTTCTCGATCTTATCTTTAAAGTACTGAAGAGCTGTGAAACAGCGAATCCGAATGTCTGTGGTTCGCCGTGTATAGAAAGAGAGATACTAGAAATATGACTCGTTGGGTCATCCATTGATCTCGGGTGTGAATACAGGATAAAAGCAACTAGAAATAAACTAATCAATGGAGATGCGTCTCCTTTTAGGAACGAAATGAACCATATCTAATTCAGACAAAAACTGTCGGACCTTTGCAAACCAGGCCTTAAAATCAGAACGTGTCAGGATTTCCGGTTGGTAAGAAAAGAAGAGCAGAACATTTCTTGTTATTTATGTGCCTTTCGCGGCAGCAGGATATCACACGAGGTTCATTTAATATGGGTAAACAACGAGCCCTTTAAGCGCGCACTAAAGAAGAGTACAACAAAAGCCGTCGACGGACCTCTAAGCGTTTCTAGACCTGAAATCTGTAGCTAAAGCCGCTGGAAAAATGATGGGATTATTCTATCACTCCAGAAAGTACCCGACTTCTGATGCAATCGTCTACCTTCAAAAGAATCAGATATGTCTTTAGATAGATATCTGCTGCAACAGATCATTGGGTGGAAGTGGGTCGCTCAGAGCACTCTTTCTTGGCTTGACAGAGTACAAAACAAACTTCACAATCTAGTGGGGCATGATATCTTCTCTTCCTTACAGCCCGTTTCTCACAAAATATACATTGTTAGTATTTGTCCATTCTATCGTAACTTCCATGTTAGATGCCCGACCAAGTTCCAATCTCTGTAAGACATTCACAGCAAGATCTTGTCCATCTATCACCACTGCAAAGAACCATGAACAGAGTTACTTTCTAAGAACTTCCCATCTTTGGAACACGATATCCCGGGACTGCTTCCCTACAAATACAGCATTGTTGTCTCCCAGTTAAATATCAACAAATACTGTTCTAGTCATCTTCTAAGTAATGCAATTCTACGCATTTCGTCCATCGCTTTCTGTTCTTTCATGGCATTGTTCTGCATCCAATTGACAATCTCTTTAGTACTTAATCTCGTATAACCTTTTGGCCTTAATAATGATGACCCATTATTGTAAATAAAAAGTAGAATTCAAAAGGTACGATACAATTAACAGTTAAATAAAATTCCATGGCTTTTTGACTAGGAGCAAAGTGTATTATCTCTTCTGATACTACACTTCATCTTTTCTGTCCTCGGTTAGTGAAGGAGAAATCTTTCTAGACTGAGGCAAATTTAATTTGTGTGCTAATTAAGTGCCACTTTTTGGGGAACGTGATTTCCCCACATTAAAAACCAACCTTGTGTATTACTCTGTGTCTTATCTAGGCAAGTAAATAGGAGCAGATAAGATAACATTTGAAGTCGACATAAAAATTACATAGTCTAGGACAGTATCCATTACGACGATCATGCATCTCCAGTTAACTAAAAACGTTTAACCATATACTAAAATAGTATACATGCTTGAACACTGATTCCTATTTGAAAGTATATAACTTAATAACATGAAGAGTTATCAAATACATTCGTATGATAATTAAACCTTTCATAGGCAAAATACTTTCTACTATCCTCCCGGAAATTACCTCATTTAGGAGGGGTAATGTCTATTACTTATGGAGATTTGGTATCTGTCTGCTTGAAGCCGAATCTGTATTATTACTATCTTTATTAAAGTTTCATTAAATTTACTTTACTATTTCTTTAATGAATTACCTTCAATGCTCGATTAAGGGGGTACTATAGCATCTGTTCTTTTGTCGTAATGCGATCCTCCCAGGCATTACCGCCTTCTTTTATTGGGGGTCATTTTATCGGAATTTCTCACAAACCTTTAGCCCTCTGTCCGTAAACTCAATAGTTTCGACATGGGAAACATCAACACCTCTTTTCTTTCTATCAGATTTTGCTCCAGAATCACAAAAAAAGACAACGTTCCTTAAAGTTAAACACACACAAAGTGTGACTTGCACGAGATAGCATTTCATCATGGGTGGACCTATTTTTTCGGTCAATTTCTATGTATTTGGGGTTAATCTAACGCTGTCAACATTTCTTGTGAAGACGTTGACCAATCTGAATTATGATTTTCTCTCCACGTTGTTCATAAGCTCTGTTAATGGAATCGATGCCCTTCTAGCTGACGATGAATGTTTCTTCATTATTGGACCGTTCATTGTTGCAAATAGCACACTTGTCAGCATCCATAATTAACGGTACTTAACTTTGGCCAAGCTGAAATTAGAATATAACAGAATATTAAGCTCCTGCAGTAGTACATAAAAAAGAGACAGATATAAGGCATAAGAAGTTATAATTATATTAAACTTTATGAAAACTGTTGGTTTTATCCAATTTCACATTGCTACATTTTGTATTTTTGAAGATGAATTTACAGAAATTGAGTTGAGAGAGGGGAGGCTAGAATCGGCGGCAATCTTTAAAAATGACACCCGTTAATTCCTTTTCCGCAAGGCTAATGTCGGTAAACTTTTTTATCTGAAAGAGAGGTTATTCACGCCCAATATCCAAGTTTAATACCTTTGTTAGAATTTTGTTGAAAGTTCAGACAAAAAATCAGCTAGATAGACTGGACTAATAACCAATGACTAGAAAGAAAAGGGCAATGATTATTACATTTATTGAGAGGTAAAATAGAATGTTTAAGGACCTGCATCTATTTAAACTAAAACTTGTCAAAAATGTCAAAATATGCCCCATATTACGCACAGTCAAAGGCACAGTCGAACGTTGCAAGTACAATTATCTGAGGCAAGTTAATGTTGCACATATACTCTGGAAGCCTGCATATTTCCAGTAAGGAGTTGCGTACAATTAACCAATGACGCGAGGTCGTTCCTTAGACCATTTTGAAAGTTTGAGTGCAAAATTCAGTTGTAAATACAGTTTGCATGTCTTTAATTTTAGCATCATATTTTTTACCTATCTATGATATCAAAAATTGAATATTATATATGCAAAATCATGATAAAAAACACACATGCTATTTGCTGGCCGTAAAAAAGACATAATGTTTTCCATTCAATCCCGAGCACCACCTCGTCTGCTTACTAGCATATATATATTTCTGTGTAATTTAGGATATTTAAAGAGGTTAGTAGGGATTTAGCATCATTGTTTATGCTATTCAAGATGTTACTAGAAGTAGTTTTATAGGATTTCTTCAGTTCTTTGTCGATTAAACTTTTGTAGTTAGAGTATTTCAATTTGGAAATGTTTTTCGTTTTATCTGCAGGGACAATTATGCTAGAGTGTTTCCTGATCTTATTGGTGAATTTATTGATTTTTCTGATAAAGGGGTTGGAATGCATCTTGTACTTTTTAAATTTGATACGTCTAATGAGGTCGAATAAATCATTGTCGAAATTATTTAGGTGTTCATTTTGCTTGGGAAAAGAAGATGTTTTTAGACCGTACGTGGAAGCAGTTAACTGTTCCAATATTTTTAGTTCCCTGGAAGAGATTTCGATTTTTAGAAAAGCATTGGCTTAAGGAAATAATAATTAACATAATTTTATTACCGAATATTCCTTGCATTGAATAATCGAAGTTGAAATAAATTCGGACATTCGTACATGTGTATCACTCTTCTTTCACCTATCTTTATATATATATATATATATATATATATATATATATATATATATATTTATATATATATATATATATATATATACTAATGATAATAGAATTAACGATAAGTGAAGTATCGTAAGGTGATCTATCGCGATATAGTATACATGGTTTAAGTATTAATGTAACTCCTTGCATCTGAACTTTCGATGTAATAAAATGTGTATTAACTGTATGTAACTTTATGTAATTTTATGTAATTTTATGCAATTTTTTATCTTCATCTTCCTTTCTTTAATATACATACATACATACATACATACATACATGCATACATACATATATATATATATATATATATATATATATATATATATATATATAAAGGAATACATGCGATAGATGTTTTCCACTTATTCGAACTATATTAAAATTTGAAAGTTTCATGCTTATTGAACTCAATGATACAAACAATTATTTTGAAATACTGCATATATAATGATCGGCAAACACCTAAACACAGCTATGGCTATACTTGATTTGCATACTATTTTATGAACAATTTAAATGAATTAATATTCTCATTTATTGATTTCTGATTTTTATTATCCTCTTTTCTTATATATACGCAATAGTTTTACTATTATTATTAATAGTAATATGAATTAAAGCGATTTAATAAAAATAGGATAAGGTTTAAAAATTAAAACTTTCGATTAGATTATTTTGAAATTAAAATAACAATTTGCAGTTAATTTGACACAATGATACCAACGACTTGCACATCTACACAAATACATCATGATTTGATTAATTCATTTAAAATATCAACCAATGACGCGAGGCTATTTTTTTAGACAATCTTTAAAGTTTTACTGCAAAATTCAAAAGTTTATAATTCCTTGATTTTAACATCATATTTTCATCCAATGAATGTTGAGAAAATTATCTGCTCCACCACTAAAATTCAAGATTATATTAAGAAATAAGAATAAAAATGCATACATAGGGTGTTTTATTAAATTCCGAGAATTGCCGCGTTTTCCTGCGAGTGTATTTATATTAAAATAAAAACTGTGTTACTAGTTACGTTCAACGCATTGACTAAAAACGTTTTTCTTTTAATAATCAAATAAATTTGTTAATTTCTTTTCTCAAGTACATTTTTAATTAATAAAAATATATTTTTTGTGTATAATGATAATAAAAATAATAAAAATAATAATAAACATTACATTTGTCATGAAAAAGAAAACAAAACTGTCTCTCCTCCCATCTGTCTAAATTACCAAAAAATACATTAATATTTTAGAAAAAGTCTTTATAAAGTTTTCATTGTATTTTCCCGTCTTCTTAATGAATGCTCTGCGTACCAGAATTATATGCAAATCGATGTTTATCTTCTAACTCCGATGGTTTTAAATAAAAATTAGGGAAAGTTGGCACGTTATATGGAAAAACAAACACATGCGCAGATCTAAAATTCTAAGCTTATCTGTGCAATAGTAAACAAATGTCAGCCATTTTGGTGACTTGTAGCATGTTTCAGCGTGCCAACTTTAGATGCAAATAATTGCTAAAGTATCAAATATGGTGAAGCTGTGAGGGAAAATTAAAACATTAATTATTTTAGGAATGCGTAATTTGAAAACAACAATAATACAGAGCAAACATCTTTAATATGGTTTCATAGTACAATCAATATTGTATAGAATTGCCATTTTTATTAACGAGAGAACAAACATTTGGTCCATTGAAGATGTCAAACTTTCCATTTCATCTGATGAAATATCTTTGGCAGCAGTCAGAACAACATTTCAGAGGTCTCCTTGTAGGTGTACTGCCTTCCTCCGGAGTAATTCCTTCTTTTAGATTATCCACAGATTTTCAATGGGGGTTAAACCTGGAGAACAGTCTGGCCATTGCATTATTTTCCCATGTCTGGCAAAGAAACTTTCAAAATATTCAGTTGTTATCCTTGCAGCATGAGACGGTGCATTATCATGCATGGATACCATCTTTTTTTCGGAATAACAAATTCTTCTTATTTTGCTAGGGTACAAGGTGTTCTTTAAGGAAGTCAATGTAGAGTTTGGCGTCATTTTCACTCAATCTGCAGCTCATTATCATGATTGCAATGCAAAACATCACACCATCACCTCCTTGTTGACGCCTGATCCTGTGGAGGCGTGGACCCTCATGACGGTACCATCCTCTCATCCACCCATCGGGTCCATCAAGGGTCGCTCGACACTCATCGGTGAACAAAACAGTTTGCAAATTTACCTTGATATTATTTCTTGTCCACTCCATCCTCCTTTTCTTGTAGATATCCTTTAATGGAGGGCGAACCTCTGGCTTTGATACCGTCCTCAAGATACGACATCGAGTTGATTTGGCCACATCACGAAGACCAGCGTTTTCAAAAACGTTTTTGCTAGTTTCAAGAATGTTACGGCGGACTTTTCTCTTGATCCTATTCATGACTTGATGCGACACAGGTGCTTTCTTACAAATTTTCCCTTTGTCAGAACGTCTGTTGCAAAGTTCAGGGTTAGTAACAAATTGTTTAATTGTACGATGATCACGGTCCAATTCGTTAGCTATTTCTAAGGAAGATATATTATTATGCATCCTTTTGGCAATTTTAGACTTATTAGCTTGACTTAAAGCACCTTTACGTCCAATCTTACATATCAAGTTGGCACGCTAAAACAGGCTGCAAGTCACCAAAATGGCTGCCGTTTGTTTACTATTGCGCAGATAAGCTTAGAATTTTAGATCTGCGCATTTGTAAGTGTTGTCATATAACGTGCCAAGTTTAACTAATTTTTATTAAAAACTATCGGAGTTAGAACAAAAAAATCGATTTTCATATAATTATGGCACGAAGTGTAAATGCGAAAGTTTTTTACCTCTATCTTAACTTTATTAACATCAAAACACTTTAGGATTATTTAATTCTAATGATATAAGAATGTATTGAAATACCCTATATATAGGCATCTCGAATTCACTCAAACTAATTTCGATGTTGCTCATTTGCATATTTATTTATTTATTTTAAAGTTTTTGATGAATTAATACTCTGTAATAAAACTTTCTACTTTGTATTGTCAACTTTTCTGCTACATACGCAATTGTTTAATCGATAGTACTATTATTATAATTATAAATACAATATTTTATAAAAAGAGATCTTATAAAAAAATGATAGCATTTAAAAACTTATTTAGAATGTCATTTCCGTATTTAGTAAAGTGTCAAATATTGCTGAGATTTCAGAACAAATGCAAAAATCCACGGGACCATAAAAATATTTTTTTGTGACTAGGCATTTTTAAATTAAAAAAACAAAAAAAAACTTGATTACATTGGAATATTTTTTAGTGGGCGGTGTGGTGTAGTATCGGTTCTGTTGTCATAAGACTGTCGTCCCCGGAATAACCCCCTCCGATTGTTAAGGGTGTGTAGGAATCTTCTCAGAATTAAAAAAAAAACGAAGACTCGATTTAGTCAGAATATCATTTAAGGGGGGAGGTATTAGTTATGTTCTCATAAGACCGTCCACGCAAGAATGACTTCTTCCTTTTTAGGTGGAGGGAAGTAGTGTTCGTTAATCATATTATCTTTTGTCAGGGGCGTCAGTGTAGTATATGGTCGTTCACCATAATACTTGCTAAGAAAGAACGATAACTCAAGTTTATAGTAAACATGTCTTTTTTAACAAGAAAATTATGAAAGTTATCGTTCTTCCTTAGCCAGCATATTCATCTTTGTTTATAAATATGGCGAATATATAGGGTAGTAGTGTTCGTTCATCATGATATTATCTTCTGTCAAGGGGGGGTCAATGTAGTATATGTTCGTTCACCATATTACTAGCTAAGAAAGAACGATAACTCAAGTTTATAGTTAACAAGAAAATTATGAAAGTTATCGTTCTTCCTCAGCCAGCATATTCATCTTTGTTTATAAAGATGGCGACTATATTTTTCCAGACAATTTTTATTTAAGCGTTTCACGTGGACAATGAAACTTGCTATGATGTTTAATGTTATCTAAATAAATAAATGCAAAAGTTTTGTTTTCACCTATTCTAACTAGATTGACATTAAAACGGTTTAAGCTTATTTAATTCTCTGTAGTATATTTTATTCGTCATGATACATTCCTCTCATGTATTACCTCCTTTTCGGGGAAAAAGCCATGCACTATACATTCGTTCCTCACGATACCATTTCCTCAGGATTACCAGTTAAGTGTGTGGGGGAGTTAGTGTACTATCTATTCTGTTGTCATAATGTCATCCCCCCAGGCATTAACCCGTCCTTTGGGAGGGGGTCAGTGTATGTAGTTCTTTAATCATGATACCATCATCTCAACATCTCATTTGCATATTTATTCATTTTTAAGTTTCGAATAAATTAATATTTTCTAATCTGTTAATAATTAAATACATTGGTTTATTATTTTTTAATACATTGGTTGCTGTTGTTGTTGTTGCTGTTCCTATGCCCATTTACTTCCTCCCACGAGAGCAGAGTTAGGCACAATGCCAATATTTAACGTGGAGAGAATCCAGCCCCCCCCCCCAAATGTGCACTCTGAATTGGTACAAACATTTCAATTGCCTCGGTCTAGAAATATTTTTCCTTCACTGATAGATTACATAAAAAACTAAGTGCAAATTTAGTACATATACTACATTTTTTGCTCCTAGCCAAAAGGTCAATGAGTTAACATGTTGGTAGTGATGATGATGATGATGATGATGATGATGATGATGATGATGATGATGATGATGATGATGATGATGATGATGATGATAAAAAAATTGTCTTAGAAAAGAAATAAACATCCTCTAATCTTTCTAAATTACAAAAAAAAGTATTTTTCTTTAATATTCTTCACGTATATTTTCTTTCTTTTTTAATAAAGGTGAAAAGTACAAAGTACCCATTTCAAATGACTCAGTAATATAAAAGTGAAGTATTTGACCAATCGACGTGCCATCCTTATGTTTATTCAATTCATTATATGATAGGTTTTAATGGAAAATTCATTTAAATTTTTATGCTGAAAAAAAAAAATGTATCGATGTAGAATTTCTTAAAACCATATGAATTAACTTTTTGTTGTTTTTTCACAAAAAACAAACAAAATTTGGCGATGTTCCTGCACGGTATATTTCCCCTCATATTGGAATATATCAAATGACACTACGACGATCATCATTTTTTAAAATTTCCTCTAAATTACCAAAATGTAAAATGAAAATTACCTATTTGGTTTCTGTAAAGAAGACTACAGCGTCAGTAATTGCCGCCCGAAGGTCGGGTAGTTTTTTGCAAGTTAATAATAAAGGCGAAAAACAGAAAGTAACTATTTCGAATCACCCATGAATATATCATTGGTTTTTCTGACGAATAGACGTTTAACTTCTTCGTATATTCATTTCATTATATAATCAGTTTGGATGGATAATTTGTTTTCATTGTTATGGTAATACAACATACAATCTCTCTACTTTTAATATCGGTAAGATCATATGAATGTCGTTGTATTTTCCTTATTAATTCAGTGTGGATAAACATTGGAATATATCAAGTAACACCATGCCAAGAATCTACTTGTTGTTTTACTCGAAATTACCAAGATCTGAAACGAACATTGTTTTTTTTCTTTAAATAAGGCTGCAGCAAGATTAATTGCTGCTCGGGAGTCGGGTAGGTGTTTTTCTAATATATATCTTCATATCTTCCAGCGAGAAGTACACTTTTTACGTTCGAAAATAATAGTTTTTTTTAGAGAATTCCCATACTTATCATTTCTGTTTCGATATTTTCAGATGAGGATTGATAATTTTTGTATATGGATTATTCGGATTACTTATCTAATCTCTGATCGTATACTTACCATGTTTTGACTGATGTAATCTTCGACATATTTCAGGTGCATATATATATATATATATATATATATATATATATATATATATATATATATATATGTATATATATTGCATAAGTATTAATCATAATTAATAGTACATATCTAGAAGAAAATTAAGTTTGACGTTTCAAAATTACATACTAGAATTGTGCATATTGCGCAAGGGATGATAAATAAAAATCAGTTCTAGGAGACAGTCATCTTAAGGTTGAAGGTTCAAGCATCCGTACTGACGATGCTAACATGAAATAAAAAAATGATTTCATACTTCGGTTGATTAAATAAAGTTTTCAGTTCGAAAAACAGTATGAATTCCCGATTTCGACATAAAGATCCCCGAGTTCTACAAACTACACTTGAAGAAAGTCGAAGTCGAAGGTTACGTCAACCGGAACGTTACACAAATGATATCCAAGTTGGTATCATTAGTCCAAATAATACCTATTATCAATCCTTCTCTAAAAAATCTGAAATTTAATTATTTTTCATCTTTATCTTAACCGCCTATTGACAAATATTGACAGTGAAAATTTTTAATATATTTTATATTGTATTTCGAAATGAAAAAAGTCATGTTTATATTATACGATTATCATATCGTTAAATCCTATATTTATTATTTAATAGCATATGCACAAAAAATTTAAGTCCTTAAAAGGTATTAATTAATAGAATGAGCACCAATAATTATGACACGCTTCAAAATTTATGAACCAATAGAATGAGCACAAACAATAAAGATACGTCTAAAACTCACATTAAGAAAAACTACCAACGACTCATATATGAAAAAGAAAAAAAATATTAAAATAACAAGTCATGTAACTTGTCTACATTTGCCTCCGCAGGTAAAAATTCTTGTTATTTGTCCAAATCGCAAGGTGGAGCAGGTAATCTCAGATGAAAAGAATTCAGCACAAACAGTCATTCGGTAAAACTAAGAGACTGCAAAAGAATCTGTAAAAATATCTTTAAATCCTATATTTATGAGACTACAGAGTAAGCACAAACAAATAAGACAGGTCCCAAAATTATAAAATTGTTATCATATTTTTCCCACAAAATGGAAACTTTTAAAAGATTAAGGCAAATTATATTGTTATCACAGAGCAATCACGGGATAATCTACTGCTACGTCCACGAATTGAAATTATTTAACTCACAAAAAAAATACGCCTATTAGAATTTATGCAAACTTATTATTTAAGAACTGAGTTCGATTGCGAAATAATGCGAGTTAAAAATGAACTTTCGCCGTCTCACTTAATTGCGACTCTATTTTTCTTGCATCTATGCCGATCCTGTTGAGCAACGTAAAATGAGGGTCAAAAGCATGATCCTTCTTTTGTGAGAAAACGTTAAACGTAATCGAATAAGGACAAGTACGGACACAACCGGAGAAACTTTCCAGTTTCGATTCGCTTCCAAATTAAAGAGAAATGTTTTATTATCGTAAAACAATGATTTATTTATTTAAACTTGGTGAAGATTTCGTATAGTTTTACAATTATCCTTACTAATTGTTTGAGACCAATGTAGTAGACCACCCACTCACTAAGAGCCGGCTATTCGTCTTACAATATATATATATATATATATATATATATATATATATATATATATATATATATATATATATATATGTATATATATGTATATGTATATATATATATATATATATATATATATATGCATATATATATATATATATATATATATGTATATATATATGTATATATATATATATATATGTATATATATATATATATGTATATATATATATATGTATATATATATATATATATATGTATGTATAAATATATGTATATATATATATATATATATATATATGCGCGCGCGCGTGTGTGTGTGTGTGACAGAGAAAGAAAGAAAGATATAATGTGTGTGTTTTTGCCTTGTCGCTGCTGGTGTTGGCATTGTCTGTAGCCACAATTAATCAGATCACAAGGTGGTATAGGTTTCCGGGGTAGAAATGCCGTCTATAACAGGATTGAGAATGCAAATGTTTAATTAGTTTTATGAACCTTGAGCTTGGATTGAATGCGGTCATTATCGGACATTTATTTATATTACCTGTCCCCACCCGTCATCAGCAGTGGTGATTTGTTGGGGAGAAACTTTCCACCACCCGTCTCGTCTGGTTGCAATCAAAAACTAAAACTGTTTTTATTTTCGTACGGGTGACGTCATATTCGCATCTGATCTCATAATGTACCATACTAGAACACCATTTTCAAATGTTATAAAATGTAACAATATAGACAGTATAAAATAATTTTTCCTTTCAAAATCTGCCCTTAAAAAGGTTCACGACCACGCCCAGGGTACACGCATCAACCCAATAGAGCGCCAATAAAAATATACTTGAATACTCCAGCATTCATATAGAGCAATCTTTTATTAAAGACACAAAGAAAAAGTCGTAATTTACGGTGTCAAATACAATAAGGACAATTGAGCACCCGTTTCTTTGATTCGGACCTTTTTCATCTCGTGAATCAATCAGCGTCTTCAGGTGTTAGAACATTTTCTTAAGCGTCAACCATTTCCGAATAATTCGTGGACATCCTACACCGAACTTATCTTGAAAACAGACTTTTGATGAAGCCTCTTCATTCTGGTGCGAAGCTGTAACCACCATTCCTTGCTCTCATTGACCGCTTCCTTATTCACCCAATAACTAAAGAAGAGATACGTTGGTCTTTTGGTTAGGAACAATTTGGCAGATCAAAGACAATTCTGTTTCAAAATTAAATTTAAAAGACCAAAGACAATTGTATTTAAAATGTAATTATAACAGACCAAGGAAATGCTATTTCAAAAGTTAATGTTTATTAAAACAAGAAAATGTTATTTCACACTTAAGATTGACACACCAAAGAAAACGCTATTTAAAATTAATGTATGCTTTATCAAAGCTAATAAAATGTTGAGCTTAAGATTGGCAGACTAATGAAAATACTTTTATCTAAATACCTACATAACTATTGAATCAATCGAAGCAAATTCAGGACATATTCAGTGCTACTGTAAAATTGATACGACAATTTTCATAAATATTATCAGAGTATTTGTTTGTTTTTTTACACTCCAGCGTGACAGAATGACAAACAAGACTACGAAAAAAACTTAAACATTACAGACCGACTAACTGACCGAAAATAAATACCTCCTACCCGTAGAGATGCGTAGACGTAACTAAAAAGAGCGGTCAGACGCAGGGCGGTTCTTTTGTGACCCAAACACTAAACGTAATCGCCGTCGAATAAAGCTAACTACGGACGCAACCGCAGTAACTGTTCGCTTCAGTTCGCTTCCGAATAAAAGAGAAATGTTTTATTATCGTGAAAGCAAAAAAAAAAAAAAGAAAAAGAAAAGTCATTTATTTATTTGAACTCGGTAAAAATGTCGTATTTGTTTACGATTGCTGTTACTAATGGTTTGAGACTAATGTAAGGGACCCCCCACCGACCAAAAAACGCCGGATCTCCGTCTTACGACACAACTGGAACTCATAAATAGAAAGCACACATAAACATAAATGTATCCGAGACTCGACAACACAAAACAAAGTGTCAGAAGGTTCGAAAGAGTAAAGGTACTTAACTGAGAAAACACACGCATAAATAATCTCGAAACAAAACTATCTAGTGTCGCACACGTCGTCCAGGTACGCTGGCGCACGCTACCATAAACAAGGAGAGGAACCATGATTGGCCTAGTGGATACCGTCTTCACAGATTTCGACTGGTCATTCAAACACTAATACTATTTGTAAAGGTAGGAAGCTTCAATTCTCCCCCGTTATTGGTTAGAAAAAGTACTCCTGCACTACTAATTGTATCCAATTAATGGCTGACCATACGTATTATATTGAATTTAGCTATTAAATAACCTCAAAATGGTTGACCTATCGTAGAACAAGACACACCAAAGTACACGCCCGATAGTAATACTTAATACTTTACTGAAAACGCAGGCATAAATAATCAACGATTTCTCGATTTTCTTTTCGATTTTATTATATTTTTGTTTTTGTTGGGGATGAGGTATCCTACTGGATAGCAAGCCCGTTATTTCAGAGACTCCAGCCGACAGATCTTTTTAGGATTCTAACTTTCTCTTTAAGCGCAATTGTTTGAATCTCTCTTGCACTTGGTTTACCTGGTATATATGTCAGGTAGTTTTGGAAATTATTTTTATGAGCCCAGTAGCTCCTATGATTATTGAATTGATCGAGATCTTCCTAAAATTCCAGTATCTTTTTATGGTTACAGAAGACCTCGGTATTTATCTTCTCCCTCTCAGATCTGTCTAAGACAGCATCATTAGGGTCACTGACTTCAACAAGAATTGATAGTCTCCCCTTTGTGTCCCATATTACATATGTCAGGTTTAAATCTTTATTTTCTAGGTATGTAGTTATCGAAAGTATATAAGCATAGTGGATGGTGTATGAATTATTTTATTTAGAATATATACCAGAACGAACTGTGGGAAATGAATCAAAGATCAGAACTACCTAGTTTTATGCACGTCCAGGTAGAATTATGCGCTCACATGCACTATGAGATTATGCATGACTTGCCAAACGGCTACTGTACCGAGCTACGAAATCGTTTATGGCCAATCAAACGGATATATCGGGATTTTTCCCTCATTAATACTGATAACTACTCCATGGAAGTGCAATTTTCCATCAGTTATGTGTTCAGTAGATGTAGCACTATAGGGACAAATGCTTTGATCGCCGTAGATTATCTGGAAGCCAGATTATCACGTACACAGCTTGAGTCTTGTTGATTTGATTACACGTAGCAGCAATTTTTTCCTCACATTTTCTTACGTTTTTTCTCGTTATAAATGTCTTCTTCTTCTTCTTCTTATTTTTCATCTTCTTCTTAGCGCTATTAAAAGGAATATCAATAAATCCTTTGGGTTTTAATAATCTTTTGGGGTTTTATTTTTCCCTTTACAGTATACATGCATAGATACACAATACTCCCAATAAATCCCTATGGTAGGTGGGAGGACCTATTCAAAATCCCGACTGGTCTAGGTACTGATACAGCCAAAACAGAAATATCTCAATCGTCACCTCACAGTAGCGACTTCCTGTCTATGTAACTGCCGGGGTACGTAGCTTTCAAGCGATGTTAAATGGAAAATTCTACTCTACTTGATTTTAACACTACGTGGAATTTTTCCATTCTATCGTTATTCTTACACACTGGCGCATACATATTACTACATAGCAACTTGTGTTAAATTAATAATAGACAGTTGGTCGTTTACGATAAGTATCGGGCTTCGAGAGTAAAGGTACATAATTAAAAAACGCTCGCATAAATACTCAACGAAGAAACATATCTAGAGTTATAAACAGCCACGTCCATGGACACATTCTCAAATAAATAAGGAAGAGCCGCGAGATTAACCTAGTGGGTTCTGTAGCTGACTGTGGTCGGTTACTGAGAATCCATTGTGGTCAGAAACGTATTATTAACGATAAGAAATGCAAGAACCCATGAATTCCTCAGCTATCTAGTCTAAAAGGTTTTGCTTTGCTCTTACTTTTTTTGTTAACTTCAACTATAGACGTTATTTTATATGAATATTTGTGCGAACATTAGCGGAGCATAAGTTTTTGTCCGTCATTTATCACAGAGATTATACACTCGTATTATATATTCTGTAATTAAAACAAAATTGAAATAAGATTATTGAGTAAAATGAGAGATTCCGAAATAGGTATAATAAATATACGGAAGCACATCTTAGGTCAGTTAATGCTGAAGCACAGTATGCAGTCTAAACGATTATTGGTATACGGTTAATTAAATACAAGTTTCAACTTTAGCTTACTGGCAACAACTCTCCACAGATTCCCAATGGCCTCTACGTATTTCGACAACCGTTATAAATAACTTAGCGTTCTCGCAGCAACTGTTTTTCGTTTATTGCGGTCGTTGGCTTTCTCTGGAAGTTGAGTATTGATTTACTCCTCTCCAGGAGTTAGGCACAAGGCCAGTTTTTATCTTACTCCCACAAGTAAGATGTGACCCAAGGTCGGATCGGGAAAGTGGGGTTTTAAAATTGCCTAGGCAGCCCCGTCGGCATTCACCGGTAGGGGCGACTCAGGCAGTAAGCAATAAACTTTCTCCTGCCCAAAGAGGGGGGGGGGGCGACGCCTGGGAGGGTGGACCTCCTAGAACTGCACAAGGCAGACCCATAGACCGGCGTAAATCAAGCCCCGAAGGCCAAGACAATACCAGTCTATGGGGTGCAGTATCCATCGGAACAGATACTACAGTTAGAAGTTGAGTAGCAAGAAGCCTCCTGAAGATTTTAGTGCACTATGCAACCTTCTTATAGGGGTGTGCATGGTATTTTCTGTGGTACTAACCGATGATTGTATCATCTTCGTTGGGTGGAGTCAGATTACGATATTTTTCTTACGTATCTACTTTGGTAGTTTCAGTTTAATTGAATTACTCTTTCTATATTATATTCTACAAGCAGGAAGGCCCGACGTTGTTTGGGATTCAACTAGGATAATTACTATGGACTTTTAACTATGCATATTATTTTCTTTGTATTAACTGATCCCTCCTCCCTTCTCGACCCCTAATGAAGTCGGAAAAAGCTAAAATGTTGTAAAACTCTCTGAATTAGTGTCTTATATACATGGTTTTATTTTCAGTAGAATCGGATATAGGTATTTAAGTCAAAAGGGTGTTCTTGTCCCTATGGGCAACTTAAAGATAAAGGAACGTAGATATTCGGCACATACAGGGTAACTAAGAGATTCGGTACAACTTCCATTGTCTTCCCCGACGACTATTATACATATAATACGAAGTTTATCTTAATAGGATATATTTTAAGTTTTAAGGGGTTCTGCTCCCATAACTTCTTTAGTTAAGGAGGGTATTTAGAGTTTCAGGACAATTTCCACAGTGTTCCCATTGAATATTTCATACATACGATTTAAATTTCATAAAATCGGATATATTTGCAATGTTAAGGGGCATGTCCTCATAGCCCTTTTTCGAGTGCACTTAGATATTCGGGAACACTTACAGTGTCTTCCCTGTAAAATTGTACATACGAATATACTTTTAGAATGTATGTAGATTATCTAACCTTTTTTTCTATAAGAGACACAAAAACATCGCACACACATATACAGACATACATTGAGTTTTATATAGAGAGAGCCGATTTCTATTTCACGTCACCTGTGGTTAGTTATTGTTACCTGGTGATGTCGATTGGCTTCCAGACTCGAGGAGTTCCCTTAAGATTTCATTTTGTATTATCCAAACCGTTTTCAATGCTCCTATAATCTCCATAATAAAGTAAAGTCAATTTTCCCTTCAAACTTCAGACATAATAGAAAAATAACAAAACCCTTCTTACACTAATCTGTTTCTCACTTCAATCAGCTTAAGCCCTCATGTGTATTTCCAGAAATTATGCATTAATTTCTTCTACTTTTTATTTTTTCAATATTTTCTCCGGCTTCCCGTACTCTTCCAAATGAATATTCCAAAGAGAAAGTGGCTTTTATTTTTACCCACTTTCATTTCTATTTAAAGCATGCTCCTCCCCGAATTCTTTCTTGTACGGGAAAACATGAATTCTTTTCAGCGCATTATTTGATTAAAAAAATTAAAACACAGCTTTCATAAAAGAAAAATGTAAAGAAAAATATTCAATACTTTATTTTTCTTTACATAATTGCTACTCTAATATTTATTTTATTTTCCATTTAATCATTAATTTTTATTTTCCAGGGTCAACTCCGGGACACGGGTCCTGCTATCTAATATAAACTTGTATTGCGGAAATTATATGATTTTACGAACATTTGTCAGTACCAACCGGGGACTACAAAAACTTTTTGTCGATTTAAAACAAAACAAAACAAATTTACAAAATATAACATTTTCCAAACGCAATAAAATGTTATCTTTTATCGACTTGCATAGGTTTTCTGTTTCGGAATTTTGTTATCGGTACCTACAAGTCGGCCACGTTACGATTGCAATTTTTATGGCCGCCATTTTCCGCCTCTACACGCCTCTGTCCGCCCCAATCACAATCAAGGATTTGTCTCGCGTGACTAAAATTAGCACATCAATTGCAACCATTTAAAATGTAAGAAAATCGTATGCCTTCAATATTAAAAAAAACAACTAAATAACGGTGTTTATTTTTCTTTTTTTCTTATTATTGGTCGATTTGACAGTATGTTTTCCTTTTCTGTTTATTTTTATTTTACTTTGCAGAATAGAATTAATGTGAAAATGTAGTCTCTTTTCTGAAACTACACGTAATCTTTTCTCTCCTCAACCCGCGAAGAAGAACTCTTTCTAGACTGCAGCTATTCTTATTTTTGTCCCAATCCGAAGTGTCCCTGTTTGTGAGAGATATAGATTTTGCCCGCATTAAAAACCGACCTTGTGTCATGTTTTATATTATTTCCAGTTCTATGGCAGGGTTCATGCATTTGCTTACTTTTTTGAACACCTTGATATTCTAATATTTGGCATGCTTTTTCCTTATTGTTGTCTATATTTATGTATGGCTTCCTTGCTTTGACGCCTATTTGTATTTGTGTGCATGTTTCAAAATGCAGTTATGTTCTTAGTTTCCCCTACCCAACGCTGTCATATCTATTTTTATATTTCCTTTGGGCATGTTTTCTGCATTCTCTTATGATTTGGTTTTCTGTTTCGTTTCATTGTCAACAGAATCTATACTTATAGTTTTGCAGGGTGTTTTTTGCGGCTGCCAGTAGTCATTCAGTTACTGTGTTTCACTTGTTCTTCACGAATTCATCTCAATGTGTTAACGCGTGTTATATCATCTTTGGCCAGTGTTATAAATCCTCCATCAATCTTACTTATATTCCCATTTTGTTTTCCTCAAATTTTGTGTCACGTTTCGCTTCTCTCCGTATTATTACAACTTAGCGATGTTTCTGCTAGCGGTAATCATCCTTTCTGTTTGTGTATTCTCTATAGAAAAAAAAGGTTAGAGAATCTACATAACATCTGAAAGTGTATTCGTGTGAAAAGTTTTCCGGGGAAGACAATTGAAGTATTTCCGAATATCTACGTACACCACTAAGGGGACTTCGAAAGCATACCCCGTTAACACTTCTAAATATATCATATTTATATCAAATTCACATTATATGCATAAGACTTCCTGGGGGAGACAATGGAATTGGTCCCGAATCTTGAAGTGTCCTCTTAACCTAAATGACCGAACGTCCGTTAAAACATCGTATTTTTGATGAAATTTATATCATATGTATACAAATATTTGAGGAAGACAATGGAAGTGTTCCCAAATCTCTAAGTTACCTTCTGTGTGCCGAATATATACTCCCCCCCCCACCTTCAAGTGGCTCATATGGACATAACTCCTTTAAAACTTAAAATGCGTATATCAAATTTTAAAGATATTTAAACTATATGTAGAATACACTAATTCAAATAGTTTTCCAACATTTCAGCTTCTTTCGACTATATTATGAGGAGAAACTGTAGGAAAGAGGCAGTAATACCAAAGAAAGTAATATGGGGTGTATGAGCATAGTGAAACAGTGCATAGTGTGATCTTCATTCAATCCTGAGCTACGCCAGGTATTCCTGCTAGTTATGTATAACCATAACAACTGTACAATACTTTACTTGTTCATATGATTGTTCCGCGCAAATCCATCGCTTGGTAGTATTCTTTTATTGAAACGTGTCATTATAATGTTACCTATCTAGTTAATCAGAAACACATAAATAAGACCCCATAAAAAATAAATCATTTATTTCAAGAATCGTATTTAAGCTATTAAACACCTGTCACCCTCCATCTTACTATGTACAATCAGAAATATTTAAAACTGTACTGAAAATGTTCTGTTACTTTTAGTTTTACTATAATTCACCCTAAACAAGGCACGTTTCTACTGAGACGTAAGGAGTTACTGTGAATTAGAGCCAGACTACAGGAAAATGTTGTATACAAACAGCAAAACTATGTTATGTGATAGAATAGATCAGATACAAGATTTGTGTAAAGTCAAGATCTTTAAAAAATAGATGTTCACCGGAATTATTTACGAACTAAACGAAACGAAGCGGCATTTACCCAAAGCGGGTTGATCCGGATTCCTCTGAAAGCGGAAGTTTCTAGGGAACAATAAATTCACAAGCGGTCCCCAGTCGTATGTATATCCTGGTCAAGGGATATGACGAGGTTAGGTTTTGCAGTTCTTGCAAACAGGTGTCAACGTCCTCCCACATACAACGCCTGGTATTCCCAAATAATCATCCACCGTGTACTAATCACACTTAACGTCGCTTAACATACGTTATAATAAGGTTAACACACCGGTTCAGGTTAAATCATAGAAGTTCATCGACAACTTATTCACTAGTTCTCAGATGAGTCAATACCAATCATTGTTCAGTGTCAACAAGTCTTTCCAGACTTCCATTACATTCCTGTTATTTCGATAACCGCTGCAAAGCCTTTTGCCTTTTGCCTTTTGGCAATAGATGTTAACCATTGATATATCATTCAGGGCGACTGTTGCTTTGGAATAGAGATTTGGATGTTTCTCACCCTTCTCGGTCTTCCAATCTTCCTTTATCCATCACAACTATTTTCTGTGAAAGAAACCGATGCTGGTTGCACCACTCTATTTATCTGTGCGTGTGTCATATCATAGGATTAATTTTTGTTTTACATTTCTACCCAGGCAGGCTCGGATTCATTGGATTCGTGTAATGTTTTCCTGTAAATTTTGGTCGTGATTATGCAGCGTTATTGTATCTCAAATGATATTTTGTATTTTTCCATGAGCGTCGTGGTATCAAACTTACCTTCGATTTAACTTTGTCGTATATTATTTTCCAGGCTTTTTATAACGGATCCTACAAGTACTGATATTACTATATCTTCTTCATGTTCCATATTCTCTTCAGCTCTCTGGCAAACTCTATGTATGCGTAGGTTTTCTACCTACTTGATATTCACCCTGAACACTGCTGTAACGGCGACATCTACGTTTTTACTAGTTGTTATGTCTTGGTTTATTATTATTAGCCCCGAGATCATTATGTTTGGATTTGTTCGCTTGTGTTTCCATGTCCGAGATAATTTCCCCATTTTAATTTTCCACTGCTGACACTTGTTTGTGGTTTTATCATTGTCCTGCACGTTCAAAGTGCAAGCGTTTGCATACTTCCCAGTCGAATGCTTTTCCATCGGTGTCTGTTTTTGCAATCATTGGACAAGTTTGCTGCATTTACTAATTATGTGAGT
>OY744524.1:37586421-37628921 GCA_963556195.1 Sepiola atlantica
ACTTTTTTTATTAGAAGTTGCCGAATTATAGCACGAATCCACTTGATTTAAGCTAAAAATAAATTAAATATAGTCATCGCAAAAATTAATTTTTTCAAGATTTTTATTTTAGCTTAGTTATAAAAATACCTAGCTAATAGGTAGGGGAAAAAGAGTTTACAAGTCTGCAGTTCTTGGAAATAAGCTACTGAAACAGGATTCTGCATTATAACGAGGTATCCGAACAGGGACTTGATGAAGACTGCTAGATCAACAAGTCAAAACACCTGGAACAAAGGAAACACGGAATAAATCAGACAATTCTAAAGAACACATGCCATAATAATACTTATTGAAGATACTGAGGTTAGCTCAATAACGTCTTTGAGAAAGAAATCACAGATAATAAGAAAGGGTGGACTTAACTAAATTACATATACGCTTCTGAACCTTATCAAGAACTCTCAAATGAGACGGAGATTCACCAGCACAAATATGGCAACAAAACTCCATCCGAGGTTTGATAAAAATTTGCAGAGATAGAGAATAGCCTCAAGTGTGAGAATGTGTTTAGAGCCATAGTGAACTGACTTTATAAAATACAAGTCTTTTCAGGTCACATCAAATATGTTAATAAACAAAGTAAAAAAAAAGTTGTTAAAAGTTTGATTAGTGCTGAAAAATATGGTTTAAGAATTATTTTGTTCACTGCTTTCAAACAAAAATATCCCTCACATAGAAAGAAATAGTCAATGATCCGAGGTAAAAGACATTTCTGCGTGTTAGATGCGTCTGAATACTAGGCTCTATCTGTCGTTCGGGCGGTTGCCCTGTTACGATTAAGTTTGAAATCGCATTTGTGTTTGTTTGAAATGCTTACATTTTTAATAGCATTTTATTCGCAAAAAGCGCAGATTGACTGGACGAACCTTAAGAATTGTTTTCTTCAATTTTTCCGATAATATACAGTATTTTAGTTCATTAAAATGCTCTTATTATGATGATAGGTAGCGTTTTATAAACCTTTCATTCTTCTAATGTTATATTCGATCATAAGTAATGTGAATCGCTTGTCTCTTTCAATTTATGTAATTGGTTGTGTGAGCTTATTGACACCAAACAAGCACCCACATTGCCCACCGCACCCTATCCCAAAACAAACATGAACTTACAAAGTAATAAAATCAAACCTAAACCAGACACCAAACAAAAAATATCTTCGCCTCTGCCTTTGAGGCTCGCATTCACAAAAATCCGGGGACTTAGAACCAACATTAACGACGTAGAAACTTTTCTCCTGACAAACTGCCCGGATATCCTAGGGCTAAGTCAAACACACCTTCAATCCTCAATCTCATCTCAACTCTGGTACATGACTGATTACCTTCCACTCTACTGTAAAGACTGGCAAACATATGCACAGGCTAGGAGTTTATGTTCGGAACACCCTTACCTTTACTAGAGAACATAGGTTAAAATCAGATGACCAATCCTACATGTGCTTTCGATTGACCTTACACAACAGCGTTAGTTACTTTTATTTTTTATACCGTTCACCTTCGACCCAGGACTGTACCCTGCTTAACGCTGTCTCATAAAGCCTAGATAGAGCACACTTACTCCACGCGAATGCCACTGTACATGTTGTTGGATATTTTAAAGCACACCACTGTGACTTGCTGCAATTCACCAGCGTTACTGATGCAGCTGGTAACTCTACGTTTAATTTCTCATTAGCTCATTCACTCTCACCAACTGTAACTTTCCCAACCAGCCTCCATGATACTGCAGACCAGCAAGCCTTACTTCTCGACCTGTTCTTGACCTCACTACCCGAGGCTTGTGTGCTGAATGCCCAGAGCCCGCTCGGAAACTCTAATCACATTGTGGTAATGATTTACATCACCTTAAAACTCGCCCAAAAGGTGATGAGCCGTTGCTCAAAACGACGAGAAATGACTAGCAGGCTGATTTTGAATCCCTCAGAGATCACATCAGCGACGCCCCATAGATTGGCACCTTCTCACTCCATGCTGATCAGTGTGCAATTGAGTAAACCGTATGGGTCAAAGCAGGCATTGAAGCTTATGTTCCCAGGCGAAAATTCTTCAGCAAACCCCACTCTCCTCAATGGTTCACCTCGGAATGTGCAGCTGTTATTTCCAAGAGGCAGCAAGAATTCCGAAAATTCGGCCGCCATAAATCAACTGCGAATAGACATAAATTTATAGGGTCAAGAAATGATTGTAAAGTAATGATCAGTGAAGCAAAGAGAAGTTATACAGAGATAACCAAAAAACGCATTCAGTCACAGAAACTAGGTCCTCGTAATTTCTGGAAAATCTACAATAGTGTGGTGAACAATGAAATTTCAACAATTTCCCCGTTATCAAACCATAACGATGTCGTTTGCACGGCAACTGATGATGCTGAACTACTTGCTTAGGGTTTTGCCATGAACTCCACTTTGAACTCAGAAAACAATCCTCTCCCTCAATTCATATTGTGGACTAAAGCCACATTTGAAAACCTAGGCATGACCCCATCTCAGGCAAGGGACGTCATGCGTTTTTTTTGACATCTCCAAATTTTGTTTGACTGATCTTATACCAGTAATAGTAATAAAGAAATGCTCTGCTGAACTGGTCCAAACTTTACTACAAATGTCTTGCTGAATCTTGCTTCCCTGGTAGCTGGAACATTGCCTCTGTTGTACCAGTCTTCAATATTTTTTTAGATAGAACTGATCCTCAAAACTACCGCCCGATCAATTCATACCCGATCTTTACTAAAATCTTTGAATCCTTAATTAATTTAGCGATAACCCATCACGTCGTTAATGCTAAACTTCTTTCTGATCATGAGTATGGATTTAGACAAGCCCAATCCACTGCGCATATCCTAACGGTAATCTCTGAACGCATATATCAGGGGAAGCTAGAGCGGAAGGCTCTATATATTGATATTTGCAAAGCCTTTGGCAAGGTCTGACATAAAATGCTTCTCCTAAAAATTCACTTATATAATATTACTAGACAAATATTTAATATAATTAGATCGTTCTTAACCAAGAGAAAAAGCAAGGGTGATTCGTTGGCTGATATAACGAGGAAGCCTGAGTCGATTATTCAAGGGCTGGAAATTATCCACAGATATGTCGTAATCACAACTTCACTATTCAATTACAGACATTACATTCGCTTGAAAGTTATTACTGATATTTGAATAGTTTAGAAAAAACAAGTAATGTTATAAATTGTTTTTATATATTTATTAAATGAACAAAATTATTTATTTAGGTGCATATCTAAGACTTTCGGTGTAATACACCTTTTCCAAAAAGTAATTTCTTTTTTTTTTCATTTTGTTGGCATTAACCTCAAGGGGTTTCCCACTCATGGATATCGCAAAGTGAACGTCCGATAAATTTGACAATTTTGGGAAAGTGAAAATCTGATGTGATTATGCGTGGTTGGTTTTTTGCATTAAATTGGATTTTCACTTTCCAACAACCGTCAATAAGATCGGACGTTCACTTTGCGGTATTCACGCAACCCCTTGAAGTTAATACCAGCAAAATAGAAAAAAAAGAAATTACTTTTTTTAGAAAAAAGTGTATTACACCCAAAATCTCAAATATGTATTCGAATAAATGATTTTATTCATTTAATAAATATATGAAAATATGTTTTTATAGCATTACTTAATATTCTAAACTAATCAAATAACCTTAGACGGTCGCGAGACCGAAAGCGCTAGAGAAATGGCCCAAAGACACAACATTAGGCGCCATAATCCATCAATTGATACCAGAAACCCGACGAATTGCTCGGCGAGTCGAGAAACTGACCAGAAAGATCATAAAGAGGGAGAACTCCGTGGTCTTCAATGACACATGTCTAATAAACAACTTGCTGCCGATATATATATATATATATATATATATATATATATATATATATATATATATATATATATATATATATATCTCATAAAGATACAACTACGACTACTTCTAAATCTATGTTGATAATATACGTACAGTTTTTATATAAAAATAAGTATAACAAAACTGAACAGCTTAAGATTAATAGGATTAGTTTTAACATATTGTTTAATGTCTACAATTAATAGTTTAGCAAATCGTTATGAGACAATTTTATGCATTCCAATCGAAGTACTTTATGAGAATAAAATCTGCGCAAATAATAGACGTTAATAATATTTTTTTCATTCACATTTGTGCAAGCCTCAATGTACACGGTACAAGAAAAACGAATTCACAAAATAACGGAAACTTACGTCATTATTGGAAGTAATAAAATGTATCTATTTTTATTTTTATTATTAATTCATTTGTTTTCTCATTTTTGTTGTTGGTGTTTTTCTTCATCTTTTTAGTTTATTGTTACTCAGTCTACACAGGTCTACATTAGTTAGCAATCACTGACAGTAACCGGTGGTGTTCCATGCAGTATGAGTGACAATAAGTCTCCCAAGATTTCTAGTATTCTCCGCCTCTTCGATAACCATTGCAAATGATCTAGTGTTATCACAACAGCCGCTTACTATTGATTCCTCGCTGGCAACAACTATTGGTCATCTGAGATTTGGGTGGAAAATAAGCCTCCCCAGGGTTCCAGTACTATCTGCACCTTTCCAGTAGAGGTCTGGTTATTTCTCTCTCTCCTCGGTTTTTTCTATCTTCCTAGACCCTTCACAATCATTTGTGTGATACAAGCTAAGGCTGGTGCCATCTCAGTGTTTGTGTTTGATCTGTTCTTTCAGGGTGTAGTTTATGAGATTTTTTACAGTTTTAGTTTTTTGGGTTTGTGTGGTGTTCTTTCTATTTAAAAACAAAAGTGTTTCTATTACGCCTTCTATGTGGCTGGTAAGCGTTCGTGGTTTATGTGGATTTGTTTCCGTATTCGAGGATTTTCCTTAAGATTTTAGATGTTTTCATTGTTGCAACCCGTTGTATAGTCCCAGTCTTCATTTTGATTCCAATTTCTTACCGTCTTTTTTCGGGACTGTTCTATGTGCGCTTACGGTTATTGGTATTATATTGACTTTCTTCATGTTCCATATCCCTTTCAGTTCTCGAGCAAGTTACGTGTATTTGCTTCGTTTTTCTCTCTCCTTGACCTTCGCTCTGTTATCTACTAGGACGACAAAATCTACGATTTGGCACTTTATTCCTTCCTGTTAACTATCATAACATCTGGTCTCCTTGCTTGGATGAGGTTATCTGCTTCTACCTACATGCCCAAGATTGTTTTATTATTTTCACTTTCTGTACCATTTTTCTGTGTGTAATTGTTTACAAAGTTTTCAATGTACAACTTCTCCACAAAGTCGTGTGTCTTATTGTATTCTTTGGGGCTAGTTTGCTCCACTAACTTATTATGTGATTAACCGTTTTGTCTCTTTGTCCACATAGTCTACATTTGCTGTTTTCATGGGTTTTGTTTTCTTAGCTTTGACATAGTTAGTTCTAATTGCATTGTTTTGTGTAGCTATTAGCAGCGTTTGTGTAGAAAAATAATAAAATAGGACAAAGGATAAACGAACACTAAATATGATACAAACATTCCAACTGGCCAGCTATATGAGAATAATCGATATATCGCTTCTCGTTTATTTGTAGCTTATTTATGATTAGAAATGAAATGCATCCCGTTTATAGGCCGTATCTACGATCATAAAGAAGCTTCAAATAAATTAGAGACGAAATAACTATTCTTCTCACATTACTTGTTTATTGTTATTTTCTGTCCGATATTTACTTTACGTTTTACCGTGTTCTATTTTATACATATAAAGATGTATTTAAGCGAACGAGGACAGAAAATGGTGCTTGAAGAGAGGAAGATTACGAGATCTACATAGATATATACAGCGAAATTATGGTGAAGATATATATATATATATATATATATATATATATATATATATATATATATATATATATATATATTTAGGTAGCATTTTCTCTGTAATACAGGTGTTGTTGAATATGACAAACAACTTATGTATGAATAATATTGAGTGGATTCCTTCTATTTGCAGAGAGAGAGAGAGAGAGAGAGAGAGAGAGAGAGAGAGAGAAATATATATATATATATATATATATATATATATATGTGATTTTATGAAGGCTTACCAAAGCATTCCTTTCAAGACACCAATGATCACCATTAAAGATATTTTTTCTTACAAATACTATTTATTCAAATTAAATGTTTTTTCCTACACGTGTTTCACTACCAAGCAGTTACTTGCTTGGCAGATCATCAGGGAAATTAAATGTCTGGAATACTGGTTTCAACTGCCGACAAAACACAATGTGGCGTTGTAATAGTTGAGGTCACTTAAGAAAAGGAGAGGAAAAAAATAAAAATAAAAATAAAAATAAAAATAAAAGTCAAACTTAAAAAGCAAGGAAGAACAACGGTAAGAAAAGAAAGTCCTAGAAAAGTCTTAGAAAAGTAGCTTGTGCATTATTTCTTCCACCAAGCCAACAAGCAAGTAGTCGGTCCCAAATACATTCAATAAAACCACAAAACCGGAACAATGTGCGATAATACACTTTCACGTTAGCTGAATAAATCCCCCCCCCCCCACACAATAAAACAAAAGAACTAAATCATTCAAGGTACCGCTCACAAGTTACCAATTCCAATCCAATTATAGTATGGGAATTCTAAATCCAACTTCTCACAAAGAAAAGTCAACACAAATGTTCGTCCGAGTTCAAAGAGTCTTATTTCAATTGTTGATTTATTACCCTTCGAAATAAACACACGACGAGTTGAATGTCAATCCCGCAAAAAACTCCCTTCCATCAAGAAAAAATCTTAATATAGAAACTATTTATTCAAAATACTGTTTCTAAAAATATTTATTATTAAACCTATTCCTTATAGAAATTAATCATCTAGTGTCTGGGACGTCATTTTACATTTTGTGAAAATATCCTTCATTTAATTAACTGCCGAATTGCTATCGTTTTGTTGTTTAACGAAGCGAAAAAAGCCTATCCCGCAGAATTTGTTTTTAAAAAAATTATTCATATATCAAAAATAAACTGTTATTATAAAAAGGCCTTCTACAAAAATCTAGTTATTATTTTAAATCATTTAAAATATTTCCTTGACGGCTGTGTCTGTTTGTAACTCTCTGTGGAGAATATTATTCTATATTCCATAAATAAATGTTACAACGGAATATCGTTATCAGAAATCTATTTTCTATTTTGAAAAAAAACAAACTTTTTTTTAATGGACCGGTTTATTTTTTTGTCAACTTTACGGGAAAATATCACTCTTACTCATTAAATGACAGGAGACTTTATTATTACTAATTTAAAATCCCGTACAAAATACTTTTTTTATAAAATTCAATTGTTTCTATTTTTAGAAATTAAGTCCGTGTCGGCATGCATGTTTTTAAAATTATTTTTTCCTTAATTACTTTTCCCCATTCCTGCCACCAAATTGTTTTATTTATTTTAATCTAATTAAAAACTAATTTAATTTAACCTAATTTAATTAAATAGTGATAGCATCCAGGTTGCTATTTCTTATTTTTCACTTAAAATTACTTGAAATCCCCAATGCATTTCGTATAATATATCTATTTCTGAGAATAAATTGTGATTTATTATTTATTATTCCACTATCTTTTTTATATGTAACACAATTTCCCCCTCTATTCCGCTGAATAAGTATTTACTATAGTTGACTATCACTGGGCCTTATTCCGATAGAATATTCCTACCTTATCACCCCCAACCTAAGTCTCGAGTATCCGCTAATAATTGAATTAAGACATATCTTAGCATAAGTACGTGTTACTAATTCTCATCCTCCCTATTATACACTAATTATTGCCCCAGATTGCCTCAGGAAGTGTCCATCTTGCCTATCTCTGCTGTAAGTTTATACTTCCCCCAATTCCCCTCCTATCCAGGTTTTAGGCTTGATAACAGGTAACGGTTTCTATGCAGACAGCATTGTAGTATTTCCTGCCTAGCGTTCAGTAAATTATCTCTAGATGTCATGATGTGGTACGACTCCAATGCACATAGGTTGCATCTCTTCTTTTTGTTCGGTTTATATTTGTTAGCCCTCCCCAAAATTGACCATTTCAGTTCGAAAGGGTCTTGCCTAGCAATGAGGTTTCTCACAAAACGGCCAACAGAAGTGTTAGGCCTATCTATGTCTTCCCTTTGGCCTCCCCTGAAGGAACTCATGTGGTTTCTGAATCTATCTTTGAACTCACCCCCGGTTGAACCGATATATGATTTCCTACTACTCTCTGTTATCACATCGCATTTGTAGACAATGCTTGAAACTCTACAGTTCCCCCCCAGTGGACAGATGTTAGAAGCCCTGCAGTTACAGTTTTGTGCTGGGCCGTTGCTGGATGTTCTACTACTATGGTTATTTATAATGGAGGTTCTCACTGAACTGGTGTTACTAGGATCAACACCAGAAGAGAACATGGCTTCCCTTGTTTTAGTTATCTTAGAATTATTATATCCTATGATGGATGTGGCTATATTTCTACAGGTTGAATAAGAGAGTTTTACAGTATTTTTGTTAATGATTCCCCCCAATCTGCTATCCCTTGGAAAGTTTTTTTCCACTATGCTATAAAAAATCTTTGGGATATTAGTCTTAATATGCTGGCTATAGGGGGGGTTGAACCATGTAGTGGTCCTTCTCCTATTTTTCTTCCTACCTTCCCCCCCGGTTTGGGTAGCATGTGAGTTCAATTCGTTACTTCCAACTTCACGAATATTATCATCAACCGGTTCCCACCCTACCTGGTTTACATTACCGTGGGATACACCAGGTCCCCTATATCTAGCCTTGCCCATTGCCCTATTATATGAAACCATTGATCGAGAGGCAATCGGTCTCCCGTTTAGTCCCCCATTCCCAACCGAAGGAGGCACAAGGTAATTAATTTTTTCCTTGTATCCTGATCTGTTTAAAGCCTCATTGTAGAATTGCTTACTGCTGTCGAATATTTGTTGATTCTTGGACAGCTTAGATATCCTACTCGATATTGCAGGAATAATGGCTCTTTTCACCATCGGTGGGTGATTCGATTTAGCGTCGATATAGTAGAGTGTGTGGTTGGGCTTGTAATAAGGTTCATATGTGTTGTTGCATAGATCAAGCGTTATATCCAAAAAATTGACCCTCCGGTAGTTTATATCCATAGTTACGCTAAGTTGTATTGAGCTGAAGAATATATTGAGTTTTTTCTTCTTAGTTTCTAGATTCCTTATACTTGTGTTGGCAAAGAATAAAGCGTCGTCCCTATATAGACCGCCCGCCAGTTCAGGTATTTTCATACAAATTTCTCTGAGGATATAAATCCCTACCAGGTCAGTAACCTGCGCTGAGTCCGGTGACCCCATAGTAATATCGAAATTGTTTTCCCTATCCTTTCTAGTCCATAACTTATCATTGTAGGATATTAGCGTCCTTCTGGCTAGTCTAATTATATCCATTTCTAAGTTTGTGATGTTTGATTCATTTCTAGCCATGGTAAGCGCCTTTTCAAGTAAAGTAGAGGATATGGAGGGATAGTATGAATCTATATCAAACATTATAAATTTACTTTGATTAGTAATGTGTAATTCTTTATACCAACTTAGCACTTCCTCTGATGAGGTCCACAGATTCAATTGAGTTCTGCGTTTAATTCCTGGCAGTATTCTGTCTAGTATTTTTTTGCTGATTACACCCATGTCTGAAATACACGGCGAGATCAGTCTAATGGATGGGTTATTACTAAAATCTGGCTTATGATCCTTAAGAGTGAAACGAGGGCATTTAGGGGTATATATCTCAACATTACCTTCCATACCAATCTCAGAGCAGATCTTAAGAGCGGCCAAGTTAATATCCTGTAACACCCCGTTCCCTACGGTCTTGTAGTTTTTATTCAGTTCCTTCAGGATTAGGTTGTTGTATGTTTCCATATTCATGGAGTATGTGTTTAAAGTTTTATCCGCCGGAACTGTGATGTTAGAGTTATTCCTAATCCGTGTCTGTGTCCTATGGATATGTTCAATGGTAGGATTCCAATATTGTGATCTGTTTTTGGTTTTGATGTTTTTAACCATATTATGCATATCCGCTTCGAAGCTTTCTAATGCAGGGATGTGAGGTGGGTTCTTGTGAGTTCCTATTTTATAGAATTTTCTATAGGAGGCTGTTGGTAAATTATCCTCAGTGTCAGATGCATACTCAGGGGGTTCAGAGACGCCAGAAGGTGGATTCA
This sequence comes from Sepiola atlantica, assembly GCA_963556195.1. Lineage (NCBI taxonomy): Eukaryota > Metazoa > Mollusca > Cephalopoda > Sepiida > Sepiolidae > Sepiola > Sepiola atlantica. The sequence continues at coordinate 37,596,703 of OY744524.1, forward strand.
CGTTGCTCAACTCCCTAGTCGATCCCAGGTTGTGGTGAATTACCCGCCATCGGACTCTCTTCAAGAATGCATGGACCGCCTGGACCATGTCCATTATGTATGCTTTGTGGTTTGGTATGGAAATGTTTTTGGGTGAGAAAGTTATCTCCTCTTTGGCAAACATCCTGGTCACTCCGGTATTGAATAGCAGCTCACTTTGGGGAGCAGAATATAGATTTAGATTTTTCACTTATAAAATAGATCATTCAGTAAAGACCGGGGTTGTTCCAATAAAAAACAAGCTCGATGATACTCGATTACAGAGTACAGAGCATTTATATGTGATTTTATGAAGGCTTACCAAAGCATTCCTTTCAAGACACCAATGATCACCATTAAAGATATTTTTTCTTACAAATACTATTTATTCAAATTAAATGTTTTTTCCTACACGTGTTTCACTACCAAGCAGTTACTTGCTTGGCAGATCATCAGGGAACTTTTCCTCTCCTTTTCTTAAGTGACCTCAACTATTACAACGCCACATTGTGTTTTGTCGGCAGTTGAAACCAGTATTCCAGACATTTAATTTCCCTGATGATCTGCCAAGCAAGTAACTGCTTGGTAGTGAAACACGTGTAGGAAAAAACATTTAATTTGAATAAATAGTATTTGTAAGAAAAAATATCTTTAATGGTGATCATTGGTGTCTTGAAAGGAATGCTTTGGTAAGCCTTCATAAAATCACATATAAATGCTCTGTACTCTGTAATCGAGTATCATCGAGCTTGTTTTTTATTGGAACAACCCCGGTCTTCACTGAATGATCTATTTTATAAGTGAAAAATCTAAATCTATATTCTGCTCCCCAAAGTGAGCTGCTATTCAATACCGGAGTGACCAGGATGTTTGCCAAAGACCAGATAACTTTCTCACCCAAAAACATTTCCATACCAAACCACAAAGCATACATAATGGACATGGTCCAGGCGGTCCATGCATTCTTGAAGAGAGTCCGATGGCGGGTAATTCACCACAACCTGGGATCGACTAGGGAGTTGAGCAACGTGAATCCACCTTCTGGCGTCTCTGAACCCCCTGAGTATGCATCTGACACTGAGGATAATTTACCAACAGCCTCCTATAGAAAATTCTATAAAATAGGAACTCACAAGAACCCACCTCACATCCCTGCATTAGAAAGCTTCGAAGCGGATATGCATAATATGGTTAAAAACATCAAAACCAAAAACAGATCACAATATTGGAATCCTACCATTGAACATATCCATAGGACACAGACACGGATTAGGAATAACTCTAACATCACAGTTCCGGCGGATAAAACTTTAAACACATACTCCATGAATATGGAAACATACAACAACCTAATCCTGAAGGAACTGAATAAAAACTACAAGACCGTAGGGAACGGGGTGTTACAGGATATTAACTTGGCCGCTCTTAAGATCTGCTCTGAGATTGGTATGGAAGGTAATGTTGAGATATATACCCCTAAATGCCCTCGTTTCACTCTTAAGGATCATAAGCCAGATTTTAGTAATAACCCATCCATTAGACTGATCTCGCCGTGTATTTCAGACATGGGTGTAATCAGCAAAAAAATACTAGACAGAATACTGCCAGGAATTAAACGCAGAACTCAATTGAATCTGTGGACCTCATCAGAGGAAGTGCTAAGTTGGTATAAAGAATTACACATTACTAATCAAAGTAAATTTATAATGTTTGATATAGATTCATACTATCCCTCCATATCCTCTACTTTACTTGAAAAGGCGCTTACCATGGCTAGAAATGAATCAAACATCACAAACTTAGAAATGGATATAATTAGACTAGCCAGAAGGACGCTAATATCCTACAATGATAAGTTATGGACTAGAAAGGATAGGGAAAACAATTTCGATATTACTATGGGGTCACCGGACTCAGCGCAGGTTACTGACCTGGTAGGGATTTATATCCTCAGAGAAATTTGTATGAAAATACCTGAACTGGCGGGCGGTCTATATAGGGACGACGCTTTATTCTTTGCCAACACAAGTATAAGGAATCTAGAAACTAAGAAGAAAAAACTCAATATATTCTTCAGCTCAATACAACTTAGCGTAACTATGGATATAAACTACCGGAGGGTCAATTTTTTGGATATAACGCTTGATCTATGCAACAACACATATGAACCTTATCACAAGCCCAACCACACACTCTACTATATCGACGCTAAATCGAATCACCCACCGATGGTGAAAAGAGCCATTATTCCTGCAATATCGAGTAGGATATCTAAGCTGTCCAAGAATCAACAAATATTCGACAGCAGTAAGCAATTCTACAATGAGGCTTTAAACAGATCAGGATACAAGGAAAAAATTAATTACCTTGTGCCTCCTTCGGTTGGGAATGGGGGACTAAACGGGAGACCGATTGCCTCTCGATCAATGGTTTCATATAATAGGGCAATGGGCAAGGCTAGATATAGGGGACCTGGTGTATCCCACGGTAATGTAAACCAGGTAGGGTGGGAACCGGTTGATGATAATATTCGTGAAGTTGGAAGTAACGAATTGAACTCACATGCTACCCAAACCGGGGGGGAAGGTAGGAAGAAAAATAGGAGAAGGACCACTACATGGTTCAACCCCCCCTATAGCCAGCATATTAAGACTAATATCCCAAAGATTTTTTATAGCATAGTGGAAAAAAACTTTCCAAGGGATAGCAGATTGGGGGGAATCATTAACAAAAATACTGTAAAACTCTCTTATTCAACCTGTAGAAATATAGCCACATCCATCATAGGATATAATAATTCTAAGATAACTAAAACAAGGGAAGCCATGTTCTCTTCTGGTGTTGATCCTAGTAACACCAGTTCAGTGAGAACCTCCATTATAAATAACCATAGTAGTAGAACATCCAGCAACGGCCCAGCACAAAACTGTAACTGCAGGGCTTCTAACATCTGTCCACTGGGGGGGAACTGTAGAGTTTCAAGCATTGTCTACAAATGCGATGTGATAACAGAGAGTAGTAGGAAATCATATATCGGTTCAACCGGGGGTGAGTTCAAAGATAGATTCAGAAACCACATGAGTTCCTTCAGGGGAGGCCAAAGGGAAGACATAGATAGGCCTAACACTTCTGTTGGCCGTTTTGTGAGAAACCTCATTGCTAGGCAAGACCCTTTCGAACTGAAATGGTCAATTTTGGGGAGGGCTAACAAATATAAACCGAACAAAAAGAAGAGATGCAACCTATGTGCATTGGAGTCGTACCACATCATGACATCTAGAGATAATTTACTGAACGCTAGGCAGGAAATACTACAATGCTGTCTGCATAGAAACCGTTACCTGTTATCAAGCCTAAAACCTGGATAGGAGGGGAATTGGGGGAAGTATAAACTTACAGCAGAGATAGGCAAGATGGACACTTCCTGAGGCAATCTGGGGCAATAATTAGTGTATAATAGGGAGGATGAGAATTAGTAACACGTACTTATGCTAAGATATGTCTTAATTCAATTATTAGCGGATACTCGAGACTTAGGTTGGGGGTGATAAGGTAGGAATATTCTATCGGAATAAGGCCCAGTGATAGTCAACTATAGTAAATACTTATTCAGCGGAATAGAGGGGGAAATTGTGTTACATATAAAAAAGATAGTGGAATAATAAATAATAAATCACAATTTATTCTCAGAAATAGATATATTATACGAAATGCATTGGGGATTTCAAGTAATTTTAAGTGAAAAATAAGAAATAGCAACCTGGATGCTATCACTATTTAATTAAATTAGGTTAAATTAAATTAGTTTTTAATTAGATTAAAATAAATAAAACAATTTGGTGGCAGGAATGGGGAAAAGTAATTAAGGAAAAAATAATTTTAAAAACATGCATGCCGACACGGACTTAATTTCTAAAAATAGAAACAATTGAATTTTATAAAAAAAGTATTTTGTACGGGATTTTAAATTAGTAATAATAAAGTCTCCTGTCATTTAATGAGTAAGAGTGATATTTTCCCGTAAAGTTGACAAAAAAATAAACCGGTCCATTAAAAAAAAGTTTGTTTTTTTTCAAAATAGAAAATAGATTTCTGATAACGATATTCCGTTGTAACATTTATTTATGGAATATAGAATAATATTCTCCACAGAGAGTTACAAACAGACACAGCCGTCAAGGAAATATTTTAAATGATTTAAAATAATAACTAGATTTTTGTAGAAGGCCTTTTTATAATAACAGTTTATTTTTGATATATGAATAATTTTTTTAAAAACAAATTCTGCGGGATAGGCTTTTTTCGCTTCGTTAAACAACAAAACGATAGCAATTCGGCAGTTAATTAAATGAAGGATATTTTCACAAAATGTAAAATGACGTCCCAGACACTAGATGATTAATTTCTATAAGGAATAGGTTTAATAATAAATATTTTTAGAAACAGTATTTTGAATAAATAGTTTCTATATTAAGATTTTTTCTTGATGGAAGGGAGTTTTTTGCGGGATTGACATTCAACTCGTCGTGTGTTTATTTCGAAGGGTAATAAATCAACAATTGAAATAAGACTCTTTGAACTCGGACGAACATTTGTGTTGACTTTTCTTTGTGAGAAGTTGGATTTAGAATTCCCATACTATAATTGGATTGGAATTGGTAACTTGTGAGCGGTATCTTGAATGATTTAGTTCTTTTGTTTTATTGTGTGGGGGGGGGGGGATTTATTCAGCTAACGTGAAAGTGTATTATCGCACATTGTTCCGGTTTTGTGGTTTTATTGAATGTATTTGGGACCGACTACTTGCTTGTTGGCTTGGTGGAAGAAATAATGCACAAGCTACTTTTCTAAGACTTTTCTAGGACTTTCTTTTCTTACCGTTGTTCTTCCTTGCTTTTTAAGTTTGACTTTTATTTTTATTTTTATTTTTATTTTTATTTTTTTCCTCTCCTTTTCTTAAGTGACCTCAACTATTACAACGCCACATTGTGTTTTGTCGGCAGTTGAAACCAGTATTCCAGACATTTAATTTCCCTGATGATCTGCCAAGCAAGTAACTGCTTGGTAGTGAAACACGTGTAGGAAAATACATTTAATTTGAATAAATAGTATTTGTAAGAAAAAATATCTTTAATGGTGATCATTGGTGTCTTGAAAGGAATGCTTTGGTAAGCCTTCATAAAATCACATATAAATGCTCTGTACTCTGTAATCGAGTATCATCGAGCTTGTTTTTTATTGGAACAACCCCGGTCTTCACTGAATGATCTATTTTATAAGTGAAAAATCTAAATCTATATATATATATATATATATATATATATATATATAATCAGTCAGTAAAAGATGGGTTGTTATTAAAATAGACAGACTCAAATACTGACAAATAGATAAAAGTGACCATAATAGCGATGATAAAGAGATGGACATGAAATTTAAATTCTTCTAAAAGATTAATAAATCAAAGAATGGCTAAGAAAACGCGGGAACTGGAACAGTTAGAGGGTGAAGAAGAATATATTGAAAGCAAGGAGTAGGGAGGAGAAGAGGAAGAGCGAGGTGAGCAAGAGAGATACATGAAGAACACGTTGTGCTATCATCTTTTATTAACATTGGCCATGTGCGCGTGTGTTTTGAATTCTGTGTGGGTGGATTGATGGACAAGTAAGTGGGGGCGGGATTCCCCTCCCTTCAAAATAGAAAGAATACGAAGTCGTTGAATGGCCACGCCGTGTCATCGGAACGTCGTATTCATCTGAGGTGCACACGGTCGGCCCATCACTTGTCGACAAACTGCGCCAAAAAGATCTTGTTTTTCTTGCCGAAGTGGACAAAGGACAGCGACTGATTGAATGTCAACGACAGATGTAGCCAGTAAAAGAAGCAAGTGTCACGTCAATAAGACTGTTTTTTTTTGTCGGCGTTAAAGACCCGAAAGAATCGGGCGGGCTTTAAAAAATGAAACCGAACTGTAAATGAGACGTACAGGAAATAATAGAAAACAAAAGAAAAGACAATAACAAAACCGAACAAAACCGAACAAAACCGAAGGAAAATAAGAAAGTAAACGTTTGTAAATAGGTATTAGTTTACACTCAATTTAAATGTAAAGTGTCTGGAAAGTTCTCAAAGGTGATGGCTATTAAATAGGCTCTGATGAGACAAAGACTAAAGAGGATGATAAAGTTATTATGTTCTGTATGCCCCCTTCTATCTCTTTTTTCGCGCTGTCACTCTCTATCCGTCTGTCTATCTATCTATCTATCTATCTATCTATCTATCTATATGTCTACCTCTCAATATATATTTAACTATCTCATCAATTCAAGCCTAAATGTTTCGGCATTTTAGATGAGGATTGATAATTTGTATTATTTACATTATTCGAGTTAATATTCACATCTTGGATGTTATTCTCACAACGTTTCGGCCGATTTAAACTCCGATCTTCATTCATGTGCATCTTGCCGAACTCGGGAATCTTCATGTGTAGTTTGGGAATCTATACAGAATTCTGAACTGAACCCTTCATTTGATCCACGCTGGTAGATTGTTATCGTTACGTCAACCATTATCGGATATAATTCTAAAGTAATCATTTTTATTTCATTATTACTTAGTATCGCCTATTGTAGAGCTCGTTCTTTCGACCTCCAGAAGAGTGTCACTTAGAACTGATTGTTACTTTACATGTTTATCTGTTGCGCCACGTGTCTATGCTGGAACGTTGTGGGAATAACAACAAAGATTAGAATAGTGGTCTTAATAAGAATAATAATAGAGCTTTTTCCTTGTTAAGATGCGTTTGAGCCTCTGTATCCAAGACACCGATCATCATGCTTAAGTTTTGAGCATTGATTTACTCCTCTCCAGGAGTTAGGCACAAGGCCAGTTTTTATCTTACTCCCACAAGTAAGATGTGACCCAAGGTCGGGTCGGGAAAGTGGGGTTTAAAAATTGCCTGGGCAGCCCCGTCGGCATTCCCCGGCAGAGGCGCCTCAGACAGTAAGCAATAAACTTACTCCTTCCCAAAGAGGGGAGGCGAAGCCTGGGAAGGTGGACCTCCTAGAACTGCACAGGACAGACCCATTGACCGGCGTAAATCAAGACCCGAAGGCCAAGACAACACCAGTTGGGTGCAGTATCTATCGGAACAGATACTACACTTTGATCTTAACCAAAGTAGCAGTTTCGTCACTAACCTCGCATATAAAATTGTCGCAAATTAAGAGTATCCGTTGATGTTTACTGTTAACTCGCTCAAAATCTAACACTAGTAACTAATTATTACAGTCATCTAACAAATAAAGTTTACAATTTAATCATTCCTACATTATATCGTTATATTCATGGAAAGTGCTCGACTGAGCCCAATCTTTAATTCCTCCTTCTAAGACAGTTTAAGACAAAGGCTCGTCTTATAAACACAACGTAAAGTGACTTTTCTTTCTCCACCAATGTGCATAGCGTCAGGCGTGATTTCTATAGACAACTTTTCTTTCCAAGGGCTTCCAGCCTGTAAAACATATTACAGCGGGACAGCTTCCTTGTTGATTACACCACGGTCGTCTTCAAGTCCAATGTAAATAAATTCTTTTCATAAACCGCATCAAAATTAACCTTTCATCAATATTAGTATTCGCATAGTGTTCCTCATTTTCCCATGATAATTATTCCGTCTCATTAACCCTTATCCTCGAGTGCCCTTTCTCCTTGATAAGTGGTGACACGATAGTTTTTAAAAAGCCTTGATGAGGCTAATAATAAGTATACTACAAAAGTTAAAATGAATCATCAAGATAAAGACTGATCACGCCTTCAAATATATCTGCTCGACATTCAGCGATGATTGCAACATCCCCAGCGAAGTTGATGCGGCTCACTTTGTTTGGACATGTGCTAAAGGCCAACAACAACACCGTCGTGAACCTTGCCTTTGCATTAAAAGTCGCCAGACATAGACCAAGAGAGAGGGCGATGATTAGATTGACAGGCACTCTGCACAGATATATCTCTATAATCAGCCTCTACCTTGGCCAAACCTGTAATCGTGTCGAGTGGAGACAATGATCCACCATCGAGAACCCCGGGATTAACAGAAATAATGAAAGAAGAACAAAAAGATAAGGACTTTGCTGCAAAAACAAAGGCGAACAAAGTTTTAAAACGGTATACATTTCTTTTATTGCTGACTTGCTAAATCAGTAAAAGATTATCTAAAACAAATAAAAAATATATTTGCTTTAAAAAATGTATATTATCTTTTATTAATAATAGTTAGTAGAGCTCTCCTGAGATTCGTTAAATACTTCCTTGTGCATATCTAGTGTCTTTTATCGGGGCTATGTGTGAACAATAGAGCCATCTTGAAATTAATTTTTCGTCGTAATCTATCACAGAAATAAAGTTCTTTTATTTTATGATCATACGTTTGTTTTTAATTGACCTTTAAAATCGAGGTAGATTTTTTGCCATACCTGAATTAGTTCATTTTGTTTAAAATAACAGTATAATATTTTCATTGCTTCTGTTTATTGCCTAATATAATAACACACGTGTGTTTTGAATAACTAAGATTAACTAATTATATTAATAAACTATCCGATTTTCGATTAATTAGTAGGACAGACAATATTTTTTCTTTCTTTTTTTATAAGCGACATGTTGTCACTTAGTCTTGAACTTCTGTTCTTATTGAAGTCGGATGTGTAATATCCGATATAAGTGGTGTGCATTCGTACACACGTGTATGTTATGAATAAAATAGTTCCACTGTTTGAATGCATTTTTAATTTGTAATTTTTAAAGCGGACAAGATGTCGCTTAAAAAAAGAAAGAAAACATATTGTCTGTATCCTCCTGATGAAGATTCTTTTATGATGCGCACATTTGAATTGTAAATAAATAATAGTTTATTTAAAAAAATCTGCATTATTGGTCTCCTTGCCGCTTAATTATATATATATATATATATATATATATATATATATATATATGGGGGTAAAGTACATGCTAAGTCATGAAAATGAATTGCTATGGTAGACAAAATGTGTGAAAAAAGACAGGAAAAGTGAAGACGTTCGTTAATACGAAGAAAACCGGTCAAATCCCTCATTTTTGTTTTTTTCCTGCATTTTAACCTGTTTTCCGTCTTTTTTCACACACACACACACATACACACATATATATATATATATATATATATATATGTCTAAAGAAGCCTTAAGTCATTTTAACAAACAAAAAAAAAAGGTAAAATGCAGTTTAAATTCCCAGAGAAACTAACTAAATCCAAGATATTGCAGACTTAACATTCGTTGGAAAATGTATAGATAGATAAAACAATATAAGTAAATAAAATAAAAATAAAAAATAATAAAGGGGGGGGGGGTTAAGTATCTAAAAGTAAAACTTAAGCGTCTAATATTAACACGGGGATCATCATATATATATATATATATATATATATATTTATATAGTTGTTATATTTATAGTTTAACATAGGCTTTTGTGACCACAGAAGGACAAAGGTTCTGGGAAACATATGATTCACCGAAAAAAAAAGAATACATTTATTCGTTCTTTTAATTGTCCGAAAAATGCTGGACAGTGTTAAAAAAATAAAGTAAATAAGTGAGTTTTAGTTTTCAGTTATTAATTTGCTTTTTACTGTGATTTGCTTTAAAAGCTAATACTGATCTGTAAGAGAATACGTCGAAAAAAACAGTATATAATGTATTTAGAATCCTGCATGGACAAACAACAACTCAACAACAGAAAAGATCGGTATATTTATAAACGCATAGAATTGTTCATAAATGCATGCGTTTCGAACGAACAGAAGAATTCAAACTGATTTTCAAATAATGCGTTTCATTAGATACAGCAGAAAGATAATGAGTGTACGAAATATATAACTGATTAATGAACGAATAAAGCAAAACATGTATTCATGTTTCTAATTGTCCAAAAATAACGCTGGACGAAGTTTTAAAATATCATATATAGGAAGAGAGACAGATTTTTTTCTCTCTGTCACACTCTTCAGTGTAACTATACCGGCAAGTGCCTGGAGCCGAGATCGAAACGCGACTGTCTAGTATAGAGTCGGCGTTCCTATTAATTAGGCAAGTAGTCACTCGTTGCGCGTAAACAAAATCTCAATGTTGATATTTACACTGTCATTTGCCGAGAGTGCTCCATTTGCTTACACGAAAAGCTTTTACTTTTCAATGATGGCGGTTGGCAATTTCACTTACTACAGTACTATGCACAAGAAGGGGGACATATATATATATATATATATATATATATATATATATATATATATATATTCATATAATATATAAGTAACAAGGAAAGTAAAAAGTAGCGAAGGAGGCATACACACACACACACACACATATATATATATATATATATATATATAATATCATTAACAACGATAGTAAAAATAGCGATACACATTGCAGCAAAAGGTATTTATTTGCACATTAAAATAAACGGTTCACGGGGGTAAGCCTGCAACTACTTATGACAATAATATCGTGCTAGCTTCGATATTTTATGCCTTTTTAATCACATGGAATAACAAATATATTCTCTTCTTTTATGCAAAAACAAATATTGTCTCCTTTGACTGCTAAGATTTACCTGTATTTAAAACAGCTGACAATATTAAAACCGAAGTAAAAATAATCCCATAAAAAAGTGATCTTCTCATTATGTCTATTATTTGCATTTACAGCTAGGGGCGTGAATAATGTAATGGCTAACGGCGCAGATTACGGAGTCTGCTTATCCGAGTTCAAGCCCAATCCGATCCAAGCTGTCTTCGCGTAAACTCTAATATTATTAGAAAATGTATGGTTAACCCTGCTAGCATGTCTAAAATAGCAACATGTTTAATTAATATTCGTTGTCTTTTGCGTTCATTCTAAGCTACGGCGGGGTCCGAAATAATAGATTTTTGTTTCTACTCTGCACGATTACAGGTTTGGTCCGGTTTAAGGCCGTTTTACAGAGATCATTGTACAGTGAGTCTGCCCATCTCATCATCGGTTTTCCTCTCGACCGCTTCCCGGCGACTTTTAATGTTGATGCAAGTTTCATGACGGTGTCGTCGTCGGTCCACAACTAATGTCCAAACAACCGGAGTCACCATTCCTTAATCTTACCCTTGATCGGTTACCTTTGAATATCTTAATTGTAGATGTGATTAAGCAGTGCAATTCCCGAGATCGAGCGGAGCATTTTGGTTTCCGTAGCGCCGAATTTTGCTCCGCCTTCTTCGTTTTCTGTAAGTACAGGGAGCTGTACAAAGCAACGGATCTCACAACAGCCCGATAGATTCTCGACATTAGACGGTCGCTGATCTTGCAATCACAGAGTTTCAATTTATCGTTTAAGACTAGTCGATTATAACAGGTATTGCATTTCTGAATTCTTCTCATCATTGTTTCGAGCTTTCCCGGACACCATTGGGTAGCTAAAGTAAAGTTAGGTTAGGTGCATATATACGAGAGAGCGTAGCCACATGATTAATAACAAGTTTATGCCATGAGTCACGGTTTTAGGACAAGGGATCGATAATTTTGCTGTCATACATGTATGAATTAGAAGAGTATACTAAAGGCGTCACCAGGGCTGAATAAGTATACGGTTCGCTTAACCTGTTCACTTTATGGTTCTGCCTTCAGTGGAGTTGTGCACCTTAACGTTGTCAGAACAGATCTTCTGCGAAGTGGCTGTGGTTTTTCTACCGAAACATCCGTTCGTCGATAGTCGCCACATGAACTAAAGCTACCCGTAAATAATATAGGGCTTTTCTTTAAGGTTTACTCCTCGAGATCCGCCGTGTGCTGTGTATGCCTACACAACATAACAGGCTAATCTCGTGAGAGATGTGGTTCTTCTCCACGCACAGACATCGATTCACTATGCAGAAGCTGTATTTTTCACATCACACAGTTCTGAGAGGTATGAAGGTCCGTCGGGGATGCCACCAATAGACCATCACGGAAAGTTACTGCAAATCTACAAACCTTTTAGCCTAAACTAGTCTATCAGTTTCACAATACCTCACTGGCAATTCTGTGTCATTCCCTAACTGATCCGCATAAGTCAGTTATGGTATACCTCTACTTGTCTGTCCCGGGGTTCGTTCCCAAAATAGAACTTCTACCAGGTTTTCATTCTTCCTCCACATTAGAGTTCAATCCGAACTGCTTCCTCTGACGCTAGTATGTGTCCAGTTTTGAACACAGTACTACAACACACCGTTTACTATTAATCTTAAAAATATGATTTTAAGCTCCCATCTGAGGTTTAATATTTAAATCTTACCAAACTTATCCAGGCCTTTCAAGTTAAGCCAATTCAAATTTCTATGTCTTTTTTTAACTTTTTTCTAATCATAAACCAATATATTTTAAATAAACAATTTATTTTATTAAATTTTCTTCTCTAGTCTTTAGCTATGTATCTGCATAGTAAAATTAAATAACCTTGAACTAGTTGATGTCCCGTAGACAGGAAAACCACACCGAACGAACAATTTATCGTAAATCAACGATACTATAACACAGAATGAACATTTGCCTTGGCCCAAGGACTTTGCCTCAAGGTGAAATATTTATTTGTATTTAAAAGTCAAAAGTAAGAAGAGTATAAATGCTACTGCGTCTGAACGCTTACAATGACATCTTTAAATTCGGTGCAAACCATCAACTCTAGGATAATGATAGATTCATCTAATGGAAACACTGACGCCACCATCATTTCCTGTTACATTTCTACTATTGACTCAAACGAGGAAGATAAAGCTCAATTCTACACGAACCTAACTATTACAACTACGTCTATATCGAGAGAGAACACTACTTTCGTCAGAGGTGACATGCATGCTAGGTATAGCCAAAAGCATGTCGGCGGCACTGTACACAATGATGTTACAAATGAAAATAGAGAAACCATTGGACTACATTCAAGAATGCAGATTACAAGCGCTAAATACAAGATAAGGAAACGTAAATATAAATTCTAGACACATATATCAGCATGTGTCAAGAACTCAGTGATTAATTACATTCTACTTTATACAACGTAGAACACATTTGAAGTGTGAAGCCTATAATATTTTCCCCGCGGTTAGATCTGATCACAGAATTGTAACGACAAAGATGAGATTGTGATTGAGGCAAAGTAAATTATCTACAACAAGAAATCAGGCTTCGAATAAAATTCTTATTGATCACAACATCAAAGAACTCTATAGAATAGAAGTCAAAACAGACTCAAAGCATTGTAGAATCTCGAAAAGAATGGGAGGAATTAAAATACAATCTATATCAACATCATTTTAGATTCACATGAACTGTAAAGTAGCAGATACTAGTGAAGAATAAGGTTAAACAGCATGTTCCATGATGTGGATTATTTAGATTATTCGGACTACTGTTCTCATCTTTAGTGTTATCCTCACAACGTTTCGGCCGCTGTAACCTCTGGCCTTCTTCAGGTGTATCTTTTCGAACTCGGGAATATTTCTGTCGAACCCGGGAATCTGGACGGAATTTCGAACGCAAAGACTCGTGGCACAGTAGATATAGTACTAAGTAAAATTCAGTTCCAAGTGATTTTCATCTGAAAGTGGAAATTGCAATCATCGCTGCAAGTGATACCAAGAATTGCGAATTACTGAAGACTTCTCCCAGTTATGGCTGACGGAAGGAAAGCATGCTACCCCATGGATTAAATAAAAGGGTCCGTTCGAAATTGCGTCCAGATTCTCGAGTTCGACAGAAATATTCCTGTTCGAAAAGATACAACTGAAGAAGGCCGGAGGTTACAGCGGTAGAAACGTTGTGAGGATAACACTCATAATGAGAACAGTAGTCAGAATAATCAAATAATCCAAATTATCAATCCCCATTTAAAAAAATCAGAAACATAATATGTTCCCTTGTTAAATGGGGATATTGTACAGAACGGAAGAACTATGGTAAAAGCCTTAGACTTTTCTAATCGAGTTACGCAGTGAAAATAAAGTGGATGGAACTGAACTACAACTTAAAAGAGCTCATAACAGAAAACATGCAAATTATACTTAGGACAGATGAACGAAATCAGAAAAGTAAAATCATGTGGGCGACTGTTACTTTATTTACCGGAAGTAAAAGTACAAACAAGAGTAGAATTAAGGAAGACATTCCAGATGACTTCATAAAAAAGTGGAAATATAATTTTCTTGATTTGTTAGTCCATCCACCAGTTATAATATCTAAAGAAACAATAACTGTGTTACAATACACATTGTCAATTAATACTGACACTTTTAATTTGGAAAAGCTGAATGAATGCATAAACACGTTTAAATAACAAGGCATCAGAGCTAGAATACATCATCATTAAAGTTTGGAAAACAGGCGCAGTCAATATGCAACTTTTAGAAGTTTGCAACAGAATACGAAAACGAAGACAGAGCAAAAATCTAGATTGAGAGCGTAATTATACTATTGCCTAAAAAAGGGAGAGCTCAGAAAAACCGGAAAACTATCGTGAACTCTCGATAACTGTAGTAACTGCTAAGATCTACAACATATTCCGTTTAGAAAGAATGAGCTCCCATTTTCATCCACTCCTAAGGATGGACCAAAATTGTTTTCGCATTGGAAGGACAACCGTAGCACTAATTGCAACACTTAAAAGACGGGTCGAAGGTGTTAAAACAAAATAACTCAAGGCAGGCATCACTTTTTGTTGATTACAAGAAGGCTTTGCGTTCCAGTCACGAAGAACAATTAATGGATATACTATCAGCCTATGAAGTGCCAAAGAAATAAACATCCACTACACAGTGGCACTAGTGATTACCCCAGACGGGGAAACATACTTTGAGATAACTGGTGACTTATTGCAAGACGATACTCTTTCCTATTTATCTCTTTATACTTGCACATGTTGGAGAAAATACAAGGGTCTAGATGACCAGCAGTATACATCACTGATCCAGACTTTGCAGACGATCTCGCATTAATTTCGAACTATATGGAATGAATTAAACTCTTTATATCTGATTTAAAATGGCAACAGACGCCATTGGGTTTCATAAAATTAAAAAAAAAAAACGAAGTATATGCCGTTTAATCAAGGAGATACATTTCAATACACTGAGTGGTGAGATATTAAAACATGTGAATGATTTCAAATATCTAGGTTCGTGAAATGCAGACAGCAAAAATGACATCGTATTTCGAATCGGTTGGCATTGAGGGCGCTAAAGATGTAAGAGAAGGTTTGAAAAGAGAACTTAAAGTCAAGTTCTTCAAGTCCACAGTTGAAAGTGTTTTATTGTATGGGACAGGAAGCGTGACCCTTGCAAATGAGATGTGTAAAAGGCTAGATGTTACCTATATCAAACTGTTAAGAGCGATTTTCGGTGTCTATTAGAGGGTTAATATAACAAACAACCATGTATATAGAGACCTGAGTAGAATAACAGCAGTGTTTATTTTTACTTATTCATTTTCACTTTTCAAAATATACATAACCTTACAGTGTAGTAGCTGTTACTTAATCTCTTCTCTTTTCGGTCAATTAAGTAAAACTCTCTCTAGACTGTGGCAATTTGAATTTTTTGATTACTTTTCCTCTATTTAACTATTTGTCGATTTTACAATAAAACATTAAATAGATAAAGCTTTTTACAATTAAGATTTATATAGATAAGGTTAAGATTTATTGGGTATACGTGGAAGAGGAAGCAAGAGATTACATGCCAACTACTGGTGTGGGAAACCAAACATGGAAAAGGAAAAAAGATTGCAAGCAATTATATGTGATCTAGTTAACGAATGACACCGGTTTGTCGATGGGAGAACTACTATTTAATTCTCTCCCACCGCAGGAAGATGTGACAAAAGGTCTGAAGGTGGGTTTGCAGGAAAAGCTTGTGCTCCAAGAGAGGAGGACTCTAGCTTTCAAAAAATGCCTACGCAGCTCCATCCGCATTCTTTGGTAGGGGCGCTTCAGGCGATTAGCAATACACTTATCTCTTCTCAAACAGAGAAGGTAAAACCTGAGAGGGTGGACCTCTTAGAGCTGAACAGAACCATACCTTAGTCCACCAGAAAAAAACACCTAGTTAAAATAGACTAAAATCCGTCGGGCTGATTGTCGAGGACGTATACTCGACGCGGTATGAAAAATAGCACAAAATTAAGATAAAAGACCTCCGACTGAACTGTTGTTGATGGGAGAACTAAAGAACATAGTAGGAGACTATGAACTATGGAAGATTCTAGTCAATGATGTCCGAGCGAGCTCGAAATAACAAACTAAAAGTACTTGTATTTAACAGTCGGTAACCTTAAACCCCAAGTGAAATTCGCATAATACCTATAAAAGAAGTAATGATCTCAGTCTGTCTATGTATATATGTAACTGTAAACCGACAATAAAAATAGTGTAAAATCAATTGTGGAATTATTTGCTGATGACATAAAATTAGTTGTGGGCTTATTATAACAAGATAAAGTACAAAGAAATCTAGATTCTTTAGCTAATTGAGAAAATACATAGAAATTACAATTCAATTTAGAAAAGTGTAACATTTTATATATTGCGACAAAAATATAACAGATGAATACATAGTAAACAGTACAAAAATATGAATGCAATTTGGAAGTAAATATTAATTATATAAAAGGTTATTCTAAGGATAAATCGATTGCATTGGTATGGGCATGTAGAACGTTCATCCTCGTGGATAAACTGTTGCAGAAGTATGAATATCATGAATCGCAGGAAGGTTGGCCGGGCAAAGCAAATTTCAAAGCAAGTGATTTGACCAGACCACACAAAGTTATATTTAGAGGATACTGCGTCGCTAAACAGTAGGAAGTAGAGAGTGAGCTTACGTAATATCATTGAACGTTTGACCCCTGAACAAGGCAAAAGTGACGTTAAAAGAATAGAAGAAGTGATTCAAAAGTAACTTCCTATTATTAAGCGCCTATAATTTACAACTGAAATATTATTCTTACAAGAAATGAATATGATAAGATATGATATATATATATATAATTTTATTTATTATTCAATGTGAGCGCCAACATTCACCACCAGTTGTTCAAGTCACCTAGAAATCGCATCAACTGATTTCACAAGGAAATATTTTTAGTGAATCAACATTTATCGAGCCTAAAAACACCTGCGAATAGTTTATGAGATAGATAGATTAACAGTTGAATGATGACGAATACTTTGAGAGGATTAAAATCTCCATATATCACCCACTCAAAATAACAGGCGAGCCAGAAGATAGGAATTATTCCCTCTTTGTCAGAGAGATCGCACAGGGAATGTGATAGCATAGGAAATAAATGGGGGAAATCAAGAGTAACGAAATTGTTTCCTTATATTTCCTTTAGTCTTTACAGTTATTGATATATTCTGCTGACCAATTACACCTGTTTTACTGATGGCTCACTGCTTATAAAGACTCGATGACCACTCGGGGATAAAGGTTCAATGAGTACTGTTCTTATACTACAATCTCACGTAACCCATCAACTGTTTGAATAAGAAAGACCAAAGATGATTGTTCATAGCTTCAAGTTCGTACGATATATAGGCAAAACATAGCCTTTCAATTTTATTTCAGAATTTTTAATTATGCAATATAAATTCGCTTTTTAATATTAGTTAAGATGTTCGTAAAATTGTGTTTAGCACGCGTTCTGGCAAAAGATGTATCGCCGTTACTTTTATTTCAATAGAAAAAAGGAAGCTTTTTCTATCTGTGTTTTATGCGCCGTGAAACAACCTACTAGACGAGGTCGTGGCGATGCCTACCATATCCAAGGTTACAGTCGCTGTAGACAAACATTCAGACTGCAGAGCTACACACCTTTTAACTATTTCTACATGGCTTGTTGCACTTTGCTATTATATGTGCAATAAATTTGCTTTGATTGCTTTGGTTTCATTTAGACATCAACCTTTTATAACTTTTATAACAGTTGTTTCGAATAAAAATTGAAATTAATTCCGTTTTCTTTTCATTCTCTAGATTTATTCCAGCATATGATTTACTAGTAGACATCAGCAGGTAGACTGCAAACAGAAAGTAACAAGATCGCATATTTACCAGTACCGAACAAACTTCACAACAACAGTTATTAAACGGCTATGAAACGTTGTAGAAATTCTGCTAGGACGTATTTCTTTATTTACATAAAAATGCGCAGATTTAACAGTAACATCACTGTTTGTACATGCAAACTATTATTTAAAATCCCACCACAACCACCAACACAAAAAGTAATTTAGCCTAAAAACTTATCGCCTAAAATATTTCAGAGACAAAAGCAGAAGCTTCTAGAGTTTCTAATTTTTCCCGAGAAACGCGGAGACCCGGATAACGTTTGGTATTTATAATTATATTGAACTAGCAAGGTGACTCGAAGTCGTTTAAGTTAATTTTTGGACAAAATCGGAGTAAAAATAATTATGCTCCGATTGAGGTTCGAACTCACAACGCCTTTCTGTAAGTACTGCACATTAACGGATTAAGGCATCCGATCAATTAGGAACTAGCAACGCTATTAACTACGTAGACAAGAACAGGCGGACAATCATATAGATCGATATCAAACGACATAATGCGATAAAAAAAATTGCGTATAGGCGATAAAAATAGTTTAATGGTGTTGTTCTGTCAAATATTATTAAATGAGGAACCATTTCGAGTAAAACTCTATTTATTATTTGGCATGTAATCGGAAGAAACACACGTTTGAAATGAGTAAATATTCTACAAAAAATGGAGGCTAACTTTTACAAATTTGATTAATAGACCGGAGGTACTGTCCTATGTAAAAACGGAGCAGAGTTAAACTAAAACGAAACACTAACTCTCATTATCACAGAAAGCAATTTTAATAATTTAGAGAAAGAGTGGATCCTACATAATTCAGTGGGATACTGTTCTGCATTAATTGAATTTATTCTTTACACGAAACTTTATTTATTTATTTTTTAGTTGTTTGTTTTTATAGAAATTATCTATAAAAATCCTGTGTTAAAAATATTATATACGTACTTTATTTGTTATTGTTAGCTGTTAAATGAAGAAATTTTAAGAAAGAATTATTTTTATAATTCACTATTAGACTTTACTTCGTTTCAATACTCATGGTTTACGATCCAGGTTTACGTATGTCTAATGTCACCGTTTTCCGTTTTGACGAACAAAGTATTAAAACGTCATTTTCCCTGTATTACTACGTTACAATACATTGTTTTGAACTCCAAAACGTTCCGCATTTAATAATATTAAAATAAGTAACACCATAACATATTTTTATCGCCTATACACAATTTTTTTTATCGCATTAACTTGTCTGACATTAATCTATATGATTGCCAACAGGTGACAACTACTGTTTTGACACTTTTTTCCTCCATCTCTCTATTTACTTTTTATTTCCCTTTTCTGGCTGTCTCCCCCCTCTTCCATCCTCTTAATAGTCGAATAGGAGTTAGCCGATTAATCTTAAAAACTGTCTATTATAAAATTTGTTTCCGACACTATAGATGACATTGGTAGTACTTCTGAGTGTATGGGTAAAAACTCAGCCACCATTACCTTATTTATAACTAATTAAAAATAAAATATCGTCCGGGATTACATATTAAAATATTAAAATCGATCGGAAACACAATTAAATTTTTTGTTTAGAACACATACCAATATTTGTATTATGTAACTGACTAACTATATTTAATAACTGGCTAACCATATTAAATAACTGACTAACCATATTTAATTATATACATTGTATTAAAAAAAACTATTACGGCCAACTACACTGTGGACAAACTGTCTCTACTTTATATGTAAGATATTCTGTCAGTTTTCCTCGAAGGAACTTTAATGATAAAAGTCCGACACCAGATTAAGTAATTATATTTGTATTCTTTTTTATATAAAATATACAAAGAAGATAGTATTACTGTAACTAATTAGAAAGATAGAAGATCGTACGGAATATTGATCTTCGAGAACTGTCGCCAGTTATGAATTAGTTTGTGTTCAACGTTTTTTTATAACGCTCGGGTCATTTTGACATTTATTTATTTTCCTCGTTTTAGGTTTTTCATAGTTTCTATTTGAAGTTGTCATATTCAATATTCTGGGAATTGAGCAGTAAAGTGCTTTCTTAGATAAAGATTATTTTGTATTTTTTAATATAAAAAATATAATAGCGATATTATTATTATTATTATTATTATTATTATTATTATTATAATTTACTTTATAGTACATTGTGAGTACAGCCTATCATTTTAGTAGTAGTAATACCAATAATAGTAGTAGCATTATTATTAATATTATTATTATTATTATTATTATTATTGAGAAACCTATGCATATTAATGAGAAAGATATTAGATAGAGAATATGTACCGACCGTCGAAGACTATAATTTGTAACTAGCTTTTCTATGCCTCTTTTTTAAAGCTTAAGTCCCGTTGACATTAGCGACAGTAATATGATGGCGCAAAAACAGAATAGGATCCAAAGGGGGTCAGCATAAAAAACATGTCGGTTATAGAAATAATCGATAATTCAATATCCACTCGTTATACGATGTATGTCAGACAAGCAAAAGGAACTCATGTAAAAAATATTTAGTTCAATTTAAAACAATGAACTACATGGCCCCTTAAAATACTTCCCCCTTTGTAACTGTCACTTTCTCTACGTTCTGTAAACCGCTTCAATGTACTGCTTTAAGTATTCTTCTGGAATGCCCTTCGCGTGTTACCTGCTTTAACAGCTCAGAAAAGAGTGAGAAGACTATTCTTAGAATGGGTTTGGAGCTCATTCGTTACCTGACCCGTTATTTTATTTTAAACATTTTTATTTGGGGTATTTTAGTTGCCCACTTGCAATCATTTTTTCATCGAATTGTAAATATTCGCTCTAAATAAAATCATCGAAACGCAAAGGTATATTTCAAGTCGGTAAAGTTCTAGGGCAAATGTAGCATTGTGTTTATTCTGTTGAGCTAAAAGTAGAAAATACACAAGCAAGAGTATCGACCCTCCCCAATCCTCATAACCTTTCCGGTCCTGTACTCTGTTCATTAAAATTATGTAACTTACTCTTACTTTAATTGATAAATAAAGGCTCCATTGTTACGGCCTACTTAATTGACCCCATGCCTTAAAAACAGGTCCCATTGATACTTCTGTAATAAAAACTGGACGCCGAATATAACTTAAGGATAAGCTTTATTTAACCATTTGTTGCTTACTGAGACAAATAGTGTTTTAACGTTCACTCTTAATATACACGAATGTAAAACATTCCATTATTACTTAAAGGGGTGAGACGGGCATCAATTATCTTTGTTACTACAACTTCTTTTGTTTTTGTGAAAGGAAGTAACTCAGTGCAGGATCAGATTAATAAGGAGGTTATCTAGTGCGATAATATTATTCTCGGCTAGTAACTGCCGGGTATTCATGGCGCTTTGAGCAGGTGCATTTTTTTGCAGTGAAAGAAAAGAGGGTGTACAGAATCATGGTAAAAATTGTTGCAGAAAGCTACGATTACAGGTTCATGCACCTCAGTGCAGGTGATGACAAATGATTATCAAGTGGGGTTGCTCTTAGGTTAGTAGTTGATATTTGACTGTTTTGTCATTTTCATTGTGTTTTTTACTATTTGAACATTTCGTTCAATGGCTCTATTTTACAGTGAGTATCTCGGGCTGGATGTAATATTCGTAATTACCCATTCCATAGCGGAATTGTGGAATTAATTTGATACCAAATACCTAGAAGTGTCTGTATATAGGCGTTCTAGTATGAAGTGAACATCAATCACTGCTTTGAAATATTCGATGCAATTTGCGCTTGTGATGTTCCTCGTCGTCTTAATGAATGACAATTTACTGTATTGATCAGCGACAAGTAAAAGTTGTTGACCATTAAACTCAAAGATATCAGCTGAAATACTTTGGAATGGTCCGGTTGAGTGTTCTTTGATCATTATTGTCTCTCTGGTGTTCGCTGCATATCTCACAAGACTTTACAACCATTTATATGTCCTCTCCATTAAACACTAATTCTAAGCTGACATTTTTCTATTCCTTGATGTGCATGACGGAGACTTTGAAAGACTGTGTTTGCATAATTTTAGTATGACTATGCATTCACATTTAGTGACTCCTCCGTTCTCTACTGATAGGCACTCTTAAAATTACCAGTAGTTCCTTATAAGTTTAGGTGTATCTTTTACATCTCCTTGCCAGCCATTAATTATTACATGCTTTAGAATGCTCAACTCTTAATTTTTTTTCTAGCTTTTTGTAGGTTGATCTTTTCTGTGCTGTTATATCGACAATAGATACTGTTAGGTTAAGTTCAGTGTCTTCACCTTATGTTGGCTGTATCTTTGATAAGTAATCTGGGATTAGCATCTCTTTAGCTGGCCTGTATACAATATGAGCATCGTATGGTTGTTTACAAAATAAATATGCAAATTAAGACGATTTTTCAGTCTCATTTTTCCTGTTTATTGTTGCCATCTTCGATTCATTTTAGAATTATAATTTTATTTATTTGTAATTTTTATTTATCATTTAGGCGCGTTATTTTTTTAATTAGTTATTCCAAAGTAAAGTGTGTTATATATCTACATTTAGTTTCTATTTCGCTTTTAAGATTCAGAAAATCTTTCACACCTTTGAAACTTTAGCAACATTATAACAATCTTGGAGATTTTTGTGCAATATTTTTGTTTTGTATATCGTCCAACGACTTCTGATCCGATTCGATTTGAAATTCCTTTCCGTATACCTATGTGAGAAATCTTTCACAACTAAATACAACTGTAAGTAATTCTCTTTCAATGTTAGCATATCGTAGTTCGGCATCAATTTTATTATCGTTTATTAATGTTACACCTAGCTTTAATATAATTGCATTTACTTGTATCAGTGTCCCTGCGTTTGGTTTGAAATAATCTAGACAGGGTGTTTTATGTATGGTGTCTTTCGATTTTCAGAAGGTCTCATCGTATTGCTGTCTCATTTATATTCAGTGTCCTTCTTGAGTCGTGATCTAAGTCGAGCTGTTTTGGAACTGAGTACTGGTATGAAAGAACTTAGGTAGTGGATATATATATAGAGAGAATTGATGGAGTTCTTCTCGGTTTGTAGGCGTATGCTATATTCTAATCTTATCGTATTTTCCTGCATCAAGATGGTACCATTTTTATCACAAATAAGACCATGAAATTTTTTTTTTGTCTTATTTCACAGTTTTATTTATCAAAAATATTATTGTGCCTTCGAGATGTGTTCATTGTCCTTCTCAACCTTCTGTCGTGTTTTTCGACCGTTTTGCCGAATATGCAAGTATCGTCAAGTATTCCAATATCTCCTTTGCAATCTTCCATTATTTGCTCCATTTTTTGCTGGTATATAGTTTGCGACATTTTAAGACCAAACGGACACCTTAAATATCTGTACATTAAGACATGCGAAGACATTAAGACATGTGAGCAGGCTCGATTTTTCACCTAGGTGTATAGCTTAGTACTCATGTTTAGTATCTAAGTTTGTGAAATGCTTAGTACTAGCTAATTTATTGGAAATTCCTTCTAGAGAAAGGGGTTTAGTGGTGTGCTCTTTTAATGCACTTGTTCAGTGGTTTGGTTTCCAAACATATTCGTTACTCACTACTTTTCTTGATGCTACATGCGATTGCATACACCGAATCTGTTGGTTATTTTACCTTTTTGATAACACCAATGTCTTCCATTTTATTTAGTTCTTTCTTCAATTTGTCGCTCAAGAGTACTGGATATTTTCTTGGAGGTTTGATGACTGGTGTTGCGTCCTCAACGACGTCTATTTTTTTTTTTTGACTGGCAAGCTTTCGATTTCTTGGAATCTATAATGGTATTCTTAACCAAGTCTTCTATGCTTTCCATTGGTCTTTTTTCATCAAGTGTTTTTACGCTACCATTGATTTGTACCAACTCCAATTGTATGCACGGTCTTAGGACACAATAGTACTGTGTCATTCTTGCCCCCCCCCAATAGCTCTGTAAATCTTTGTGTTAACTTTTTAATATTATTTAGCCATATTGTGGTATTTTGTGTCCTTGTAGTTATCTTCTTTTTTATATCATTTGTTTTTGTATTTTTGTCAATGTTTTATGGGTACATTTTTTTATATTACATTCTAAGTTGTATTATTACTTTTATTTGTATTTTGTTCCGCTTTTCCCGAATTCTCATAATCTATATTAGTGAATATTTCCTCTGGTTTATTAACAGTGTGCAAATATAAGTCGGCTTCTCGATCACCTCTGCTATGTAAGCATTTAGCTTTCTATATCTGTTGTGTTGTGTCTTATTACTGACGCAGTACGAAATCCATTACCTCATTTGATGTCGACTATGCTTTGTGTTTTTGGCGTATGCGTCTATTAGTGAGGCAACAATTTTCAAAATGGTTTAATCCATGGCAGCTTCTGCATTCTTTATTAGCGCAAGTCTCCCTCTTGAACAAGGTGTACACCAGAGTATCTAACCTAATAGAGCCAGTCCATGCCTCATCACAACAATGTCGCATCCCTCTTCTTGTTTTACAAGTACTTACACGAAATGTGCTCCGACGAACCTATTTCACGTCTGCCCCCTCAACGTAAATACCGCCTCAACGTAAATACCCCCTCAACGTAAATACCCCCGACTAAACCGACTCGCACGTGTCCCCATA
This sequence comes from Sepiola atlantica, assembly GCA_963556195.1. Taxonomy (NCBI): domain Eukaryota; kingdom Metazoa; phylum Mollusca; class Cephalopoda; order Sepiida; family Sepiolidae; genus Sepiola; species Sepiola atlantica. Next base: position 37,621,528 of record OY744524.1, read on the forward strand.
TGCCAGAAATACCTTCCACTCTAATATATTATTTCCTCTGCCCTCTTCTTGTCTTTGAAGTTTTCTCTCTGTTCCAAATGTACCAACACGCAGAAATTTAAATGTAATGTGAACAAACATCTTGCTGCATAACTTCCCACTTAGGATCCCTCCTATAAATCTGGACTATAATTACAGTAGCCCTCTACGCCTAAGTGACAATATGCCATGTTTGGGGTAAATAAAAGTATAACATTATGAATAATAAAAAAAAAAGATTCAGTGCGTGTGTACGTGTGTTGGTTCTGGTAATTTCAGCTGAAAAAAAAACGAATGTTAATAACATTTTCTGAATATTCAACGAGGATCTTTTCTAAATGTATGTTTATTCAAATCTTTGTATTTTGTATTCCATTTACCGAACAAATATTCCTGTCAATATTCAATGTTACTTTGTAGTTTTATCCTATACTGTTTTTTTAATAAATCATATTAAATGTTTAAAATCATCACGTATTTATGACAAAATCCAGGTCATGCATGCAAAATATGACGGCGCACTGTGACCTTACGCTGTATACAATTGTGCAAAACTAGATATTTTAGAATTTGCCTCGGACTCAGTTTAATTTTCTTTGTAAGTGTATGAAGACGTTACGGATATTATTAATACAATTCTTACCACAGGATTTCAAATGAAACTGCAGTAGAGTGTTAAGACAAGGCAACATCACTATTGTTATATTTGTGTAGTATATGAAGTAATTATGTAGATCACATTAACATATATACCTCGAAATTTTTTTGAAATATATTCATCAGATTGTAACGTGTATATATATATATATATATATATATATATATACATGTCATAACAAATTTTGAGTTTAATATTCAGATAGTTTCAGTTACAGTTATTGGATTAATTATTAGAAAACGGTACGGGATTATGCTAAATAAGAGAATAATGTTTCACAATGTAATAAAATAATCGATGATTGATGAACATGTACAACATAAGAAATAAGAAAAATATCCGATAAGTCTTTTATATCTTAATAGAGTGTGATTTTGTGTCAATAACAGCAATCAATCTATTATCCATTTATTTTATGAATTTGTTTTCCTTTATAAGAGTTTACATTCTGACATGGCGGTTTGAATTGTTTCTAAAATGTCTGCTTTGCTTTTACATGTATTTTTCAGATAATTCGCACTACCATTCTAATCGTGCATGTTATTCTCACGACGATTCGGCCGATGTAACCTCCTACATTAATTAACGCTTTGGAGGCAAATTTCGTCTGCCGTTAATTGAATTCTTCAGAAATACTGTTCGGAAGAAAGACGCTGGTGGATGATTTTTTTTGTTATGTTATATTCATGAAAATGAACATTGTCTGGAAACAGTTGCAAACCACTTTTATAGCAATTTGTATACTTCTTTTTTGGGAATATGATTTGAAGATAATTTACATATTTAAATGTGCATGCATATATATCTGTGTGCATCTTCAAATATTTAAATTATTTTCAAATTATATTCCACATGAAGAGTATAAATGTTGTATACAGTGAATTTTGAATTGGACGAAAAAGCCCCAGAAATAATACATAGATATATTCCCATTAACAGTAATAAGAAAATAAGATTCATTATTTATTATAAAAAATACCCCGTGTAGTTTACAAAAGCTATGTTTAGGTCCCAAACACAGTAGAAGAAAACAATGATATATATATATATATATATATATATATATATATATATATATATATATATATATATATATATATATATATATATATATATATATATATATTAGTTTCAATGACATTTGGGAAAATGTATCTCCTACAATAAACTAATTAGTACATCAGTTTTAGTGCAACAAAACTTTCCGGTAGACATACTATGAGTCTCTTTGACACTAGCTCAATTTGCCAACATCGATAAAACATGACTGTGCCCTTTCTCAATAGGGACACGTTTTTGTTAATGACACCGCAATAGAAACATAAAAAACATTATTGAAGCCATTTACATGTAAACGAAACATCCCACAATTAATAACATTAATTACTAATCCAGTCTTATACTTTCAAAGTGCTTAGTGTAGTAATAAACTAAGTGGTTAACGACGTGGACTGAAGAACTGGGTGTGCTGGGTTCGAATCTAGTTCGTTCCACAGAAACACGTTCATCAAAACCCACACTTGACCTTGTGTCTAACCTCCTGGAGAGAAGGTAAATAAAATACATTCTTAGCCGTTAGACAAAATCCTTTTGATTTTTTATGCGCATTGCAGATAACTACGTTTTTATGCAAAATCACATCATTCTAGTTGCTTGTTTTAAAGGTGTAAATTACTAGCTGCAATAACTAAACAACAAAATACAATAGTTATAAACAATATCAAAAATGATTCCGCCTGCTGGTGATTAGATGTATCAAATCGAAGGAACTCGCGAAAAAATAAAGAAAAACGTGGAACAAGAAACTAACAGAACTTACATACATGAAGCTGACCGAAAAAACTAAATTGAAATCACAGTTAAACAGTTTATTCAAAAGCCAAAGTAACCTTCGATGTCGTTATCTATGTCATCAAATCTTTAACCTTTTTAAAAACTCATTTTCAAAATAAAATGTATGTAAAAATAACATTACTATATGTACTTTACTTTAATAAGAATTTTGATCTCATATTCATGTTACTTTATGCTTATTTATTTATTGAAGACAATTAGCCTATTTACATCCATACAAAGATAGCTCTACGCGAAACTCATAAAACCTATGAAGTAAGCGAAAAAGACACAATATTTTGTTTTGATCGGTGCTCTTATTGATAAGGTGTTCGCCTTATATTCCAAATGTAATGCCATCGTTGGTTCGAATCTCACACTACGCAATTGTTTTCTTTTGCTATAGTGTTCTAGTTATATTCTCTCCAATATTGCTCATCATCATCATCATCATCATCATCATCATCATCATCATCATAATAATAAATCTGAATAATGAAAGATGTTTAATACATTTTCCTAACTTCTAATTTTGCTATAAAATTAATTAAAGAAAAGTTAAACACCCCAGAGTAGAAGGGTAATTCGGCGCATATATATATATATATATATATATATATATATATATATATATATATATATATATATATATATATATATATATATGTATGTATGATCTGCTTATCCTGGCATTGTTTCCAGTCGTCTTGAATTGCTTGCCATTGGAATCAAGCAGCACCTGGTATTCCCAAATGGTCACCCATTCAGTACTGGCCAGGGCCGACGTCGCTTAACTTCGGTGATCTAACGGACACCGGTGTGCCAACGTGAGTGTGTCGTAATGTATCTATAAATCTATTATTCCGGTAATCGAGAATGTAAAATATGTAAATCAAAATGCTTTCGATAAAGTGTATGTAAGATACATAAGTAAACATCTTAAATGCTTGATTCATTTTCTCTCGATAATATTATGCTTACTTACACTTCATGATGTAAACTGGCATACATCTTTATTTTTCTTTGTTTATTACTTAATTTAAATTTGTAATATTTTAAACCTGATATTTCACATTTTTATTTTTTTAGATATTTACTGAAGCAAAATGAAAGAATCGCTTATCAGTCTGCAAAAATAAAAATGTGCTGATTAATCAAGATGATAATTTGTTTAGATCATCTGCCATTCAAAAGTATGTTTATGCATGTTATCACTTTCTTTGTTCTCCGCCTTCACTTACATTTCCGTAATATTCAATCTTTAAATTTTAAGAGATCTTTTAATTTGCTTTTGGGTCACTTTGTTTTGTTTTGATGACATCTAAATAGTTAAACCTACGTTTATTGTGTTACAAAATATGATGTATAAATAAAATAATTTTATATACAGATATACGGCTCTATTTGTTATTGAGCAACATTATCTAACCACTCTAGTGCTCACTTGATGAAATGTACAATTTATCTTAACTTTACAAAACTACACTTCGAATATATATATATATATATATATATATATAAAGGATATATATATATATGTATATATATATATATATATATATATATAAAGGATATATATATATATGTATATAGGATATATATATATATGTATAGGAGATATATATATATATATATGATCTGCTTATCTCGGCATTGTTTCCAGTCGTCTTGAATTGCTTGCCATTGGAATCAAGCAGCACCTGGTATTCCCAAATGGTCACCCATTCAGTACTGGCCAGGATCGACGTCGCTTAACTTCGGTGATCTAACGGACACCGGTGTGCCAACGTGAGTGTGTCGTAATGTATCTATAAATCTATTATTCCGGTAATCGAGAATGTAAAATATGTAAATCAAAATGCTTTCGATAAAGTGTATGTAAGATACATAAGTAAACATCTTAAATGCTTGATTCATTTTCTCTCGATAATATTATGCTTACTTACACTTCATGATGTAAACTGGCATACATCTTTATTTTTCTTTGTTTATTACTTAATTTAAATTTGTAATATTTTAAACCTGATATTTCACATTTTTATTTTTTTAGATATTTACTGAAGCAAAATGAAAGAATCGCTTATCAGTCTGCAAAAATAAAAATGTGCTGATTAATCAAGATGATAATTTGTTTAGATCATCTGCCATTCAAAAGTATGTTTATGCATGTTATCACTTTCTTTGTTCTCCGCCTTCACTTACATTTCCGTAATATTAAACCTTTAAATTTTAAGAGATCTTTTAATTTGCTTTTGGGTCACTTTGTTTTGTTTTGATGACATCTAAATAGTTAAACCTAAGTTTATTGCGTTACAAAATATGATGTATAAATAAAATAATTTTATGTATAGATATACGGCTCTATTTATTATTGAGTAACATTATCTAACCACTGTAGTGCTCACTTGATGAAATGTACAATTTATCTTAACTTTACAAAACTACACTTCGAATATATATATATATATATATGTATATATATATATATATATATATGTGTATATATATATGTGTATATATATATGTGTATATATATATGTGTGTATATATATATATGTGTATATATATATGAGATATATATATATATATATAGGATATATATATATATATAAGATATATATATATATATATATATATATATATATAGGATATATATATATATATATATATATATAGGATATATATATATATATATATATATATATATATATATATATATATATAGGAGATATATATATATTATAAGGAGAGGTAAAAAAAATAATGTGTTATAAAATAAAAGTATTAATGATGAAAATAATTTAAAAAATAACCATGAATTTAATATGCATAATGCATGCAACATTCACATTCACTGTTATATGCAACATTACAGCATTGCTGTTAAAATAGATATATTATTTAATAAGTATATAACTACAATAAAAAAATAACAATTGATCATCTTTTATTAATAGAATAACACACTTACTTTATAGATACACATTTCATATTCTTTCTCTACAAAATATTAAAAGTACCCCCAAAATAAACTCTATAAAGAAAAAGGAGAAAATAATCATCTTAAAGAAAAAAAAAATATTTATAAAAAAATAAATAAATAATACTAATAAAATAAATAAAGAAACAAATATATTAATAAATGTATAAGTTAAAAAATATAATGTAATAATAGAGAAATAGAATATAATAACAAATTTACTATATCGAGTAACGTATACCCTTCTACAATAGAATGATATATATCCAAAAGTAAGGTAAAAGATTTGTACGTTTCAAATAAGTGTTGAAAATTCTTTAAAATAAATTATATATTGGAGATTTAAAATGTAGTGTTATATTTGTATGTATCTGTGTATACATGTATATACATATATATATATATACATATATATATATGTATATATATATATATATGTATACGTATATATATGTGTATATATATAGTGTGTGTGTTTGTGTACTTATATATGTGTATCTGTTGGTAGACATTGTTATAAGGGAGATAATTCATTACTATTTTACAAGAGTTGTCCCGGAAGAAAAAAAATTAAATTTAATTTAAAGTTAAAAAATCGTTAGTGAATAAAACTCTGAATTTTAATTACATTTTACTAAAATCATAACAACATTAAATAGTTTCAGATTAAGTAGATAATGATAGTATTTACAGATAAATAAAACAAGAATTGAGGAATTTGTTTCGTTTACTATATTTACTGCGTGCTATACACAATCTGGCCAGGGTATAAATCAAACATATTTAGCCGTTAATCATAAAAATAAATTTGAAAAAATAAAAATAAAAAATAAAAAGATTTCAGAAAAGCAAAGAAGTAAATATTGTTAGAATAAAACAAATAACAATAGTAAAATAAAATAACTATTAAATAATAGAACAAAATTAATTGAACACCGCTCTTGGCTACACAAAAAATATATGTTTTCTTAATAAATATATAACACTTCATCAGTGGAGTCAAATATAAAATATTCAGATTAAAATTAAAAATAAAATAAATAAGTAATAAAAATAATACAAACAAAAAATAACAATCAGTTATAGTTTTAGTTTTATTACATTAGCTGCGGATATTAATATTTACTGCGCTATAAGCAATATTGCAATTCCGCACGTTTTTTGAGATTTGAAACACCCACCATTTGATAAAGATGTCTTCCTCGAAATATATTGTGGAACAAGGTCACACACATTACATCAAAGTGTTTAAGTATTTCCTAATCAAGTAAGATTTGCTATATATAAAAAAATATATTAAAAATATTGGAAAAAATATATAAATTAAAATCACTTGTTTTTATCTTTCTTCTCAACGCCGACATATTTCCATTTCTTGCATTGTGATCGCCTTCTAATACCCTCTCTGTCTGTCTGTCTCTCTCTCTCTCATATATATATATATATATATATATATATATATATATATATATATATATATATATATATATATATATATATATGATTTCTTTTAAATTTACATAGACCTGTACAACATCTGCGACACTGGCATGTCGATGTTATCGACTAACAGCTGTTATAATCTGGGATCTCATCAGGTAGATTTATAATCCGATTTTAACCGTCGATAATATTTGGAAAGAACCTGCCTGATGAGATGTCAGTTTATAACAGCTGTTGATCGATAAAATTGACATGCCAGTGTATATTTTCATTGCTTACTACCTAGCTCTACTTACGTATCGATCACTGTTGAAGTAAATACTGAAAACTGACACATAAAAAATTATATCTCCTTATAATATTTTATGTGGATACATGAAGTACTATATAATATATATAGAGATATATATAATATATAGATATATATAATATATATTTAATATATATATATAGATATATGTA
>OY744524.1:37636421-37641421 GCA_963556195.1 Sepiola atlantica
GTAATTAAACAAATATATATAAAATAATTTTAAAATATATTAATATTAACATTGGCATACAAATTTAAAACAAACATTGGACTTAAGGAAAAAAGGGAAACATTGATTTCAAATCCATTTCACTTACTGTGGAATAGTACGCTGGTAACTGTCTGCATATGCGCGTTTGAACTAAAGTTGAACATTAATTGGACGAAGGGAGATTTCCCGAAATATCATACAGTACGAAGCTTCTATCAGACCATGCTGACGCAACTAATATATAAAATAATATAAATAGATGAATATATATATATATGCATTCTATTAATAAAAAAGGTGAAACTACATAACTCCTTTAAACGTGATATGTCTTAATTTGTTTCACTGTGTGTCTATGCATTACAACTCTGCATTGTATTGCCTTCTATACATCGCTTTTATATATACATACTAGAAAATTCTTCAAGCAAACTACATGAACTTCTTATTACATTTAATTGAGTTTTTTTTTTCTAGTTTTCAGTTTTGATTAAAAACATGACCATCCCAACACTACTTGCTGATTCCAAGATGTCGGCTTGAGAATCGGCTCATGTTATGTCCGCTGTAAGGCAAACATTTTTCTTTGATGACGTTCTTTACTGTGAGTGTTGTATGTATTTGCTTTGCTGTTCTTTCATGTTTCTTCTTTTTTCATCTTTCTTCTTTTTCACTTTGGACGAGTGTGCATATTTATATTATTAAATATAAGTCTCTGATGAGCAGCCCGTAAAAATTTGGAACTATATTTTTGTTTACGGGTTGTGAAGTGTTCGTAAGACAGGAAATATAAGCATTCGCTGAAATACAAAAAAAAGATTATGGAACTAATCAATATATATATATATATATAATGTATTTTTAAGTAATTATTTTTATTGGTGATTACAACGTTCGTTGTATTTTTTATTACTATTATTTCGATTGTCTCACTTCCTAAGTGATTAAGATGCAGAAAATCGTACATATTTCTGGACAGGGCGTCTTTGTCCAATGGTAAGACGCTGGACTATAGACATCAATATTGAAGGTTCGATCTTTTTCTAAGTTAGTCATGCTAGTTACGGCTTTGAGCCAGAAACACATGCCCATAGATTGCTTCTATGTACGTATAACATTATATATATATATATATATATATATATATATATATATATATATAGCGTTTCAAGCTTATTGCTCTCATCAGTGCAGGAAAGTAACAATTTCAGACGGTCGGGAGACGCGAACCCAGTTGACAGAGTCAACCTAGAATATGCTAGCAGTCGCCATATCTAATCGGCTAACAAAAACTGTCACGTAATTAAAGGGAAATTAAGATCTATATGTACCTAGAAGCGGGCACAGATAGAAGACTGATCGAGAGTGTTCGACGAACGTATTCGGAACTTTGCATTAGAGCTTTTTGACAGTCTACATTTTAACATCCCCGAGAATGCTCAACTTTAATTTTTTGAAGGGGCTTGGTATAATATATATAAATAAATATTAAATTATTTATACCTACGGACTCAAATAACACATCTCAGAGGATAAGAGTGATTGATATATAATCGATTAATTACCATTTGATATCTACTTGATATGATATGTGTATGTCATCGGTTTTGTCTAGGGTTATTGGATTCTCATTGTGTTATTTGTTATTTGGCGTCATAGACTGAACTCATAGGTATAAGCATTCCTCCGAAAAACTTTTATACGTTTAGAAGCAAGATTTTACTGACCTCTCAATTTAATCAGAGACAAGAAAAAGAAAGGTTAAAAGACAAAAACAATCATCACTTCCGGCGCCTAACGGCCATCGATCTGTTACTCAGACGCAGAATTATCGCCATTTGAATATCATGATCAATTCAATTCTTGGCACCGTATGTGTTTGCCATGATTGAGAAATCGATCCTATCGCTATGCCTCGATCTTTTTATCTCTCTCAATCTATCGCTGTTGTATATAAGAGTTAGATAAATGGTACTTCTTGTGTTACATACTTTAGAGTCCTCAATTTGGGTACATAGCAAAAATCAGTTCAGAATTGAAAAAAGAACCTTCAAACCACTATGCTAGTTAAACTTAATTTATTTCTATTACTGCAGAGAATCGTGAGATCTTAACAAAACATTTTAGAATCAAACCCAAAGAACTGAAAAAGAGGTTCACATTCGATGAAGAGGGTGCTTTTCTTTCATTTAGGAGGGGAGAATTACGTAATTTACAGGACTGTAGACTCTAATTATCTCACTCCGAAACGAAAGATGTTAAAGATTTTTCTATTCTTCGAGTTTTTTTTGCTAAAAATGTTCAGTTAACGTCTGATGATCCAATTAGTAAGCGACATAAATTATTTCTGACTGACATGGTGTTTTCATTTTTTTCTATTAAAACTTATATTTTTTTATCTTTATAAAGTTCATTATGTTTATATATTTTTATGTACAGTGTTCACTTCTAAACTAATTTACCGATCCTTATGAATTTTGGTGCACAGTTGCTAGGCGTAAGTGGTAAACATGTGGGGTATATTTTGTTTAATTTAGTTTCATGCAACGATATCATTAGGGAATTCGTTGTTAATTAGTACTTGTTTCATATTTTTTAATTCAATGAATAGTATTTTTTTAGAGGGGGAGATTAATTTGGCACGGTTTAATAGATTTTTAACAATAGCTATTTTGGAACTCGCTCTTGAAATTTAAAAAAACTAGAATTTAAGTTGTTTTTTTTATGAGTGGAAGTGCTAAGCGATTTATTAAAAGCGCCAATAAGAACATCTAGGAATGTGAGTTTATTATTTACGTTCAGTTCTATGTTGAATTTAATAACAGAGTTTTTTTGGAAAAGGTCTTGAAGTTTGCGTATTTGTTCATTGTTATCAGCTAGAACAAGAATATCGTCGACATAGCGTACGTTAATAGAGTTTTTTTTAATGTTATTAAATGGTTTGTTTTCTAGGTTTGACATATAGAATTCGCTAAAATTCCGTCAATTTGAGTGTAAATGTTTCTCTTGAAGTCATACAAAGGTACTTTGGTGGTACAGATTAATAGTAGCTTTTTTAGTATTTTTTCTATTAATTTTAAGTGGAGGGAGAGACGGGTTATTGTATATATTATTGATGATCATGTCTATTGTTTCCTTTCCAGGTACATTGGTGAATAGGATTTCTACGTCTAGGGAGGCAATGATTTTATTATCCAGTTGTTTGCTTTATAACATTTGTAATAGTTCTTGTGTGGACTAAACACTATAGTTGTTAGGTAGATACGAACTGATGAGTTCATTTAAAGTCTTTGTTAAATAATATATTGGAGTAGTAATTTGGAATATGATAAGTCGGAGAGGGGAATTAGGTTTATGCATTCTAACTGTTCCGTATAAATATCCTGCTTTGTGATCACCAATTATTTTGAGAAGTTGATTCTTCTTTCGTGTGAATCAGATGATTCTGGAGTTGGCATTCTCTACCCCGATGTTTTTCTAGTTAGAAATCTTTCTGGAAAGACATCGTGTACTTACGGGAAGGACCACGAGAAGCTTGCCAACATCCCTAAGTGAAAGTGATACTGTGGAACCGACTGGATTCGAACGTGGAACACCCAGGGAAGTTGATGATTATCAATGTGTGCATTGTTTACTTGTGTCTTAAACATGTTGGTAGGAATGTTGTTAATTCTTTTGAATTCACTGCGGTCATCAAGAATTGTTTGAAGCTTAGTGAAATAGTCTTGTTTATTAAGTACGACAAATATGTTTGTTTTGTCGGCTTTCTTATAATTATATTTGGATGATGGCGGAGTTCATTATCGGCTTTTTATAGATAAGGATTTAATAATGAATTGCATTATTTTTTATTATGTCGATTTTTTATAGCTTCCGCTTTTAGGAGATCACGTTAGCCGGGATGTGATGTAAATTTATTTTCTGTTTTTAGTTCAGTTATGTTTTCATATAGTAATTCTATTTCTGCTTTTAATTGTTGATTCGATTAAAACGGTGGCAGTTTGGTCCAATATTTCATAATTTATTTTGAGGTTCTGTAAGTTCGTGGTCAGATAAATTAATGTAGTGTTGCGTCTGGTTGGGTAGTAAAATGGATCCCTTGTATAGCGAGTTTTTTTTGTATTATTATCAGGTTAGATTGTTCGATATTGGTAATGATATCTGCAAGTCGTTGTTAGAGTTCCGTGTATTTGTCATTGAGTATAACGGTCCTTCAGCTTGCTTTCAAGTACATGAAGTTCAACAGTATGTTTCTGAATGAATTCTTGGCCGTTGGAAATTTGCCTTTGCATTAGATTGACTCTAAAGACCCAAACAGTAGTGTTAGGGTTGTTCTGAGGGGTCATGCAATTTAAATTGTGTGTATTTAGGCAGCATTTTCTCATTTATGCACACATAAAAAAAAAAATTTATGCACACATAAAAATAACAAAATTCGTCGGTTTAATTATACATTTTTTATTTTTTCAAATTTTCATAGATCTTACACACACACACATATATATATATATATATATAAATATATATTTATATATTTATAAATATAAATATATATATACATTAATATACATACATATTTATATATATACATATATATTTATATATATACATATATATATATATATTTATATATATACATATATCCATATATATATATTTATATATATATACATATATCCATATATATATATTCATATATATATATATTTATATATACATATATATATATTCATATATATATATATATTTATATATACATATATATATATTCATATATATATATATATTTATATATATATATATGCATATATTCATATATATATATATTTATATATATATACATATATTGATATATATATATATTTATATATATATATACCTATATTCATATATGTATATATTTAGATATATATATACATATATATATATACATATATATATTCATATATATATATTTATATATATTCATATATATATAT
>OY744524.1:37651421-37688921 GCA_963556195.1 Sepiola atlantica
ACTGGTCAACCAAAGACTAACTTTTTCCTCTTGGAAGGGTGCAAATATAATTCCAAACCTAATAAGTCGCGCACTGTCTACTAAGGTGCAGCCAGTGCCGCATAGCCACAGAATTGCATTCATGTGCTTATCTTACAAGCTCTTTAACCGAAATGTGCTCTGATGTACTTAATGCACTTGTACCCCCAACGTAAATATTCGGAACTCACTAGCAAAAAATCCCACTACTTCACTGTAGATGCCCCCAGGTGTCGGAAGATTATCTATTCTAATACTTATTTCCTCAGACCGTTTATCTTTGTCCTGCATTTTTGTCCCTTAATTTTTAATCGTAAATAATTAAACGGAGTTTTGAATCGTGAACGCTCGAATCTTTTATCCTATATTTTTATCTATAAAGCTCACATTCGAAATTTTAACCGAGATAATTTATTTCAATAGCAAAAACGAATTCTCTTATATATATTTTTATATTTCTGCATATGTAAAAAAAATAGAAGAGTCAAATTAATGTTTTACTTCTGTCACCCCTCCTCGATTATTTTACCATGTACCCCCTTTTTTTACATCGACCAATCAACAAAGTGAATTTATCTTTTTAAGACGATGATCAATTTCTCATATTATTTGTTTTTTGTACGTGGTTGTGTATACGTCTGAGGAGACCTAATTAAAGGGTCGAAATAATTTATGATGTATACAACCTTAATGTGTGTATAGTGTGTTTCCTTTTAATAATTATATATATATATACATATGTATAACCTCCTAAATATATGAGAAAAAGATCGAGCCCTAAACTGAAACAGCTGCCTGACAGATGATATCCAAGTTGTACAATATTGTGTTGTGTTTGACGGTTAATATTTTTCAGAATGTTTGAGACGGACATAAAATTCTTCTACCGGCGATAAGATGTGCGTCATCGAATTAGTTTTCGCAGAACATTTGATCTTCGCCTCGTCACCTTGTCAGTTGAGAAGGCCGCGACATTTTTTTTTATAACCGTGTCTGGGGTTTTCGGTCTATTGTAACAAATGTCACCAAAAATAAATAGACGCCATTAAGGGGCCGATTCTTTAAAAGATGTTTGATTTCTTTTTTTTATAATAATTGGTTTTCTATTCCGCGTTTAATATATTTGTATCGCGTTTCGCCCCCGTTCCTCCTCCTTTTTTCTTCTTCTTCTTCTTCTTCTTCTTCTTCTTCTTCTTCTTCTTCTTCATTTTTCCATTCTTCTATTTCCCTTCTGTTATTATTTTTTCTTCTTTTTCTACTTTTCCTCCCCACTTGCTACTTCGTAATCTACTTCGTTTCATTTTTCTTCGTTTTTTTCTCCTACTATTCCTCCCACTATATTTGTCATCCTCTTTTCTCATTGTCTTTTACTTATTTTCTTCTTCTTTCTTTTCTTTTCTTCTCTTTCACTTCGTAAACATCTCATCCTTTCTACTTCTTCTATTTTGTTTGAGTCAGTTGTCTTAATTTCTTCTTCTTCTTCTTCTTCTTCTTCTTCTTCTTATTATTATTATTATTATTATTATTATTTGTACTCACTAGGAGTTCTCACACAGATCATCGTCAGTGATTGATTACCGACAACAACTAGCGGTATTTCCTGGAGTCTGAGTCACAACAAGCCTCCCAAGATTTCCAGTATTTTTCACCTCTTTTCGATAACGATGCGGTATCGCAACAGCCTGTTACCATTGATTTCTCGCTGGTAAAGACAATTGGTCTTCTCTGGGATTTGGGTCGCAATAAGCCTCCACAAGGTCCCAGCATGCTCTTTACTTTTCCAGTGGAGGTCTGGCTTGTGCTGTCCCTCCTCGGTCTTCTCATCCTCCTCGACCCTCTACAAATATTTTGTCTGGTGTCAACCTTGGCCGGCACCATTTAAAAGAAATATATATAAAAAATGAAAAAAGTAAAATAATAATAATTTTTTTTAATTAATTTAAAAAAATAAAAAATTAAAAAATAATTTTTAATTTTTAAAAATTTTTAAATTCTTTCCCTTTTATTTTGTTTTTCTCTTTCCATATTTTAAAAACAATATTATTATTATTATTATTATTATTATTATTATTATTATTATTATTATTATTATTATTATTATTATTATTATTATTATTATTATTATTTTTATTTTTATTTTTATTTTTATTTTATTTTTTTTTTTATTTTTTTTTTTATTATTTTTTTTTTTTTTTTATTTTTTTTTTTTTTTTACTCACTAGGAGTTCTCACACAGGTCATCAGTGATTGCTCACCGACAACCGGTGGTAATCCCTGGAGTCTGAGTAACAACAAGTCTCCCCAGATTTCCAGTATTTTCCACCTCTTTTCGATATCAACCGCAAATAAATTTGCAGTATCACAACAATCGTTTACCATTGATTTCTCGCTGGTAAGGACCATTGGTCTTCTCTGGGATTTGGGTGGCAATAAGCCTCCCCAAGGTCCCAGCAGTCTCAGCACTTCAAGTGGAGGTCTGGTTTGTGCTGTCCCTCCTCGGTCTTCTCATCCTCCTTGACCCTATGCAAATATTTTGTGTGGGGTCAGCCTAGGCTGGTACCCTTTTATTTCATTTTTTTTTAATAATTTTTTTAATTTTTTTTTTTCCTCTTTTCCTTTTGTTTTTCCTTCTTGATCATTTTTATTTATTTATTTTTTTAGGGGGCGGGGAGCTGATGGTGTTTCTTGCTATTTCTGTCCATTGGTTCATTTTTGTGTCGTGTCAGTTGAGGCCTGTGTAATTTATTGAGGGGGAGGGGGGAGTTTATACAGCGATGTTTCTTGCATTTTCTGTTTCTTTGTTTGTGTTGTGTTCTTTCGGTGGTTTTGTTTTCTTCCTGTAGTAGATTCCGTGTGACCCTTCGTAGCTTATGCGGGTAAGTTTCCGCATTGAATGATTTTTCTGAAGATTGTAGCTGTTTTGATCATTGCTGTCCTTTGTATAGTTCCAATGATCCCTTTGATTCCAATTTCTCCCAGTCTTTTTTCCAGGTTTTTTGAGATTGTTCCTAGTGCTACTACGATGATTGGTATTATACTGATTTTCTTCATGCTCCATATTCGTTTCAGTTCTCTGGCTAGTTCTGTGTATTCGTTTCGTTTTTCTGTTTCTTTGATTTTCACTCTGTGGACTGCTGGAACGGCGAGGTCTACGATTTTGCAACATTTTTCTTTTCGTTGATTATTATTATTATTATTATTATTATTATTATTATTATTACTATTATTATCATCATCATCATTATCATTATTATTATTATTAGTTGCACTCACTAGGAGTTTTCACACAGGTAATCAGTGATTGCTCACTGATAACTGGTGGTATTCCCTGAAGTCTGAGTGACAACAAGTCTCCCCAGATTTCCAGTATTTTCCACATCTTTTTGATTGCTTACAGGTTTTGGGGGATTGTTCCTAGTGCTCCTACGATTATTGGTATTATACTGATTTTCTTCATGCTCCATATTCCTTTCAGTTCTCTGGCTAGTTTCGTGTATTCGCTCCGATTATTATTATTATTGTCGTTGTTGTTGTTGCTACTGCTGCTGTTGCTGTTGTTGTGTTTGTTCTTGTTGTTGATGTTTTTGCTGTAGTATAAATCCACTCTATAAATCTGTTGTGTTGAGACAGTCGTTTGAAAAAATACTCTTTTTTCAAGACATTACATGATCTGGTTTATTTTTTCTTGTTTTAGTAATGTGGTATACACACACTATACATACATATATATATATATATATATATATATATATATATATATATATATATATATATATATATATATATATATACATATATACGTGTGTGTATCTGTATATTTATGTTAGTATA
This sequence comes from Sepiola atlantica, assembly GCA_963556195.1. Taxonomy (NCBI): domain Eukaryota; kingdom Metazoa; phylum Mollusca; class Cephalopoda; order Sepiida; family Sepiolidae; genus Sepiola; species Sepiola atlantica. Next base: position 37,655,271 of record OY744524.1, read on the forward strand.
TGTGTCTATATATATGTATGTATGAATATGTATATGTGTGTAGATTTATATGTGTATGTATATGTGCTTTGTGGAGAGTCATATATATATATTTATATATATATATATATATATATATATATATATATATATATATATATAGATATATATGTTTTATTTCCATAATTTAGTGTATATATGATCATGCATACCGGCGAGAAGCCCAAATAAGATCCACTCGATATGGCTACACTGGCTCTTACGAGGGATGGTGCACTTTTTCTAGTGATGTTACCTCCAATAACAGCACTTAGCTAGATATTCCACCAGACTAGATACATTCTATTTCTATAATCCGGTAAGCCCAAGAGGCCACAAGAAAGTTATACTATAACATATTAAAATGGTCCATTGGGGAGAGGAAAATAATGTTATTAACTTCTTTACTAACTCAAAGTTTGACAGTAAAATATAAATTTAATAGAATATCTGTGTATCTCATATAAGGATGAAATGTTAGCCCCAGGTAGGGGCCCCTTGATTTCTGAGAACTTCAACTGAAGTAAAATGAAACAAAATGCGAGAATACCTTGTGAAATAAGTGCAAGGAAGATCCGAAGAATATCACTGTAAAAGACAGTTAATATAGTAAAGGATTTCCTGTATGGAGTCTCTGAAATAGAGTGAGAATGTTTGGCAAAAATCAAACAGATAAGAGAATTGAAGAAAATAGGAGTATATTATATATATATATATATATATATATATATATATATATATATATATATATATATATATATATTAGTGTGTCTGTATGTATACGTATATATGTGTATATGAATGTGTTTATTTGATTATATGTGTATATATTGTGTATTTTTCTCATACAATGATGTATGAGTATGAAAGTGTATGTGTGTGTATATGTATAGGACTATGTATGTGTATGTGTGTTTATTAATATATAGATATATGTATGTTTATATGTGGAGGGTTGAGATTATTGTCTGCGTGGAGTATTTTTTAACTAATTTTTAGATATCGTTGATTTAATTGTTTTGATGTGTTTATACCTACGATGCATTTTAAAGTTATTTGACAATCGTTTTTATTTCTTGATTAAATAGTTATTTCCCCTGTTTTTAGGTAATATGTATTCATAAAAAAGTTTTCAAAATATAAATTAGAATTAGAATTTGTTATGACTTCAGGAAAGCAAATTCAGCATGATCATCTTTGTCATTATGGAGCGACGGATTTGGGGTTATTTGTACCGGGTTGGCCACAAAGTTCGTTCTTTTTTTAATGTTATCTTTCCGGCCTACTAAACCTGTCGTATACCCCTATTCTTCAAATCCTGTACTTGGTATAGCAAGTGTGTTGACGTCAGTGTGTAATACGCTTCCGAACAGAGGAGATCTTAGGTTTTTTATTGTATTTCAGGCTATGAAATGGAAGATCAAGAAGAGTACTACCGACATCTTGTGCTTTTTTTTACTACAGAAGAGGAAATAAGTTACATAACCTGCATACTAATATGTCACGTGTATTGGGAAAATGCTGTTACAGAACCAGTGTGCCATAAATGGTTTGCTCGATTCTTAAAAAGGAAATTTTTCAGTGAGAGATGCTCTTCGCTGTTGCCGTCCAAAGTTGATCGACAGTGAACAAGTGAAAGTTGAACGAGATTACCGTTTGACAACCAGACACATCGCAGACATTTTCAAGATTTACAAATTGAACGTAGAGAATAAGTTGCATAAACTGGGTTATGTTTCTAAACGATGTTTTGTTTTCTCCTTCTTAAAAAACGAAAGTACTTTTTGGCCACCAAATGTTTCGATGTTGGATGGATTGGAGCATTTTTACAAATGTTCATTCGTTAAAGTCACACGTATAACATGAAATATAAATAACTAGCGGATCGTTTTGCCAGAAAAAAACGAAAATTCATGCTCGTAACGGTGAATTCCATATACGTATTTTTACTCATTTTTTAATTGTCTATAAATATTAATTGTACTGCTCTGTAAGTATTTAATTTTATAAATAATAATCTACATTTAAACGTTCATTTTATTTCAAAATTACGAAAGTGAATCCTTACGTAAAGGCGGCAATTCCTTCTTTTTTGCTTTTACATAATTGTGTCTATACACAAACACTGGAAGAAGGTAATAATAAATAAGAATAAGAGTAAGCAATGTTTTTAATTATTATTTTTAAGAGTACGAATGTTTAAGTAAAAGAGTAAGCGAATGTTTTGTGCACAAATTGACTCCTTATTTAAATAATATTTATCGCCTAGGGACCGTTACAAGAGAAATACACCCTACAATAGCTTGATATATTTCGTCGACACTCCCTCGCTGAGGAAATTACCTCAGACGACAGTCAATAATCTCTACCCCCTGAATTAGAGAGGTAGTTCTTGGCGGGATTATCACGCCCCCATGATAGTTGCGAGGAATTCTAACACAAAAAGGCTCTCTTTCTTAATATCCCATTTCCTGACTAAACTTGCATTTTGCAGTTTATTTTGTATAAATTCACCAGAATAATTAACAGTGCATTTGATTTTATAAATAAATTACATTATTTTTTTCGAATAGGATTTTTATTTCACAGCAAACGCAAAAATATATGAAAATACAATGATGGAAAATCGGAATCAAATATGTATAGTATGTTTTTTAAAAAAAAGCGTACGCCAGTTGTTTTGTTGAACTAATCGTTTTTAGAACAACGGATATGTTATTGAATCATAGAGAAGACTACTTTTCGAATTTTAAAGACTAAAATACATTATAAAATAATAAGGCGTAAACATTCGAAACGCAGCAGTGTTCACAACGATCTGGTCATGCTGAGTCAGAATGTATAGCGGCAGAATGACTCTTTAGCATCCTTCAGTAGGAGACACCGAGACAAAAAGGAAAACACAAATAACCGGTTCAAGACATGCGGTGGCTACCGGACACTGTAATTTTAATAAAATGCTTTATATTAGCCTTTGTAGAACATACGATCGACCACTTTATTATTTATGTCAATAAAACTATGACACATGCTCTCTCTATCTCTCTCTCTCTCTCTCTCTCTCTCTCTCTCTCTCTCTCTCTCTCTCTATCTCTCTCTCTCTATATATATATATATATACATATATATATATATATATAATTAAATGAAATAAAGTATGAAAATAAATACATGAATAATGGTAATAATGGTAATAATAGGAATAAATAATAATAAATAAATAATAGTTAAAATAAGAATTAATGAAATAAATAAACAACACCAAATGCACAAACGATAGAATAAAATTAACTCAACCACCCACAGTCTCTTTTCTTTCATTCGCCCTTAACGATACCAATAAAATATTAACGCAAGTCTTCTTATTTAAAAAAAAAACTAATCCTGAAGACGACATGAAAAGTCGAAGGCGCTCGAAAAAAAAAATGGCCGAAGTAAGAGCAATCGGGGAAATAGTCTATGGATTGCCACCTGAAACCAGAAGGATAGCTCGACGGTTTGAGAACCTCACGAATAAGATTTACAAACGAGAAAGTTCCGTGACGTTCAACAACGCTTGTTTGGATAATTACTTGCTGCCTAAGTATATATATATAGAGAATTTAAATGTTATTTATAAGTTATCAAGGGTTATTAAATATATTATTGTATAATGAATGAAAATAATTAAGTAAGCTTATTTAATATATATATATATATATATATATATATATATATATATATATATATATATATATATATATATATATAAGGTTAATTCAACAAAAGATATAAGAGGCAACTAATATCTTTAATTAGTGAACATCCGGATAAAAATAAAGCTCAATATACTGGATAGACCATTAATAGCAATAGATAAAGTGAAAGAATAGAATAAGGTGCGAATCAAATTTTATTACAGTTCAATGTTCAGGCAAAGTTCTTTAAAGCCATGAGTTTAGGACTTTAAAGAACTTTGCCTGAACATTGAACTGTAATAAAATTTGATTCGCACCTTATTCTATTCTTTCACTTTATCCATTGCTATCAGCACCGGCGACACAGTTATAAAAGTGTGGGGGAATCTCCTAAAAAATGGGGGGCCCGGTTAAACACATGCATATATAACTTCATTATTGATGACCGTAAAGTAGGGGGGGCCGAATCAAAAAGGGGGGGGGGGGCTGGAGCCCCCCCCCCCCCCTGCCCCCCGGTGCCGCCGTCCATGGCTATATATATATATATATATATATATATATATATATATATATATTAGTTGTGTCTGTTAGCTAACGGGGAGTGGAGGAAGGAGTGTCTTGGTGAATCGTCTAAATATAACATGATAGGACAAGAAAATACCTACGAACGAAACGAAATAAAACAGAATTGATAAGAGCATAGATAAGTTAGAGATCCTACAACCCATTTTTAGGGTTTGTGGACTTGTCCCAAGTATTATTAGTAATTTCTTTTCTGTCGTTTCATTTATTTTCTTCTCCCATTGTTTCTATACTTTACAAATCCATCCCTAGTTTTCTCGCATATTTTTGCTTGTTTTTTTTGTTGCTCTTTTTGTAAGACCCCGAATATTCTCACACCTGATGTTATCATCGTCATGTTGGTTCCTCTTTGTTGCATTTTATGACCAGAGAATTACAGTCTTCGCTTTCTCTTCTTATTTTCAATATTTATTTTCTCTTTGTTTGGGTTTCCCTTTTCGATATCTTAGATCAGCTTTCACATCTGTTTCCATGTGAACTCATCTCGGGCCCTGACTTCCATCTTTGTGCCCCTATTTTGTAAGTTCGAATCGCATTGCCATTCGAGCCTTTCATTTGTTTTTATTAATCTCGCACGTATTGTAGAATCTTTCTTAAAAGTTATTTTTCCAGTTATTAAACTAAACGGCAATTTAACGCGCACTTCACTTTTTTCTTTTGTTAGTGACATATTAATTGACACGATTCATTGAACCTATTGCAATCTGCTCCTACATACTTTTCTCTGTTTGTCTATGGTTTCAAAATAATGACGCGCACACCGGAGCAGAAACAAAAAATATTTACTACATGTAGACGTTGTCAGTTTCAGTCCCTTAAATTCGTTATTCTATTTAACCTTGCCTGTGGTTGGTAGGTGTCAGCTAGCTATGTGTATTGGCTGCCGAAGTATAGAGAGTTTCTGTTAGTTTAGCTGTTTTCTTTAATGATTCATTGTATGGTGCAAATCGTCGCTCAAATTCCAATTTCTCTTAGTCTTTTTAGGGTTTTTGTAACTGTTCCAAGTGTTTTTACTATTATTTTGATTACACTGTTTTTCTTCATGTTCCATATTCCCTTCGACTCTCTGACAAGCTCGACGTATTTGCTTCGTTTTTCTGCTTTCCTGATCCTTCTCATGTGAACTGTTGGGACGGCGAAATCTAGTGTTAGGCAGGTGTTTTCCTATTTTTTAAACTTTTATCACGTACAGTGGTCTTACTTGAAAGTATGTGTTGATGTATATTATCATTTCATGCTTTCAATTTTCCAATGTACCAGAGGATTTTATGCTTTTCATTTTCCAATACTGTCACCTATATCTTTTCAATTTGGTTACATGGTCTTTTAGTCGCCATGCCCATGTGCTTTCGTGCACTATTTATTTTGATTCTGTAGTCTTATAAACGGCCCACGTTGCTCTTGGCATCGTTAATGTTCGCGGCGATAACCAGCCTCTCTGTATTTTGAGTTATGTATTGGTCCTGTCCTTTTATCACATCGTCAACGCAGTTTTGAATACATAGAGTTGTTTCTCTAGAATTTGAGTGACGTAAAGCCTCTTAAAAATTCCAGTACTTAAAGTTAATGCTTTAAATGTGACATAACGAGGGCCGTGTATGAAAATATTTAAAAAAGTGAGTGACAGAGGTTACTCCAGAACGGAAGTCGATGAAACCACGTGAATTCCGGCCGGGGATTTTCTGTTTCTTTATCTTGTGAGACATCAAAAAGACGTGTCTAATTACTGTCGTTAATCGGAACAGCGCATACAGTAAGGCTGAATATAGTGAGATAGGCTATCCGTCGATCTATGTCTTTCTCTCTCTCATGCGTAGAGAAATAGTATGTCGCTCTGATATTGTATGTGATTTTCTCTCCTTTTGATAAAACCTTCTTCATAAACATCAGCGTCTGAGTGGGTTTATCAGCAGACGAATAGAACATGGGTTTACAACGACTTTGACGGCACGCGTGTATAATAGTTTATACACCTATCGGTAAGCAGAAGTGTAACATAATCCTCCAGAACAACTATCTGCGCTTTCAACCAATGTTCGTGCAAATAGATGTTATTACTTAGATGAGGAATGATAGATTATAGTAATTTTCTATATCTTACAACAAACCTGTTTTATATCCTTGTACTAATTATTTCTAACTCTCTCGGAATTCTCACACTGGTGATTATTAGTGATTGAACACTGATAAAAACAAGTGAAGTTTTTTGGTGTCTGGGTGACAAGACGTGCTGTATAAAATGAGCGTAGATAGTCATACAACATAGAGTGAAATAGATTGAGGGTTATAGGTAAAACAGTGATAATAAATGGGTGATTTTGTGAGTAAATCATAAATTAGAGCTAATTGCAACAATAAACATAGATATCAACATAACTCACTCTTTAAACAAAGGAATATGTATGTTGCGTGATTAAAATATATACGAACAGAGACTTAAGGAAACATAGTTGATTAAGTGAGCTTTAGTATAATGGTGAGTAAAAGTGCCCCGTTGGATCACTCATTGAGATCGGGTTAGATTGTTAGATTAAGGACAACTGGAGGATAGCAACCAATGGCCGATCCAAAAAATACCTAATTCAGATGAAAAAAAGTTCGGGCATTTTGTAAACCAGCGCTTAGAATAAAAATCTGGAAAGAATTCCCCGGCTAGTATTAAAAAATGTCGGAAAAGCTCATTAGTTGTGTGCCTCCCACAACAATAAGATGTGACACAAGGTCAGTTTAACATGAGAAATAAACCAGCTCCTCCAACGGCGAACCGTGAAATGAATAGATCCGTCGGCTTCAGTGGCAGGGGCGCCTTAGACGATAGATAATAAACCAACCCTTTTAGAAGGAGGATGTAATTCCTGAGATGGTGACCTCCTCGAACCAAATCAAACCATAATAAAGTCCGACAAAGAAGGATATGAAATAAGACAAGGGAGTCTCTAAGTTGTCTCAATTATCCATTAACTGGTATGAAAAAAGTGAGTTTGCAAAGCCAGTGAAATTAAAATAAAATAAAAAGACAATATCTTAAAGTAGTATTTCGCTTGGTGATATTCCCGTTTGTTTATTGTAGACGATTACTATTCGAATCTCCTGTTTTATTGTTAGTTTTGTTATTTTTGACTGTTAATTAACAGAGATAGAGAAATATATAGAGAGATAGGTGTAGGGAGAGAGAGAATAGGGGAGGAAGGGCATACAGAAGGCAATATGATAGCGATTGTAAAAATTAAAAGCGGAAAAGATCAAACAGTTTACAATAAGAATGTGTTAGGTAATAGACAGACAAATGAAAATGGGTTACTTCGATAGTAAAGTACAACATTATGGTTAATTTGAACAATTAAAATGGCTATTTTTTAAGATACACATGTGAATAGTTCGAATGCAAAACGCGATAAATCCAATTTGTTTAAATCGAGACATTATAAAAGAGAAGGACGAATATATAAAATCTAGACTTTGCTTAACGACTTATTTTGATCGAAAGCAAGAAGAAATTATGCCTGTATAATATAAGTGAAACATAATTTTAGTGTGCCGTCGAGTGTTGAAATACAAAACTTTTTGTAGTGATAGCTTTGTAATTTTCAAAATGGCGTTTATCGCGTTTTGCATTCGAACTCTTCATGTATTTGTTTGATTAAAATATATATGAAAATGGCATTAGGTAAACGAACGTTAGTAAACTGAGTTTTAGTATAATGTATATATATATATATATATATATATATATATATATATATATATATATATATATATAGTCTCGGAAGTTTCTCAACCATTAAAACTATGTTAAAAAAAATAAAAAAAATTATAGTCTCAAGTCTTCCAGTGGAAAATCACTCATGTAAGTCAATTTATTTTTTACAGTTAGTATATTAGTTTATTTCTAACACTATTTTAAGGGATCATCAGTTGTTTACCATGAAAAACTGTTTCGGGAATTTAAAAACAAGACAGTATTTAATTTCATGGCTTCCCAGCAGAGTTGATAAGACCCCACTTCCCTTAAAAGACAAAACATAAACGTTCCTTATACTAAATCTACGCTGTTCGTCTGTCTAATCAAATGTATCCGTTACTTACAAAAATGTTGCTGCATTTTAAAGTGTTTGGACGAATCCATGACACAATTATTTAAGTGATTAATGTATTATTTTTAGTTTTATATTATAAATAAAAACACATCAATACATCAAAAAATAAAAAATACATAAATAAATAAATATGTATATATATATATATATATATATATATATATATACATACATACATATATATACCTTTAGTTCCTCCTTCTCTCCCTCGTCCTCCTTTGTTGTCCATCTCCCCGTTGTCGTCAACCTCAAATAAATATTAATCTTCCTTGTTCACTTACAGTTTTTCTAATCTGCGTTCACAACTGTCGAGTTTTTTCTATTCTCAGTGTTTCAAATCTGCGTCTATAAGTTAACCGTGTATTTGTTCTCTTTTTCTTTCTATTTCTTCTTTTTCTTTGCCAACTCCCGGTGTTTAAAATCGGCGTTCATAACTGTCGATTTTCTTCTTCTTCTTCTTCTTCTTCTTCCTCTTCTTTTTTAACATTTCTTTCTTTGTTTCTACTGTATTTTTATTGTTTTTTCTTATTATAATTAGTAGATGTGTTATATATACGTTTATATATATTCTACATTATTTCTATTTATATATCCTATGATTTGTTCTATCAGTTTATTTTGATTAATTTGATAAGATTTAAAAGCATCAGGATGGCGAGTAATTGCTTTATTTAATTGTCCAACTATTTTATTTTGATCGCCACCTTGGTTAATCATTCTTATTATTAGATCAGAAATTGGGGGCATGAAATCTACTAATTTTAAGGTAACACGAGCGATCCTCAGAAATTCAGACATAATACTCCCGTAAAATATATACACAGGGCTAGTACTATTTTTATATGGCATTCGCACGATACGAAAAGGGAATGACTTTCTTTTATCAAACAGTTTATAGATAAATATTTTATCTTCAATTTTTATATCTAAATCAAGAAAAGTAGCTTGTGTTCCCTTATGTTCACAATTTAATTTTAACTCTTTAGGATATATTAAATGTTTAGTATTTGCAAACTCTTCGCTATCATTAATACAAACAAGGTCGTCAATATATCGCCTACATCCATGATCACTATACGCTCTAGAAATATCATTTTTTATTAATGATGACATATATATAGATTTGCCCAAAATGGAGACGGATCCAAACCCATTGGAATACCTATTGTTTGGAGCAATAATTTATTCCCTATTTGAAAGTAACTCTCTTTTATAAGGTGACTTATAAGCATTATCAGACCAGTTTTGGATACACTCGTCTTACCATTTTTATTTTTACACCAAAAGGCTTTAGATTTTGCAAAGTCTATGTATTTACCTTTTCCTCCTGCAAAAGCTAAATCTACAGTATTACCTAATTCTTTAATAAGTTCTTTATGTGGTATTTTTGTATATAATGTACTAAAATTATATGTCGAGATTGATTTAGCCTGTTTACGAGAATTAATACGATCTAATTTTTCTTTTACTAGATCGGAATAATTTACCACCCAAAATAGGTTTATATTACTATAGAATTTACTTTTTTATGGAAATTATTTATTTGGTTTATAATTAATTTAAAGATTTTAGACACAGCCTTACTTAAAGGTTTAGTGATGCACATTTTTGAGGCAACAATGAAATGGGCGCCAACTGGTGGTTTATGCATTTTAGGTATCCAATACATAGATGGAAGTTTTTTGTATTTTTCTTCTAATTTTAATCCTAATTTTCCACAAATAACAGTATTGTTTATAATAATGTTATCGCTTTTATTATTACTTAATTTATAAGTATCTAAAACTTCACCTATTATTCCTACTTCTAGCAATAAGCGTTGTATATAATACTTTTTACAGATAAAAGCTATATTATTTGTCGCCTTATCAATAGGAACTATTACAAAACTATTTTGAAGCATTTCAAGCTCCGTAGTTATTTGTGGATTTCTAAGGAGGGGATTCGTTCTTTTAGGGTGCTTAAATTCTTTTAAACGTTCTACTTTTTTATTTACGAATCTAAGTATATTATTTTTCCATGCGTCAAATGTAGAGTGTAAAAGTTTATGTTTTCTTGCCATGGATGCAGTTAAATTATCTAACGCTTTATTTATTTCCTTAACACATTTCGCATAATTTAAACATTTAGGTTCTCTATAGTTTGGGCCTTTACTTAAGAGTTTTCTTAATTTAACATTTTTAACTATCGCTAGATTACCGGTAATTATATGCCCTATGTCAGTATTACATAAAGGGGAGGATTCACATTCACATGATGGTATATACATTTCATCATTATCATTAATATTTAAATTCTCTACAGTTTTTTTATAGTTAAAAACCTTATTCCGGATAGTTTGCCCTAGTTTATATGTTACTATTGGTTTCTGTTCCTCTTTTTTAAGTTCATTGGGCAGTGACTGAATAATTTCTAGATTATTAAATATTTTAGGCAGATTTATATCATCAAATCCTTTATTTTCATATAGGACTACACAAACATTTCGAGGTTTATTTTTTATACCCTCAGCAGGTGGCTTGTATAATTTTGTATCGATTATATCCATGATATACTCATACCATTAAGGAAGTTCTTCTATCCTATATATCATATCCGGGTTTAATAATATCTTAGATGCTATGTCTTTTAATACCTTTTTCTTGGTTGTATTAATGTAATTAAAAGACTCGGAAATATTAGTCATGATAATCTCTTTAGTTTCTTAAAAAATTCTTCGCATGAAACGGCAGATTCTCTATTGTTCCTATTTACACGTGTTCTATCTCTAGTACCGTAGCGAGGCAAAGCTGGATACAATCGCCCTACATTTTCTGATTCGCCTTGTAAATTATCTTTTTTTATTTTTACATTTAGACCATATGGATAAATTACTCGCATTTTCTTTATTAATTCATCTTCTTTATTTAGACGCATTTTAAGCGTATTATATATATATATATATATATATATATATATATATATATATATATCCTAGTTAGTAAGAGTGTCAGAAATTTATTTTCTTCTTCTTCTTCTTCTTCTTTTCTTTTCTTCTTCTTCTAAAACCCCCTTTTTTAAGAACTTGTAATGAATGACTGCTGCTGATGGCACGTGTCGGTGTCTGAAGCGTGGGCGTTTGACGCCGGAAGCCGTTGAAATAACCGCGAAATTCAAGTTAGTTGCTGAAACGATCTCGAGCTGGAGAGGTCGGTCGACTCAACTCGGACATGAAGAAGTCCTAAAAACAAGAATGTTAAAACAGGAATATGTAGAGAGCATGCCTGTAAAAATCTTCAATGAAGTTGGAGTTTCAACTAGTGTTCGAGGTTGAATATTTACGTTGGACGGAGAAGTCCACTGAATTCTAAAAACAGAAACAAGGAAGATATTCATTTGAAAGGCAAATGTGCCTTTGGAAAAGACAAAACGAAGTGTGTTCCGAAAGATGTCTCCAAATGAAGAGTTGACGTGGAAGAGTGCCACTATTCTCAAAAGGAGTCGATCGAAGAAACGATGCGATGTCAATAAAAAAAATGAACAATCAAAGGAAACAAACAGCGCGAACAAAAAGGACTTTTCTATATTCTTCTGGTATTTTTTTATTTTACTAACAAAATTCTTTCAAGTAAGTTTTCTCTTTTTTCTGACATGTCTTTCCTAGCAAAGTTAATAAGCCTTCGGGCAGCATAATTAGGACTTTATTTATGCAGCCTTTCCGTGTGTCCATCGGAACTTGAATTCAGTCTATGAAGTGAACTTTGAACAATGACTTTCTGCCGAACTCATTTTACCTATTTTCTTTTTCTTCAATAAATTATTTGTTGTTTAAAATAGCTTGTTTTTTTTTCTTACTGTTTATTTAATTGTCTAGTTATTGCCCGAGGTTCTTACGTGTATCGATTTTGGCCTGTACGTGGTTAAAATTGCGATATTCTGCATAAATAAAACTCTAGGTCTCTGTGTTCTATTCTGTATCTATGTTTAAACACAGAGGCGTTCGGCCTAATGGTTTCTACGCTCTGTCTTACTAAGAATAGTGAGCGAGACCATTTCTATCTTTCTATCGTTTGGGAGTGGTTCTATAAACACTATTTTATTGTACTGTAAAGGTAGTCGTTTGTGCCCAAACTGTATATAGACTTATCAAGGTTCACTGGACTGAATAAGCTGCTTTATAGTCAATTAATGATTTTCTGTTTTATCTTCGTCGCTGCTTTGAGTTCATTGTGTAATTTATCTTGCGCGCGTGCGTGTCGCCATTTTATTGTCTCCACGTGGTGAGTCAGCCATCTTGTCTTGTTCAGTTTAAGTTGGCGGGAAAATTTGGCGCCAAGTGTAGGTGTCACTGTCTGTAGTAACCCCCCCTCTCTTAGTACATGTAGAAAGGAGTCGGTGGGGAGGGATTTGAAAAATGGCGAGTTTAACAGCAGATGTCTTGTTGAAAAAAATAAAATACGCTAAAGATAAAATATTAGTCGTATTTGAAGTGTTAAAATCTTCTAGTGAGATAGAAGAATCTAAATATATTTTGTGTAAAGAACAGATTGATGAATATCTGAAAGACGTAGTTCGGTTGGAGGAACAAGTTATGGATGCTTATCTCTCTGATGGTGTAGACGATGAGTTAGTGGAAAGTTTTAATAAGGGAGCTGCCTTATTTAAAATACAAGTGATAGAAAAATTAACTACGTTTAAGCCTTGTAAAAAAGACGTTGACGAGAATTCCAGAATTAGTAAGGGGATAAAAGGCATCGATTTAACCCCTAAAATAGTTTGTCCCAAGTTTAGCGATAGGGATCTGGAAACGGATAAGTTAGCTTATCTAAACTTCCATAGAGAATTTTTGAATTGTGTAGCTAATCTTGATAGTGACGCATTAAGATTAGTGATATTGAAAAACCATCTTTCTGGTTATGCCTTTCATGTGATAAAACATCTGTCTGTATCAGATGAAAATTATCGAGTAGCTTTGGACTTGCTATCGAAAGAGTTCTTAGACGAAAAGTGTATCGTCGACTCTATATTTTCGTCCATGTTGAATGAAAATCGCATGTATAATAATAATGTCGTAAAGAAATTCTTGACTAAGATGAAAACCCAATTGTACGAGTTAAAGAACTCGTTCGGTTTGGATTTCTTTGAGAGTAATTCTCCGGGAAATCGTTTGTTAAGTCACATTGTATTCAATAAACTGACAACTTCCTTTAAGTCAGAATTAATACATAAGGTGAACGGAAATTATCCTTCTTTGAACCAAATTCTGGAGAATAGTGTTGAGATATTTAAAACACTGGAATTTTGTGAACACGATTCGAGATATCGTAAAGTTGATTCCTTTAAGGAAAAGAGTAAATTCAGGCCTTTCGAACCTGAAAAGAAACCTTCCACGTTGAAAAATTTTCATGTTAAAACATATAAGGTTAAGTTTAAGTGTTGTTTTTGTAGAAACGATTATCATCTGTCTCGTGACTGTAATAAGTTTCCCTCTTACGAAGAAAGACTTAAAAGATGTAGCGAATTGAAGTTATGTGCTAGGTGTACTAGCTCATATCATCTGAAGAATTTGTGTCCTTATGAAAAAAACGATAAGATTACGTGTTGGTCGTGCGAACAGTCGGGACACTTGTCCGCCTTGTGTCCGAGTTTTCTCAAACCTGTGGTGAAGTCAAATATTTGCAGGTTGAAGAGTAGTTCTTCATTGTTGCCTGTGATAGGTATCACAGTTGAAGTAGGTGGCGAATTTCACACCGTAAATTGTCTGCTAGACACTGGTAGTGAACGGTCTTATATGGGCACTGGCGTAGCTAGGGGGGGGCGAGGGGGGCGGGCCGCCCCGGGCGGCACACCTGAGGGGGCGGCATTTTGAGAGGGTAAAAATAGAAAGTAGAGAAAAAAATTTAAAAAAACAAAAGTTAACAAAAAATATGAAATTTTATACTATAATTTTATATAATAATAAATTTAAATGAGAACATTTGAAAACCTGAAAATGTTATGAAATGATAAAATCATTTTTATTTACTTTTTTGTCGTTGTTGTTAAAGTCCGAATTTTCGCCAAATAACATGGATGTATCAAGGAGAGAATAGTCCGATGTAGTTTTCTTTTCTTTGTCTTCATAATGTTATTATTAAGAGGGCGAGCCCTCCGAAGAGAAAACACGTCTTGTATCGGTGCTTTTTTAAATCCGTGTGTGTAATCGCTCGGTTTTCAGAAATTTGTTGTTGTTAATAACGTTTCAACTCTTTTAAAAATAGTTTTAATATATTTTAAACAAATGTATTTATGAATGGCAAATAAGGCTATGAATTTATTTTTTGTGAGAGAACTGTCGCAAGGCATCAAGTCGGTTGAAAATTTACAAACAGATTTTTCGCGCCTTTTTTTCGGCAAAGTTATCAATGACTCTATCAAAATTCACTTCCTCGACAAGTTCCCTCTCTATTGAGAGGATTGCCAAGTCTTTTTTTTTATTTTTGTTCCTATCCAGAGTGCCCCTTTTTGTGGAGCTGGATTTTCCCCACATTAAAAACCGGCCTTGTGTCTAACTCTGCCCTCGTGGAGAGGCAAGTAAATGGGAACAATCGGCAGTCGTTGCCAAACCGACCTCAGCTCTAATTGTACACAAGATCTAATTTTAAACAAGACCATTGCTATATTCGCTTACGGCCGTTTGCCATTTTCGGCTCTCATTATGCTCAACATTATGGGAGCATTATAATAAATACGTATTTATTTTATAACTATATATGTGCATATATACATATATATGTGCATATACACATATATTTATACGTACATATACATATATACATACATACGTGCATATATACATATATACATATATACACACACATACACATATATAAATACGCATATATACATACATATATATGTATATATATATATATATATATATATATATATATATATATATATATATATATATGGCTGGTTTTAATTCTTGAACAAAATTTCCATTAATTGAGAATAAATTGCTTTAATTCATTTCAATCACTAAGTTTAAAAAATGCAAGCATTACTTATTTCTGGAGATATACTCAGTGACCGGCTGACCTAACAGGATAGGGCCAAGTCTAGGCTTCGGCCAAGCACCAAAAAAACAAAATGACCTCAGAAAGATTTCATACTTAAAGGGGAACTTTCATATAAATTTTTATCGAATAGGTGCGAAAAGAAAGTTGGATATTTGGGTGTATATACACCGACATCAAAGAGGAAATAACATTAGATGCGAAAGTTTGAATTCATTAATTTTATTACTGTCCAAACGTTTGTTTTTGTAGCATACTTTTTATAACTCCTTGTAAACTTTACAATTGCTAGCTGGGGGATCGGACAAAATCACCCCGGGCAACTCCCACCATCTACTTAAAACAAAAGGAAAACAGATAAAATCTCAAATGAATAAAAAATATTAAAAATCAGTTTTCATATTTTAATTTTAATTTAATTGAATTTAGGAAAATTAGATACCGTAGAACTAATTTTCGCAAGGTATGAAAATTAAGAATAATGTTAACTTAATAATAATGGACCAGTTTTCCTACCTAGCAAAAAATTTTCCATGGACGAATTATCCATGGGCGAATTATCCATGGACGAATTTTCCGGGCACCCAAATGCCGGGGGGGGGCGGCAAATTTTACTACCGCCCGGGCGGCAAAAGGTCTAGCTACGCCACTGTATATGGGTAAAAGATTTTCTGATAGATTTATGAAAGAAGAGTTGTCTTCCTTGCATCGTCGAAAATACGTAATAAAGACCTTTATTGGTAGCCAAGAGAAAGATTTGAATGAAGTAACATTGAAGGTGTCCTTTCCCGATGTTGCGAGAAGTATCAATTTTCTGATGGATGAACAGTTGGATTTGTCCTTCAAAATGAAAGGGTTGGAGGAGGTGATCAGTAATTTGAAGAAAAGCGACGTTAAACTTGCTGCTGATTTCTCCGAATTGAGAAGTGAT
The DNA here is from genome assembly GCA_963556195.1 of Sepiola atlantica. NCBI lineage: Eukaryota > Metazoa > Mollusca > Cephalopoda > Sepiida > Sepiolidae > Sepiola > Sepiola atlantica. Next base: position 37,671,613 of record OY744524.1, read on the forward strand.
GTTCTTGAAATATACGGTCTGATAGGGATTGATGTGATTAGATTTCTGGGACCCTTAAGATTAACAAAGATTAAAAATGGTTCTGCTTTTGAGTCCTCGCTAGGTATGATATTATTTGGCGACCCCTCTGATTTTGAACCACATATGGAGATTGGTTTAAATTATAATCAAGTCATCGGTGAACATGCTTCTTGTGATGTGACCCATGTTTACTTTGCTCTAGAACCTAAGTCCAACCATCTGGATCCTTGGAATGGTCTTGATGGAGCTTCCGTGGACAGGGGTATTGAACAAATGTTCAAATTGGAATCATTAGGGATAGTTAATGAAGTTAGTAGTGATTACGACAGAAAGAAAATAGAAGAATTCAGCTCCTCTATTGAATACAGAGATAATAATTACTACATAGGTTTGTCGTGGGACTTAGATAAATTAAAGAAAGTACCCTCTAACCATAGAGTATCGTTAGCTGTCCTAGATAAAGTAGTGGACAGATTATCCTCTCAGAACTTATATTCTGAGTATTGCAAAGTCTTCCTAGACCAGGAATGTGAGGGTGTGATTGAAAGAATCCATCCGACTCCTTCGGAGTTCTACAAGTATACGTGGATACCGCACCGGCCAGTCTTTAAAAATGATGTGCAGTGCACGACTAAGATTAGGCCTGTTTTCAATTGCTCGTTGAGGGTAAATAATAAACCTTCTCTCAACGATTGTGCTTATAGTGGCATAAATCTGTATACTGACATGTTGGAACTTCTGTTCAAGTTTAGAACAGATAATTATGTATTATTGGCTGACATCAGAAAGGCGTTTCTGATGATTAGACTAAAGAATAACTTTGACAAAAATAGATTCTGCTTCTTTTTAAAAATAAAAGATGAATTAGTGTGTTTTCGATACAAAACTCTGATATTCGGGTTTGTGTCTAGTCCCTTCATCTTAAGTTACGTAGTGAAGCACCACGTTGAGAAGCACTCATCGGGACCTTGTAGAGACATGTTGTTAAAAAACTTTTACGTAGATAATCTAGTGAAAACACATGGGTCTCCTGATGAATTGTTGAAACTCTATACTGAGGCTGTGAATGTCATGGAAAAGGGAAGCTTCTTATTGAAAACGTGCTGTAGTAACAGTAAATTGGTGTCTGCTCGCATTCGAGCAGATAACAATTACTCTTCTCATGGAGTGCCCTGTGAGAAAGTACTGGGGTATTGGTATGACCCTGAGTCAGACGAAATTGGTATCTCCAAAGGTGAAGTTAAAAAGTCAGTCTCCACAAAAAGAGATATGCTATCCGTTAGTTCGTCTGTATTCGATCCGTTAGGTTTAGTATTGCCTATAACTATAAAAGGAAAAATTATATTAAGTCAAGTTTGGAAATCAGGAGTGGCATGGGATCAGGTAGTTCCTGATAGCTTGTTGTCTGTTTGGAATAGTTTTCAGGCAAATCTCCGAGATGTTCAAAAAATTGGTTTTGAAAGATGTTCAGTACAAACCAATTCGCCTGTTACCTTGATCGTGTTTTGTGATGCTTCGAATCTTGCTTATGGCATAGTCGAATATATGTATCAGGGAGGAGAGGCCAGGCTATTTTATGCGAAAGCCAAAGTGGCTCCTTCTGTTAAAAGAACTCTTCCTACGTTGGAATTACTAGCTGTATATCTGGGAATTAAGCATCTCCTTATTTTGATTGAAATGTTTCCCAGGCTGTTTGAGGAAATTATCATTGCTGTAGATGCACAGGTAGTGCTATCTTGGTTGTTGTCTGAATCTGTACACACTAAGTGCCAGTTCACTAAAAATCGTTTGAAGGATATAAAATTCATTATGAATGAGATAAGTTGTAAGGGTTATACCTTAAAGTTCAAGTATGTAAGTACTAGTGAAAACCCTGCAGATTTGTTAACTAGAGGCGTTTCCTTTAGTAAGTTTAAAAAGGATAAAAACTTTTGGATTAGAGGTCCAGTATGGTTACAGACAGAAAAGTTGAAGTGGCCTGACTATAAGTTGGATTGCATTAGTGACAAATGCAAGACCTTGGTAACTGCTTATACTGGCTTGAATGGGGATTCTAACTCATGTGTGGTTGAGTTGGAAAGATTCTCTTCTCTCAAAAGGTTGATAAGTACCTTAGAGATTGTGTTTAAATTTATTGCCAAGTTAAAGGGCGATAAGCGTGATGTCAATTTTACATCTGAGGCAAAGTCCTATTTGATTAAGGTTACTCAGAGTGAGTTTTTCGCTGAAGAAATAAGTTTTCTGAAAAGTAAAGTGGAAAGTAATATTCCTTTGTTGGTGAATAAGTTGAACCTAATTTTGGATGACAACAATTTGTTACGTTGTCGGGGACGTATAGAAAACTCTGAATATTTTTCCGAAGAAGTGAAAAGTCCTGTTCTGCTGCCTAAAATGTGTCACCTAACCAGTTTGTTGGTGATGGAGTGTCACATAAAATGCAAGCATTTGGGGATTGCTGCTACGCTTGATAAGGTGCGCAATTCTGGGTTTTGGTTACCCAAGGCCAGGCAGGCCGTCAAAATTGTTCTTGCTAGTTGTATGGTATGCAAGAAGTTTAACTCCTTGTCTTTTCGTTATCCTAAGATGACAAACCTACCCAAGCATCGAGTTAATATTATCAGACCTTTCTACCATACGGGGATAGACTTCACGGGTCACCTGTGGGTAGAGGACAGTAGTAAAGTAAAAAAGATGTATATATTGCTATTCACTTGTCTTAGTGTGCGTTCTATACATATGGAGTTGGTTGAAGAAATGAGTACTCAATCGGTAGTGTTAGCCTTTTTGAGGTTCTTCAATGTATATGGTGTGCCATCACACATATACTCAGACAATGCTTTATCCTTTGTTGCTGGGTGCGACTTAGTAAAAGAAGTTCTTCTCTCTGATGGATTCAGAGGAGATTTGGAAATGTGTAATATAAAACACTGCAGGATTCCTTCGTATTCTGCTTGGTTCGGAGCAATATGGGAAAGGTTGATAAAAACTGTCAAGTGTTGTCTATTCAAAACAATTGGTCGCAAGAGGTTGGATTACTTTCAACTGCTAACCATTTTGTCTGACATACAAAGAGCGGTAAATGATAGGCCTTTGACTTATCGTTGTAGCGATGATGCTTCCCTGGAAGTCATCTCTCCTAGTGCCTTTATGCGTTTTTCTCCTGGGAAAACCGTGTTCTTGAACCTTGAAAACGATTCTTGTTTAGAAGTGCCCCCGAATCGAGTGGATTTGATCGAGAGTTTGAAAGGTAGAGAATGCCTTTTGATCAGATTCAAGTCATTGTGGTATGAGCAATATTTACTGAGTCTGAGGGAATTGTCTAAGGATTTGCATCAAGCGGAATTTAGTAACAAAATTAAGGTAGATGATATAGTCCTAGTTAGGAATCTCGTTAAACCTAGGCCCTATTGGAAGCTAGGTAGAGTTGTTAAGCTCACTCAGGGGTCTGACGGAATTGTTCGCTCTGCCTTGATAAAGAAGGGAGAGACATGTAGCGAGCATTCTATTAAGCATTTGTATCCTATGGAGCTATCTATATCTCATTCGTACCAAGTGAGACCTGGGAAAAATAAGGATTCATGCAGTGATGATAATGGAGCTGAGAATTCTAAACCTAAGAGAGGTAGAAAATGTGTTAAGGATAAGAATCCTGACTATGTTTACTATTAGACTGTAAGTGAGCGATCTTTTTCTTTTCTTTTTTTTGTTCGGGAGAGTGTCAGAAATTTATTTTCTTCTTCTTCTTCTTCTTCTTCTTTTCTTTTCTTCTTCTTCTAAAACCCCCTTTTTTAAGAACTTGTAATGAATGACTGCTGCTGATGGCACGTGTCGGTGTCTGAAGCGTGGGCGTTTGACGCCGGAAGCCGTTGAAATAACCGCGAAATTCAAGTTAGTTGCTGAAACGATCTCGAGCTGGAGAGGTCGGTCGACTCAACTCGGACATGAAGAAGTCCTAAAAACAAGAATGTTAAAACAGGAATATGTAGAGAGCATGCCTGTAAAAATCTTCAATGAAGTTGGAGTTTCAACTAGTGTTCGAGGTTGAATATTTACGTTGGACGGAGAAGTCCACTGAATTCTAAAAACAGAAACAAGGAAGATATTCATTTGAAAGGCAAATGTGCCTTTGGAAAAGACAAAACGAAGTGTGTTCCGAAAGATGTCTCCAAATGAAGAGTTGACGTGGAAGAGTGCCACTATTCTCAAAAGGAGTCGATCGAAGAAACGATGCGATGTCAATAAAAAAAATGAACAATCAAAGGAAACAAACAGCGCGAACAAAAAGGACTTTTCTATATTCTTCTGGTATTTTTTTATTTTACTAACAAAATTCTTTCAAGTAAGTTTTCTCTTTTTTCTGACATGTCTTTCCTAGCAAAGTTAATAAGCCTTCGGGCAGCATAATTAGGACTTTATTTATGCAGCCTTTCCGTGTGTCCATCGGAACTTGAATTCAGTCTATGAAGTGAACTTTGAACAATGACTTTCTGCCGAACTCATTTTACCTATTTTCTTTTTCTTCAATAAATTATTTGTTGTTTAAAATAGCTTGTTTTTTTTTCTTACTGTTTATTTAATTGTCTAGTTATTGCCCGAGGTCCTTACGTGTATCGATTTTGGCCTGTACGTGGTTAAAATTGCGATAAGATTTTATATATCCGTTGTAACAGTGATTGATGTAAGTATTAGTAAAGCTTGATAGAGTAGTGGCTCTTATGAGATCACATACAGAGGAATGAATATATATATATATATATATATATATATATATATATATATTATAAATATTAAAATCAAGTGACACGCTTTTCGTCTTTTGAAAACTCACTAGTTGACTTTATTAAACCAATATATATATATACATAATATATATATATATATATATATTAATTTCAAACGTACATAAAAGTAATCCATAGTCACGTGTTATTGGCTGACAGCCGTCATCAGCATAGCTAACTTTGACAAGGGTCGAATCCTCGATATTGATGTTTATAGTCCAGCGTCTTAACATGGTACTACGACACCCTGCCTAGAAATATGTACTTTTTTATTCACCTCAATATTTAATGTGTTTTTATGTAATTGTTTTTATCGGTTGTTGTAGAGTCCGTTGGTTTTTTTTTGCTCGCTACTGTTTCGATTCTTCCACTTTCTAAGTGATTAAGATGCAGAAAATTGCATTATTATTAGTCGCCCTAACTTTATAGAACGTGTGTTTCGTTAATAATGCAATTTTCTGCATCTTAATCACCTAGGAAGTGATACAATCGAAATAGTAGTAAGCAAAAAAACGAACGCTACAATCACCAATAAAAACAATTACATAAAACACACACACACACACACACATATATATATATATATATATATATATATATATATATATATATATATATATATATATGTGTGTGTGTGTCACATATTTCTCAATTCTCTGTCTCTGCCTGTCTATCTGCCGGCGCCCCTCTCTCTTTCTCTTTCTCTGAGATATCTATGTATTACTTTCACTCCCTCTCCCTTTATGTTGATTCAATCACCCTCTAATATGGTTTAACATCTGTGATAATCTAGAGAAAGGGTAACTCTTTTTAAGAGTCGTCATCTAATTTACATATGTGTACAAACCAAAAACGCGTGCGTAAATTAGATTTGAAAATAATACGCTTCTTTACTTCTATGTAAGAATAATAAAGAATAATAATACCTCTATCAAATAATAATCATAAAATAATAATCATACAATAATAATCATAAAATAATAATAATAATAATAATAATAATAATAATACTAATAATAATAATCTAAGACAACACTAAATGCAGACTGTGTGTACAAAGATCCAATACGGTAAATCACATAATAAGTGAATGCAGCAAATTAGCCTCAAAAGAATACAAGAACAGACATGACTGTGACAAAGAGCAGTACACTGGGTATTATGCAAACCACTGCATTTCGAACACGTTGACAAATAGAAGAAACCAGAGACAGTACTGGAAAATAATTTAAAAAAAACACAAAATCCTCTGGGATATGAAGGTTCAAACAGATAAACTCATAAACACAAGAAAACCGAGTGTCATAATAATCGATAAGAAAGAAAAACTTTGCCAAACCATAGATTTGGCTGTACTAGCAGACCACAGAGTGAATATCAAGGAAACAGAATAATGAAGCAAATACACGGAACTCGCTAGAGAATTGAAAGGGGTATGGAGTATGAAGAAAGTCAATATAATACCAATAATCGTAGGAGCACTAGGAACAATTCCGAAAAACCTGTAATAAAGACTGGGGGATATGGAATCTAACTGAATATTGATAGAGCATATAACTAACAGCAATGATGAAAACAGCTCAAATGCTAAGGAAAATCCTTGAATGCGGAAAACAACCCATATAAGCTTCGAATGCTAACCAGTTACATGGAGGTTGCAATAGGAAGAAAACAAAAGCACAGAAAGAACACCATCACATGAACCTAAGTAACATAAAATTACAAAAAAATCATAAACTACCCCTACCCCCCCCCCAAAAAAAAAATGATGGAACGAGCTTCGGCTTATACCACACAAAATAGCTGTGAACTGAAAGACCGGGTAGAGAGAGCATTAATCAGACCTCCATTGGAAGAGTGCGAAGAGTACTTATCGCTATCCTAATACCAGAGAAGACCTAAGGTAAGACCTAAGCGAGAAATCGATAGTTAGCGTCTGTTTTGTTAACGCAAAGTTATTTGCAATAGTTATCGAAAGGGGTGGAGAGTACTGGAAATCTAGGAAGATTTGTTGTCACTCAGATTCCAGGGAACAGCATCGGAGAATATCAATGAGCGATCACTGACGATAACCTGTTGGGAAGCTGTAGTAAGTACACATAATAATAATAATAATAATAATAATAATAATAATAATAATAATAATAATAATAATAATAATAATAATAATAATAATAATAATAATAATAATAATAATAATAATAAAACACGGAAGATTATTCAACTTTGCATCAGTCGTCAATAAACACTGCGACGATTTTAAATTAGCCGAACTTAGTGCTGATAATTTTAAATGCTTATTTTTTGTACAAAGATAGGTATCAGGAAAAGACACTGAGATCAGACGGAGTGTTCTGAATAAATTAGAAAAGCAACCAAACTTTACACTACAGAAATTAGCTGAGGACTGTCAAATATTTATAAGTGTTAACCAGGATTCGAAAGACATCGAAGAGTTGGGCATTGCACATATTAGAAAAGTACATCAAAAATCGAAATTCGATTCTCATTTAAAAACAATTCAAAACAAAACGAAGGAATTTTCACGCTTCTACACAAACAAGCCAGCCCTATAAAAAATCAGGATGAATTACAGCCGATCCTCTGTTACCGTTATGGAGGCCTGTATTTGGGTAACATTTCGTTTTAAACCCTGCCTGACTTAGGAATAAGTCCAACATAACAGTTCGCATTGTAGAACGATTAAAGGAAATGAAACGCGGGCAAAATTCACAAATACGAACAAATATGGCGGCAGTATCAAAAGAAAATATGTTCAGGAAATATAATAAATAAAAACGTAAAATTGCAATTTGATTCTGGTTCAGACGTGTCAATTATAAAGATGCTGTCATGGAGAAGGATTGGACAACCGATCATGCTAAAATCCAATCACATTGCTAAAACACTGACTGGTAAAAAACTAAATTTCGAGGGTCAAACAATTTCCAGCATTACTTTTAGCAGAAAAACGAAAAAAGTAAAAATGTACAGATCGAAAAAACACAAATTCTTCATTTGGCGTAGACGTTATGCAGCTATTCAACCCATGGGGATTATCAACAAAGGTTTCTAGTCAGAAAAAAATAAATCTGACGACCGGGTCAGAAAAACGAAAAAACGAATTTGTTGCAACCATTAAAACTCGTATGAAATGGGCTCAAAATAAATTGTCTGCAGAAATTAACGCACATAAGGACACAAAATTAACCTAAAAAAAACAATCACCAAACTGAAAGAAATCAAGTCAAATTCTTTGGATTACCAGATGATGGTTAAAGAGACTAAATTCATGGTTCCAGAGTTGGAATCACTAAAGTTACAACTCAATGAGTTTTCAGAAGAACTAAAAACTATGAAAGATAATATGACTTGTCTTGAAGTTGAATGTCGAAGAAAATACATTCTTTTTAATTTTGAAGATGTGCAAAGAATTAAGACATTTAGAATTAAAACACTGGAAGATATCAGATCTGAATTTGAAAAAAGCCCTAAGTTCTCTCATAATGGACACATACACCAAATTAAGGAACGACTATCGGAAGACACCGACAGCACAACACAGGAAGGAGTTGTGGTTACCAGAAACATGTTCGACATACAGCTACCTCAAGCAACCTCAGAATAACGTCAATCCAAAAAAGAAACGATACTAGACTCCTGGGGATGTAATGCTTGGGAGGGGGTTATGGTACTTTACCTGTAACGAAAATTAGGTAACTTCTATTCTCAATCAGTACTGGAAGCATTTGGTTCTCAGTGTTGAGTCAACCCCAGTCTATACAAGCAGTCAAGACTGACGTACCACTACTCTTGTGTTTCTGTTGTATATACTTTTCTTCAATATACTTGTTTTATCTAAACCCCGTGTTCGTGTTTGTATTCCGGACCCTAAACAGGGACGCACCAACTACTTTGGTATTTCGTTATCCTCTCTCCCTCTCTCACTCTCAGCTCTGTTTAAGCCAGCATAAATAGGGGCACTGACTTCAACTAGGGTGTCTACATTCTCCCTTTTGTCCCATATCACTGTGTTAGGTTTAGTAGTTGTGGGAATTTTATAATCATAGTGGATGGTGTATGACTTATCCCCAACAGTTATTGCTGGTACATGTTCACACAACTTGCTACTCTACTAGATATCAAACTTTTTATAGCTAACCAATTGCAGATATTAACATAATCGATTGTGTCGCATTGTCTAGTATCCGTTCCCTAGCATAACCTAACAACTGGATGTCAAGTGGCTCACCTTCACTACTTCTGTGTTGCATAATCTGCAGTTTTTGTCGTTGCTGATACTACTCATCTTCTTAAAAGCATTGGTCATCAAGCTTTGATCTTGGGCAGCCATTATCATCCTCTCCTGATCATAGTGGAGCCATCCTCTTTTGAGCCAGTCTACAGAGGCTTCCTTATCTATATATTCCTGGGATGGTTCATCATAACAATATTTGGCACGTTGTTGGTGTACCCATTGTTCAAGTTTTCTGCGATAAAAGGTCTCAGGGTATTTCTGGCAGCTCTTTTGGGCTATTTCTGTGATAGTCTTGTTTGGCGTGTTCATCTCACTTGCAAGACAGTCTTCCTCTACATGTCTAGCAAGTTTTGTGTGTAGGTTGTTCTACTGGCTCTTGTTTCTTGCTGTTTATGTACTATTATGAGGTTTGGATTCTGGGAGCTCATCAAGTATTGGCCAATTCTCACAATGGTGGCTCGATGTTGATGGTCAATTTCTGAAAGAACCAACCTTCCTACTCCTCTTGGCAGATACATCCTAAGTAGACATTGGTTACTGTACATTACTCTGTGGCAGTGTCAACATTTTTCTCGATTTAGTGTTTAGCCTGTTAATGTCCTTTTGTAGCAGTCAATGACGCCTAAGCTTTATGCTATCACTGGTATGGCAAGTTCATTAATAGCAGTTATTTTGTTTTTGTTTGTAAGCTATGTTTCGCAGGGTTTTCTTCCACGGGTGCACATTCTCTGCCAATCTTTTCTTTCATCTTTGCATGTTAAATTGAATCATTTTCTTTTATGTCAAGGTATTTGTATTATTCCTGCTCTTGTATGTATTTGATGACAGTCTCTTCATCAAGCTGTATGTTTTCCGTTTCGATCTTCTTCTCAGCTCTGAGGGAGCACTTGACACATTCTTTCCTGCCAAACTTGATTCCAATATCTTTGGAGATGGTATGTACAACCTTAAAAAGTAGACTACAGTAGACTTCTGAGTTTGTATACAGCTCGAGGTTATCATTTGAAGGCAGCTGGTTGACCCTTTTGTTTTGGGTCTTGTTGGCGGCGCTGGTTCGCGTTGCAGGCACCCCGGCTTTATTTCAGTAGCTGACTTAGCGGATCTATCTCCAGGCAAGAAGGTAAAGAAGAGAAGTTATCTCGTTTGAGGATTCTCTTCAAGGATTGTTTTTGTTCTATTTGGGTGACTTAAGGACATTATTGTTTGCCACATCTTTATATGTACAGCAATGCTTTTCTTGATTACCGGATGGAACTATTATTATTTAAGGCATCACAGTAGCCACGTGTGGGCACATTATCAGATGCGTTTTGCTAATCAATCGAAGCCATGCTTAGGTTTATCTGTCTCTTCATACGGCCATTGAGTATAGTTTTATTCATCAACAATTCGTCCTTGGTGCCGAAACACCTTTTCCTACAATCTGCTTGTTCTTTTTCGAGGTACGCTCCAGAAGAGATGTTTTCATAGATACTGTCTGCGACCAGGCCAGTTAATAACTTGTAGGTTGTTGTCAGACAGCAGATGGGTCTGTATTTACTAGACCGTTGTGTCTCACTCGTTTTATGAATGCGGGTTGTATCACTTTTTACTAGCCATGCTCGTATGGATTCCTCAACTCTCAACAGTCTTATGAAGTAGCTATTATAGTGACTATGAAGTGCTGTTATTTGTTTACGCCAGATCTTGGGTAAGTTGTCTATGACACTTTTTATGATTTTGGAATAGATCCAACTTTCGCTTTAGCATTCCAGGTGTTATCTCTGGCTCTGACATTTCAGGATTGTTTTAATTACTTTGAGGTATGCCTAAGATCCACTTGGCATCCTGATTGCATGGTCTTTGATTCCCAAACAGTAGTATTCTTTCTCTTGCTAGTTGGGAGCCTTTTCCACCGGATGGTTACTCATAGGATTTCTATAGAAAATTTTTTATTTATTTTTAAATGTTTATTTTCAACTTTTGCCCTGTTCTTGTTGTCCTATGTTTGTATTCTTTTTGCAAGTTGCTTCAAGGTCCTTCGCAACGTTTTTTTATTCCCTGTATATGTGTCTTATATTTAAAACTGAGCCTGCAAATCATGTTTTTTAGCCGACCCTAAACTATATGTGCGGCATGGAAGTTTTTGATCTGAAACAATTCTTTTCTGCATAGGTAAAATGCTTTTAAAACTTCAGTTTCCAAAGGTGCTGTTGTGCTTGGTTATCTGGACTTTCAAGTTTTTTGCGGAATTAAGAGAGTGTCTTCTTCACAATGTAGAGTCCTGTAGCATACGTAACCTGGTTCAGCTCTGTAAGATGTGTGTTTGATGGCACAAGTCTTTAGAGATTGATTTTTGTTATTTCATTGCTTCCTTGGTAGCGCTTTTAGCTTGCATTTTAGGTAGTTGAGGTCTTTCCTGCAGCCTCATCATATGGACTTCTTCAATCGTTTAACCAAGTTCTTCCTGCAGAACTAACTGTTTAACATTTGGATCCAGCAATCCATGAGGTAATGGTGGGATTCAGATGTTTGCAGTGATAGTGGGTATAAAGAACTAGGGTTCAATTAGGGGCTATATGATGGTTGCCTATTTTTATATTCTCATTTTTATTTGTTTTCGAAATGATATATAAGAAAAACGAAAACGCAATTTTTCTTACAGGATATTCTTCTTCTAATGAGCTAAATTATGTGATATTAAAATCTACAAATCCCACAGCTAGGCAACTCCATGTAATTCTGAGAAGATGCTCATCTCTATATATAAAATACAAACATTGTGTGATGTCTGCATGTCTGTGCGCTTTACTGTGGCTCGATCCATTGCATACTATTTTATACGACTGTATTTTGAAAATTGTTTATCTAATAAACAAAACAAATATATTTACTGACTAACATGTTACCCTCTCCGACTGAAACTATCATCTATTTCCAATGTAAAAACCGGACCCTGATTTAGAACCAATCAAGAGTTAAGCTGATAACTCTCATTGCGGTTTAATTGTACACATAGTAATACAATTTATTTATTTTTTAGTTAACATTATTCGTATTAAAATCTGTAAGTGTAATTTACACTTCTATCTTATAATGAAAGAGTCTAATTACAAGAACAAAACTTAACAAATAATAGACACAACTTTAATTTTGCCGATCGATAAAGGTTATTTATTTTTTTGTAGATTATCGCAAAGCTCAAGAAATGTATATGTCGTCATAGAGGTGATTTTTATTATATGTTAATAATTTTTTACCTAAACTTATTCACTATTCGTTGTTTAGATACGAATCAAATTAACATGTATAGATATCAAACAAAAAGCACATTCCTGGGGTAGGATAAAGTGTAGATACTTAGTACCATTTCTACCTCGCCCTAACCGCCTACCCACTTTGTCAATTGATTAAAGCGTTTCGCAGAGGAAAACTTGGCACTTTGGTCTATGCTCACAGTGTTGTAGTATCTGTTCCTGCGTTCTATGTTAATACCAGCCGAGTTTTGACTTTGCATCATTCTGTCATTTACAGTTCTGGATGGTCTGTCTCTAGTCTCTTCGCTTGTCGAGATTAAGTATGGTTCGGCTCTGTGCTACGAGGTGCACCCTCTTAGGCATAACCTCCTTCATCGGGGTGACGGTTAATTGCCAGTCGCGTGAGGCACCTATACTGCGGCGTGTTGATGGTTCATTCACGGTTATATTTGCATTCAGCCAGAATGCCTCATCAGGGGAGTTGGCGTTACCTTCTGTAAACAGCATTGTGCCATATTATACTTAAGAGAGAATCTAAGCTAACCCTGCCAAGATAGCTTAATTTAATATCCAGTTTCGTCTCTTGACAAGAATGGCAAGAAGACTTTCATAACCTTGCTTTCAGGAATTCATATATTAATACAGTTAAACTATATTTTGTCTCCTTAGCATCATGACGTTGGAGGAAGAGGAGGAGGAGGAGGGGGAGGGGGAGGGAAGAGGAACAGCATAAACCATAAATGAGAAGGAAAAAGATTAGGAACAGGAGACGATATCTAAAATTTACATTGACAAACGCCAGCTGATATTATCAATACTATATTAAAATATATATGTCTTATTTGTAATTATGAAAACATGTAACGTCATTTTATAAACAATGTTCCCAGTTCGATTAAAATTTTTAAAATTATTTGAAGAAAAACATAGGTGACACTATTTTACGGAAAATCGATTAACAGTAAAACATTTGAAATATTCAGTTACGAGTGTAGCCCCCCCCCCCACCCACCCGTCAAATATAACAGAAAAATATGATTCGGTAGTGTTAGCACTAATATTCATATTCAGGAAAATCGGTGAAGTTGCAAAGAAAGAAAGAAGAGCGATACATCTTAAACTTGAAGTTTAAAAGAAGAAACCAGGAAAAACACCACAATAATCGGTATAGGTATAAGAAAGTAAAAAAAAAAGAGGAAACGTCTCATTATGGAAATAGAGTGAATAATTTGTTTTTAAGTTTATTCCAGGTGGAGGATAGTTGTCTAAATTGCTATTTGCTTTATCCCTACCATTAAAGACTTGTAATGGTTTTGTCCAGTAGTTTTTAACACGCTAACTTTTGTGTGACGGGACGGATACATATTTATCAATATACAAATAAGTACACATTGGTCTTTATTATAGATATTAAAAAACTTTATCAAAGTATAAATTACGAAATTATTGTAACTTGTTGTAATTTCAGCTATTTTTATTGCAATTTGATGCGATTAAAAAAGTTATTTTCTTATTTTAATTAAGTTGTGCACTTAACGGATATTAGCGCGCACATTTCACACACCGTGTAAGTTACGCAGATCTAGCAAGTATCTGCGAATTTCTTCATAGGTGGCGTTTCAGCTAGTATTTAAATAAGAAAAATATTGATAATGTAATTATTTTTTTTTCATCAAAATGTTTTTATTTGGAGTTGGATCTTGATGATACTACCCAGTTTGTTTAAGCAATCCATGTTTATTCGCGTATTGATATGTGTATTTTAGACAAACAAGTCAGACCAATCATCACGAAGAGTAATACCGAAATGCGTCAGCAGCGTGGAGGTTTGTTTAGTGTATGGACGTTATATCTCAAGAGGAACTCAATATAATCACTTTGGCTTTTACCGCTTTTCCTCCTTGGTACCGTGCCAGGGATTGTCTGCGAGGGTAGATTTCGTCTATCCAGACAAAATGGTGGTGAGTTGAGGGTGGATGGCTGGTTGGTTGTTTGGGTCTCAGTTTGAAAGAAAAAAGAAAGAAAACTAAAACAATATATATATAGCCATCCATATAGATCCGTTTCGCTGTATCACAGTTCGACAATGTGGATATACCTATCAAGTGGTTTAAGCTGAAATTTGAAACTAGACTGCTTGATCAGCGGTCGGGACAGCTGATTCTTACGCTATTACGCTAGTTAAGAAGCAAAAGAAAGTGTAATGATTATATTTGGTCACATTCGCATTATCGACTTCCTAGAATGCTCAATTCATTTTTGCTGAGGAATTCTTTACATTAAGTTGGAACCGTTATTTTCCCTACGAGAGAGCTCAGCCCACAAGTGAAGAGCAAATGTAGTCATTCACAGATAGCTCGTATTGACAATATGGATAGACCTGGCATGTGATTCATGCTGAGATTCGAAACCAGACCCTTTGGTCATCGGTCGGGATAACTTACACTTACGATATAACGCTCATTAAGAATTAAGGGAATTTATAATGTTCATGTTGGTTTGCATTCGCACTACTGACTGTCTAGAGAGCTCACTTACTTTTTGAAGAGCAATTCTTTACACTAAGTCGGAGCAATTGCTTTCCCTACAAAAGAGCTTATCCTATAAGCTGGGGGCAAATATAGTCATCCACAGACAGCTTTTTCGCTGTATCACGGCTTTACAATGTGGTTAGACATAATAAGTACATCAAATTGAGATTCACAACCTTGCGCTATTATGCTCGCTAAGAAGTAATGGAATTCATAATTCCCATGTTTGTTAACATTCGGGTAACTGACAGCAAAGAGAACTCAAATATTTTAACGATGACCAACGCTTAGTGGCGCAATTAACTCTTTACTATGGAGCTCAACCCACGAGTCGGGAGTGAATGTAGTTATCCGTAGATAGCTGTTTA
Source organism: Sepiola atlantica (assembly GCA_963556195.1). Classification (NCBI taxonomy): domain Eukaryota; kingdom Metazoa; phylum Mollusca; class Cephalopoda; order Sepiida; family Sepiolidae; genus Sepiola; species Sepiola atlantica. The sequence goes on from OY744524.1 coordinate 37,686,808, forward strand.
TCCGTATCACGACTTTACAATGTCGATAGACGTAGTGGATGTATTGTCAAAATAAATAAAAATATGTGTTTATTTTATTTACCAAATATTTGATTTTTCATATAAAAATTTGTAAATTTAATTTACGCTTAATTTGATAGTGATTCAGATGTATATGTTAGCACTGAAATAATAATAAATAATACAGCCGACCTGTGTTGTAAATGATACACAAATAATATTTTATTTTGGGGATTCACTTTAAGATAAATAAAATGTGCGTATCGCTACCGTGGCGCTGTCTATTTTATGTTTGATTTGGTTTTACGACTTGGATTTTTCACTGTTGATCATTCAGATAACAAAACTAACAAACAAACATTCGTCTGAGACAAAAAGCGTATCTAGTCTAATATATAAAACACGAAACATGCCCGCCTACGATATTAAAATCAACTCTAGGTAATTTTGCTACAACTTTAATCTTTATACATAAACGGTGTAACCTATCCATTGCAGACGTATATATCAAAGAAAAATAACCGTATTATGAATTGAAAAAATAAATTGCGACTAACATGCTCTTCGTCGATTCCCAACCGTAAACTGCATCCTAACTTTAGGAACAATCAAGGCTAAGAGAGATAATTACATCTAAAACATAGACATAAAAATAACACTTATTTGTTACATCTAACAAATACTTAATATGTTATATTAAACTGTGCATATTTATTTAAATGTAATGTACAGAGTACACCCCCACACACCAAACAAAATCCATCCATGGAATTGTTAATTCAATTCACAATCCATCTTGCAATCAACCATATTCGATACAAACAAATGTTATAATATGATTGACTTGTCCACCAAATTTCAGTCATAAATGTCCAACAGGCTTTCTTTTATCGCCGTTTAATAACAGATACATCGTGCAAAATAGTCAATAACTCTGACGCACTCCTCTTTTGGCACTGCTCTGATTTTAGTCGTGATGACCCTCTTATGTTCAGGAATAGTCTGAGAATTATTTTGATAAGGATTGTATTGAAATAACCACGCAGATAAAAATCTGTGTGGATTATGTTCCGGTGAGTGCGAACTCCATTCATGATCATATCTTCTACTGATGAGGCGATCACCAAAGTGTGACCGCATATAATTAAACAGCGATAAAACAAAGACTGTTGGACATTCATGAATATAACTAAGTCAGCAAATCAGATATAGACAAGTTTATCCGTACTAAATATGGTGCAATTGCAGGAATGATTGTGAATTTTATTACCGATTCCATGGGTAGGATTGGGGGCGGCGAATAACCCTATATCAGTAAACAAGTATGAAACTTAAGAAACACACCACGATATACGCAGTATTTCAGTTTGTTCTTAACGTAAAGTCACATCAGCGTCGCAATCTCACAGTTCATATCTCACGACTTCAAGTTATTAAAGGAGCAAATATTTCTGAATGTTTGAATACGGCACGAATTGTTACAATGCAGGTGACTCTCCACCAATATTTCGGTGCTTTCCCGTCGTCCACGCTCTCCAGCTTTGACACCCACCAATTGCACACAAAACCCGCTATCCGTCGCAATTCGCCGTTACTAAATTCAATTGTTTTGAAATGAAAGAATATAAAAAATAATCAAATTTATCTCGAATCCATTGTATTAGTATACTAAATGTGAACTTCCACAACCAAGCTTCTCTCTTTTCACCACCAGTGCTCTGATCTCCACTTGGTCCCAATCACAATGAATGACTCACACCTTGAGGGAGCCCCCTGCCTTTACAAGTTTATGGGACTGACGTTCACTCATGACCTGGAATAGAAGACTCACATCAAATCTGTTGCCAAAGTCGCTGGGAAAACGGTTGGATCATTCTAGCGCTCCAAAAGGTATTTACCTCTAGAGGCAATCTTTTATCTGTATGAGAGCGAAATACGTCCTAAGATGAAGTACGTCTGCGACATCTTAGGAGCTGATACTCAGAGAACCCATTCCTGTTTTGACAGAGTACAAACACGACTTCAAAATCAAGTGAGCGATGCCCACTTCTTCTCCCTACTATCTCTTACTCACAGAAAAGACGTTACTAGTCTTTCTCTACTCTGTGGTAGGT
>OY744524.1:37693921-37716421 GCA_963556195.1 Sepiola atlantica
AGAATGTAGTTAAATATGACATATCTAGATATGTTGATCGTGGAGAGGGGAGAAAGAAAGGTAGATATTAGAATTTAATTTCGATATTATTCATTTTTAAATTACGGCGATGTTTTCAGTGTACACACTTATATGCAAGGCAATGTCATGTCAACAAAGCAACTGATAAGTTAGTTGAACATTATTTCGATCTCGTAAAAGCGTAGATCCGATGTGCGTGCAGTAATGTCGACATTGGCTTCAAAATTGGCTTAATAGGGGCCACACCTATTCCAAAGTACATATTTAACTCCTCTTCTGGTCTCATTTTTCTATTTGTTGATTTTTCTGTTCCTATCTTGTAATTAAATGTTAAATATTAAAGCACGTGTATTCACTAATAAACAGCGATATAAGTTAAGAATGCATATCTTTTTTTTTTCAAAGTTGGATGGATGACAATAGCTATATACTATAACTTAAGTAATTTAAATTTACTAGTGGTTTGCTTGACAGACACCCGAATACTATTCAGTGTGTTCCGAATTGTATAGTATGCAAATAAGACATATATTTTCCGAGATTGTGCACTTTGGTTTATTTTTTTACTGACACAGAGTACACACTGTATATATATATATATATATATATATATATATATATATATATATATATATATATATATATAAATATGTATATATCTATATAACAGTAAGCTACACAGAGGTGCCCATGTTTCACTCCCGCATATATTAACTCCCTACACTGAAGATTGTATAAGCATGAAACATCGATGTCTGTAGGTAATAAATAATTAATATTTATTTGTAAATATTATATATATATATATATATATATATAAATATATACATGTATATATATATATTAACAGTAAGCTACACAGAGGCGTCTATGTTTTATTCCTGCACACACACACATTATATATATATATATATATATATATATATATATATATCAAAAATGAATATGAAAAAAATATATGAATGTTTATATTTTTTCTCTATTTCTTGTTCGTTGACCTATAGGAATACAAAATGTCTTTAAAAAATTATTTTTCTAAATGAACAGAATTTACGACCGTTCCTTTGGTTTTCCTCCGTGTATTGAAAGGTATGTATGTGTACGGTGGGTGGTAGTAGAAGGAATAAAAGGAGTATGACTAATGAGATGACGACATTTTTAAATGTGATTTTTGTGTGTCTATCCAAGCATCTTCACACTTAAAGACGTCAGTAGGGTGCGGGTGGTATAGTGAACCTTTCCGAACCCTATATATATATATATATATATATATATATATATATATATATATATATATATATATATATCGAAGGCGATCCTTACAAGATTACAATGCCCGCTTTTAGGCACGCAAGAGACGCAGCAGGCCCGACGTATTTTTACAAGTGTTGCTACAAATATGGCATACGAGGCTACTGGTTTCCGTTTGTACATAGCTGTTAATACCTATCTAGTAAACTCCTACCATTGGATCTCATGTAGAGACATCTGGACATGTACGATACGAAGCACTCGCTCTCTTACTACAACATCTTGTTTTAGTGAAAAGCCGAGGCATTATGACTGAAAGCACAGGTTTTATCAAGCGAATGGAATTTGGAAAAGCGGTACAAGTCTGAAAGACAGATTAAACTATACAAAGAATTATAACATATTTTAACAGTAAACATGTAGGTGTCTTGAAGAAAGAACGTGTTATATATATATATATATATATATATATATATATATAAAGAAAATGAATACAGGTAAATAATAACAAGAAATTGCTTCATGCTGGTTTGTAGGAAACTACTAGATAATATTATACATTACCTGGTTCTGAATAATCTATATGTAGTCAGGGAGTTAGGGACTAGGCGAATAACAAAATATTAAGAGTTCTGATGTTTTAGCGATCGAAATTTTAAAATGAAAATCGTTGGAAACAGTTAATAGAAATTATGAATATAAAGACGTTTCGGTGTTTCACAAATGGACGAGTAGTGACGAGAAAGAATAAAAACCTTAAGAACAAGTTGAAGAACGTCAAAAACGGGTGTTTCTCTTGTTTAAGCAAGTGAAATTTTAAAATAAAAATTGTTGGAAACGGTTATTAGAAGTGGTGAATATCAAGACAAAAGATCCGTAAAAACAAGTTCAAGTACACCAGACACGGGTGTTTCTTGTGGTGTTACAGCAATTGACACGTGTTTCAATAGTAGTAGTAAGCAAAAACAACAGACGCTGCAATCCCCAATAAACACAATTGAATAAAAATACATTAAATATTTAGGTGATAAAAATCGTACATATTTTTAGACATAAATATGGAAGCTACGATCCTTGTGTAAGTTAGCTATGCTGATGACGGCTGTGAACCAGAAACACGTGGCCAACACATATAAAATTAAGAATATATATAAATATATATTGATGAAAAATACGTCCTAAAAAGTAAAGGGCGATTAATAATGGAATTTTCTTCTATGTTAATCACTTAGAAAGTGAAACAATCGAAATAGTAATAACAACGAACGCTACAAGCGCCAATAAGAACAACTACATAACAATGCATTTCATATATATATATATATATATATATATATATATATATATATATATATATATATATATATATATATGGGAAATGAAAAAGGAAAAACCAAAAAGGATGTTTTTTATATATTCATCAACGTTTCGTTTTTATTTGTAAGACTTCCTGAAGTCGTACAAATGAAAATGAAACGTTGATGAATATATAAAAAAAACATCCTATTTGGTTTTTCCTTTTTCATTTCCCATTACGTCGGATTACCTTCATCTTTCCTTTCTCATATATATATATATATATATATATATATATATATATATATATATATATATATATATATATATATGTGTGTGTGTATACACACATGCATTATATATATATATATATATATATATATATATATATATATATATATACAAGGTGAGCAAAAAGTAGGTGGAGAGTAAAAAACATTTTCCTTCTTGATTTACACAGCTTTGAAGTCTGCCTCTTACGCTCCGACAAAAAATATTTTTTTACTGTCCACCTACTTTTGGCTCACCCTGTATATATGTATATCTAGGAAGCATCTTCTCCTGCAGGCAAGTATTGTTGAATGTAAGAGACACCTCGTGTCTAGATATCCCAGAACTTTTTACTCTTTGTGAATTTTTTTCTGATGATTTTGTAGTGTTGCAGAGACGATATTGACATAAAAATGTTCTTTGGCACAAGACAAATGAAACGGACCGTAAAAAGTATATCTCACAGAAATGTTGTTTTTTGGAAATGTGAAAAAAATAAAAATAATAAAATAAAACCATGGTTATTGGAATATAATATGAACTGACTTATATATATATATATAGATGTGTATATATGTATATATTACTATTTCATGCAACCACATAATATTTTATAAGAATATATAATTTTTTATGTATCAATTTTCAGTATTTACTTCAACAGTGCTCGATACGTAAGTAGAGGTAAGTAGTTAGCTATGAAAATATATTTATTGCAATTAAACTACACAGAGGCTCCCGCGTGTCTCTCTCGGGGGAATCTTCAGGTTAAAATGCATGGGGTTTTTTGCCGGGTGTTTTTTTATATACTCAGCTAGCTAGTTAACCAATCAAATTCTTTGTTGTTCTATCATCCAATCGTTGGGCTTCAGACGAACAAAGATCCGGTTAGTGTTACTTCCTATATACTGTTCTAGTGTTATGTTTTCTATAGAGTGGCAACTATCGTGTTTCTTTGTTGTGTCAATATAATGGCTGAACTTATTTTAACACGTGGTTCCTTGTATTTCTATTTCAGGTTTTAGCTTTTTAAATTGTTAGGTTATAGTTTACTTTGGGTTTTTTTACTTTCATATATATATATATATATATATATATATATATATATATATTGGGCGTGGCCAAATTGCTCAAAAGAAATTCAACTATCTGATAAATTTCTACTTCCGTCATAAAGAAGGTTTTCGAATGACGTTAGAGACGGAATCTAACATATTTAAAATGTCTTTTTTATCCGCTCAGTATTAACATACTTTCCACAAAGTATAGGGTGACAGAAAGCGGAAAAGTTGGAGGAGTAAATGCTAGCGACCCAGCGGAAGAGTCAGACTGACATCTAAAATTAGCCACAGCAGCTTGGTCATCATTTCAAGGAAGGGGCACTCATGCTGTTAGTGATAACCTAACTGTTTCCCAAAGAGAGAATATATATATATATATATATATATATATATATATATATATATATATATATATATATATATATATATATATATATATATAGTAAGCAATGAAAATATATATGGCAATCAAGCTACACAGAGGCTCCCGTGTTTTATCCCCGGGGGGAATCGTCAGGATAAATGCATGGAGTTATTTTTGTCAGGTGTTTTTATATACATGGCTTGCTAGTTAACCAATCAGATTCTTTGTTGCTCCCTCAGCCAATCGTTGGGCTTCCCTCGAACAAAGGCATTGTTGGTGACGTTCCTATTTTGTTAACAATGGATTTTCCTATATCCTGTTTCCTTAGTTTTGTCAATACAGTGGGCGAATTTATTTTAACACGTGGTTTCTTGTATTTCTATTTTAGGTTTTAAATTTTAACTAATTCAGTTTTTTATTTATTTATTTATTTATTTGTATTTATTTATTTATTTTATTTATTATATATAATCCTAAGGTAAATTTATTTCTGTGTAAACAGCTGTTTGCTATTTTACTTCTAGAGTTTAATAGGTTTCGGGGATCTTTACAATTTAGGATCTCGTATTTTTCATCAGGCATAATCTATACGCGTCGTCTAAGTTTCTACATGTACTGGCCTGTCTTACTATTTTCCATTCAATTATTGATGAGTGTCCATTTTCTTTGAGCTCCCAATAATGGTAAGCTAGTGCTGTTTTAGTTCGACGTTCTTTGTTTTTAAATGTGCTTTTATGGTCATAGTATCTGGTCTTAAAGTCTAGGGATGTCATACCCACGTAGTATTTCTTGTTATTTGGTCTTTCGTTGGTAAATATCGTTGCTTGGTATACAACACTTTTAGTTAGGAATTTATTTTGTAGTGGACAAAGTTTACGATTTATGCAGTTACATCTTTTCTCTTCATTGCTAACTTTTTCGTTTCTATTCGAGTGGTTATTATTAGTGTTTTGTTTATTTCTTTTAGTATTGTTTATATTTTTGTTCTTCGTAGTGTTATTTTTGTTATATTTTCCACTTTGTTTATTTTTCCTTCTCTGTTGTTGTCTTTTAGTATTTTGTTGTTGTGTGCCTTAATTATCATTTCTAGGTTTTCACAGCAGCTGTAGGATAGTTTTAGATTATTTTTATTGAATATTTTATGTAGAGGGTTGGTTACGGGGAAGTGTTTTTCAATCAGATTTAGGAATTTTTTGCCTAGTTTAGTTTTTAGCATCTGGTTATAGGGAGGGGTATAGTAGATTATATTTCTTTTTCTTTTGTTTTTATTTTTAATTTTGTTGTAATTATTTGTGTCCTGTTTTTTATATTTAATTTCGGTATTGTGGTAACCACTATTTGTTAGAGCTGTATTGTAAATGTTGATTGATTTTTTAAAAACGCTTTCGTTGCTAGAATTGTTGATAAGTCTACTTTCGATCGAATTCGGGATATGTTTTATGATTGATGGGGGGTGATTAGACTTTGGGTGTACGTATATTGGGTTGGCGTTATCTTTTAGGTATGGTTCGTAGGTGTTTTTACTTAAGTTTAATGTGACGTCTAGAAAGTTCGTTGTTTTAATGTTAGCCATTACTTCTACCTTTAGGCCTAGTTTTTTCATTTTCATATGTATAATTTGCTTGAAGTGTTCTCCCTTGACTTTGTTAGAGTCTCTTATTATCGCTAATACATTATCTCTATAAAGGCCGATATCTGTATTATCGAATATATTTGTGAGTGTATATAAAATGAATAACCCCACAAGATCAGATGCCTCCGCAGAGTCAAGGGCACCCATGGCCAAATCTAAGGAGTTTGTCATATTCGTTTTAATCCATTGGTCCTCGTTGTTGATTAAAACTGATCTCCTACATTTTTTAATGATGTGAATTTCCTCCTTGGATATATCGGTATATATCTCGGCGAATTCTAGGGCGATAAGTACTAATATTATATATATATATATATATATATATATATATATATATATATATATATATATATATATATATATATATATTAACTTGTTACAAATATCCAGGGGGTATGAATCCGAAGGAAGTTGAAACCGGGTTTATGAGAGTGCTCAATGAAAATTCAGAGCAAAATATATATTTTTTGATTTTATTCCATTAGTTGCGACAAAAGAAGTTTTGTTTCATTGGTGCAAATAGCGACCAACTCATCGGGCTGGCGAAGGAATTCAAATGGCATAAGTTTTAACTTCACTTTAACGGGAGATTGAAAATTGAAAATACATTGGAGGGGGAGGGGGACAGAGTTGGGGCTTTGTCTATAACGGTGACATGGGACATGAGAGGGGAGGGAGGAGGACCCCAACAAGTCGTGTTTCAAATTATTACAAACTCTTTAATAGAAAACAAGAGACATCTATCAACTGTAAACATAGTAGACTCTACCCCCTTAGCAACCCACATACCCCACCTTAACCCCACACCAACCCCACATAACTTTAAAATAAAATTAAAAGTTTTTTTGTTTTTTTTTACAAAAATGAATGATAACATTAAACCCCCACTATACACTACCCCAAAACACACTATAACCCCCTACCCACCCACCCAAATTTACCACCCAATCCCACCCCAACAAGTCATGATGAATCTATAAATATATAACCACCCCTCTAAACTACTAATAACATCAAATCTCTACGTACTACCTATAATGCACAGCCTCAATAGCCTCTCAGCCATACTACCAATTCTAACATAAACCCATAACTGGGACAGCTATTAACACTGATATCACTTAGACTAATCTAATCTCAATTACTTAACCCTTCGATCACTACCTTGAACACTTAATTATTAACTGGTACTTAGTCCTTGTCATTGGTAGTAGAACAAAAAAGCCTACCATCACTTGTCGACTTATTTCGCCCAATGACTTCACAAGTAGCAAGATGGTAATGATGGTGATTTTTATCATTATTACTATTATTATTATTATTATTAGTATTATTATTATTATTATTATTTTTTTTAATACTATTATTATTATTATTATTATTATTATTATTATTGTTATTATCAGTAATATTCTTACAAACTTGTTATTTCTATTTTTATTCTAATTTTATTTATATTTATCTTTATTTTTATTTTTATTTTTATTAAGGCTTTTGATTAAGGCTGTTATCACTGCGACTATCGTAGGTATGATTGGCAGGCGTTATCATTGTCATAATCGGTTTTGTTAATGATAAAACTGGTAACACCAGAAAACTTCTCTTATAAAATGATTCCACTAGTATTGATCTCGGTATAATATAATCACAATTAAAAAAAAAATATATATATATATATAATCACAACAAAATTCACTACTAATAATAAACAAAACATTAAAATAAAATAAATAAAATGCAAAAGTAGCAATTAATAGCCTAAATTAAAATTATCAAACATTTTTATCCACATGATAATTACTTATTAGAATTAAAATAAAATAGGAATGACGGTTATAATCATAATTTTATTCTCATTTTAAATTTAACTCACTCTGGCCGTCGCTCCATCTCCCTTCCTCCCATGCCGGCCGAAATTGAGATCATCACAGCACAGACACGTGAAAAACCTCCCACGTAATAATTTGAAACACGACTTGTTGGGGTCCTCCCCCTCCCCTCTCATGTCCCATGTCACCGTTATAGACAAAGCCCCAACTCTGTCCCCCTCCCCCTCCAATGTATTTTCAATTTTCAATCTCCCGTTAAAGTGAAGTTAAAACTTATGCCATTTGAATTCCATCGCCAGCCCGATGAGTTGGTCGCTATTTGCACCAATGAAACACAACTTGTTTTGTCGCAACTAATGGAATAAAATAAATATATATATATATATATATATATATATATATATATATATATATATATATATATATATATATACACACACACTACGGGGTAAAATGTAATTTGCTGCTAGTATTTGGAAGTGAACCGCGTATTGAATTCAAAAAGTATAAATATTTGTAAAAATCATGTTAGCTGTTTGGTTGATGTATCTCGCCTTCCATTCATTCTCGGCAAAAATAAAGGGATGTTTTAACATGATATATTTAGATATTTCAGTTATGTAGATTTGAGAAAAAAAAGTAATAATTGGGCACATGACAATGTGCATGAAGCCTGCAGTTTAGAAATATTCGATATTGAAAGAATTCTACGTAGATTCTTTGAGTTTAGTTCATTGCTAAGGAAACCTTATACAAATAACTTATGATAGATATTTTAAAAGCATGAAGCGCATTGTTTGATGAAATAATTGGTTACGTTGGAAATTCCTGAAGTATCGTCGACTATGTGACACGAACTTACAGAGGATTGAAGAGTAAAACGTTACTAAAATGGCTAGAAATAAGATGACAAGAGTATGTAAATAACAACAATACCACATCTCAGAAATATTATCGTACTAGAATACCCTTCCGTCAAGAATTGGAGCACAATTAGATTTTTAGAGTTCAATTACACAAGATTACAACTTCTCTAAGTGAACAATCTCAAATGTCTAGTCATCGTTTAAACACACTCTATGGCTTATCGATATACTTCTAAAAGCATTGCACTTATTAAATACGTCAAGTGTTTCTCATAATTCTGCACTTCTCTTGGGACTGGTAATGTGGCTATTTTTAAAAACTTTTTAACAAATAGCACGTTTCTTTTTGTTTTTAATAATCAACCTCATTATATTATCGTGAATAAATAAAATCTGATGACCATAAACACGGCAAAGGAAGTTTGTTAATACGTGGCTATACCTGTGTCGATAGAGCAGTGGAGGGAGACCTCAAATGACGTTAACAATGTCTTATCATAAAGGTATGTCTTGTAATAATTTTTTTATGGAGTCACGATTTTATTTGAATATTATAATGCCAGTAAAACATGTATTAATGAATAAAATTCTATACATTATTCTGTCGATCGAATTTTAAGATCAAATTCAGAAGCAGGACACAATGAACATAAGTAAAACCTAAGATACGTTTAATATATATTATTATTTTATAAATAAAAATGTTTTATAAACAGACATAGATGTTTCACTTTCAATAACAATCATCAGTGTGACATTTATAACTGTAATACTGGTTCGACTATTTTAACCCTGTACTCGGGTAACTCCAATCCAGCATTATTTACCATTTGGTCACCTAGACAGTCATAATTAAATGTGAGAGAAGTAAGCCCTGTTTTTTTATTTATGAATATTATAAGTCTCAGAAAGTGTGTGATCTGATAAAAGAAATGTCTCGCAATATTGCTTAATTGGTAACTTTCCATATTTCTCTAAAAGTACTAGACTTAAATAAAGCTTTAATAAGGTTTGTATGAATAAATATTTATTATCTACGGACATATATGCTTCACGTTCACTAACGACACTCAGTGCGGCTTATATAACAGTACCACCGCTCGGATGATTAGAACATTGTACCCGAGTAACTTAATACCAAAATTCTTTACAAATTCGGCAACCGTGACCTACTTAAATATGAAAGGAATAAAGCCTATCTTTTATTTACGAATATAGTAAATCCCAGAAAGTGTTCGATCTGTCATTCATATATATATATATATATATATATATATATATATATATATATATATATATATATATATATATATATATATATATATATATATATATATATCGGTTCCTATTGTCATTTCTTGTTTTCCGTTTCTTTTTAAGATGGCTGAACACATTTTTCGTAATTTTCGAAGTAGTAGACACAGTTCAAATAAACATATTTTAATTTACTCTGCTACAATGAACGATTGTGTTGGTTTTGTAATAAAAACAAAAATTGTGTGGAAAAAGGTGTTTTCTAGAAGAGGTATCTTCCAGATTTAAAAAAAATGTGTTCTGATATTTTTATTTTGACCAATCATTGTCCTAGAAAATTCAATATATTATGTAACACGTTGAATCTATTTACTTGAAAATACAGATATAGTCACTGGAATCTAATTTTTATTCTCACTCCCCCCCTCTGTATTCTGTACGCTCTCCCCCTCTCTTTCTCTCTCATATATATATATAAATATATATATATATATATATATATATATATATATATATATATATATATATATATACATATATTTTGTTTATATATATATATACATATAATAAATATATATATATATATTATATACATATATATATATATATTATATACATGTATATATTATATACATATATATATATTATATACATATATATATATATATATATATTATATACATATATATATATTATATACATATATATATATATATTATATACATATATATATATAACTTCTTTGTAGAATGGTAGGAAAAATCCGAGCAGAGTGCTCGATTAATTAAGAATTAAAGTTAAAAGTTAAAATTAAAATTAAAATTAAAATTAAAAATTAAGAGCATAATATTTATTTATTCTGGTACAGAAAAATTAGTACAACATTCGTACCGTCGGTTTCAAGCACGGAAGGTCTTACCCATCCGGCTTTCTTCAGCTTCTGTTGTCATCTGTTTTGGAAATGTGAGGTCACATGACACTCTTGTTGGGACGCGTTATTTGCTCAGTGTGTTGTGTGTGTTTGTTTAAATTTGAATTTAGTGTAATAAGGCCGTTGAGATTTAAAACACGAGGGAATTCAAGATTAAAGGGAATAAAAAAGGGGGGTGAAAAATAAAAAAATATATATGAAAAAATATATATATATAAATAAATATAAAAAAATATAAAAAAACATATATATATAAAAAAACATTTCAATACTAAGAATAAAAGAATAAAAAAGAGAGAAAGAGTATAAAAAGGTATAAAAAGGTATAAAAAAGAATAAAAAAAGGAATTAAAAAAATAATAAAAAATATAGAGAATAAAAATGTAGAGAATAAAAAAGAGTGAGAGAGAAAGAAAGAATAAAAAATAGAAAGAATAAAAATATAATAAATAAAAATAAAAATAAATTAAAAATAAATTTAAAGATTAAAAAATAATAATAATAATAAAAAATAAAATTAAAAATTAAAAATTAAAAATTAAAAATTAAAGATTAAAAACAAAAATAAAGAAAGGGTTTCTCTGAAATTCCCGTGAGCTAAATTATGAATTTGTATCATTAGCCGTTATATTTTTGAAGGTATGCGTTCTAAAAAACCGTTAGTGTGTAAAAATCTTTTTCCCAGATTGGAGTGATTTTAATGAAGAAATTCGGATCTAAGGGAGGTAACTTAGTTGGAAATATGAAATATTTGAGTTTGTTAAAATGGGTTTGTAGATTAATCTAGTGGCTGATAAATAAATTAAATATTTTTGCATTTTTGTATTTTGGTGAAAGTCGAAGTTTTTGCTCTTGGAATTTATGTGGATATAGTTTGTTTAAATGGATTTGTAGAGTAATCTAGTGACTGATAAATAAATTAAATTATTTTTTTAATTCCTTTTTTTATTCTTTTTTATACCTTTTTTATACCTTTTTATACTCTTTCTCTCTTTTTTTATTCTTTTATTCTTAGTATTGAAATGTTTTTTTATATATATATGTTTTTTTATATTTTTTTTATATTTATTTATATATATATATTTTTTCATATATATTTTTTTATTTTTTACCCCCTTTTTTATTCCCTTTAATCTTGAATTCCCTCGTGTTTTAAATCTCAACGGCCTTATTACACTAAATTCAAATTTAAACAAACACACACAACACACTGAGCAAATAACGCGTCCCAACAAGAGTGTCATGTGACCTCACATTTCCAAAACAGATGACAACAGAAGCTGAAGAGAGCCGGATGGGTAAGACCTTCCGTGCTTGAAACCGACGGTACGAATGTTGTACTAATTTTTCTGTACCAGAATACACATATATATATATATATATATATATATATATATATATATATATATATATATATATATTATACATATATATATATATTATATACATATATATATATATATATTATATACATATATATATATATATTATATACATATATATATATATATATTATATACATATATATATTATATACATATATATATATTATACATATATATATTAGATTTCTTGAATGTGAGATGATATATATAATTATTTCCACAATCAGACATAAAATCCTACTTGTGAGACATCGGCCTGGGTTCATAGTAGTTGGATGACTACACCCCTTGTTGAAAAGAGTAGGTAAATTCCACAGTCGGTCATCGCCGCGGTTCGCTTAATCTGTGTAAATTAATAGACAATCTTGTATGTGGCGAGGTAGCTCAGTGGCAGAGTACTCGCTTACCATGCAAGTGACTCGGGTTTCGAATGTGTTCTACTACAAAGGAGGGCGAAACTCGAGTCTAGGACTTCCGGTTTGTTTCTTTTCATAGGTTGTGGGCTGCGGCGTTGTCTGATTGTGGAAATAATTATACATATATATATATATATTATACATATATATATATATATTATATACATATATATATATTATATATATATATTATATACATATATATATATATTATATATATATATTATATACATATATATATATATTATATACATATATATATATATATTATACATATATATATATATTATACATATATATATATATTATACATATATATATATTATATACATATATATTATATACTATATATATATTATATACTATATATATATATATTATATACTATATATATATATATTATATACTATATATATATATGTTATATACTATATATATATATATTATATACTATATATATATATATACATATATATATACATATAATAAATATATATATATTATATTTATATATATAATATATATATATTATATACACATATAATATATATGTATATATATATTATATACATATATATATATATATATATATATTATATACATATATATATACACATATAATAAATATATATTATATTTATATATACATATAATATATATATATATTATATACATATATATATTTATATATTATATACATATATATATTTATATATATATACATATACATATAATAAATATATATATTATATTTATATATACATATAATATATATATATATTATATTTATATATATATATTTATACATATGTTACAGTACTGTAGGGCCCCATTATGCAAGGCACAGCAGGTTAACTAGTATCAAATAGCTAATTTTGTTATTGAAAAATAGGTTTTGTTTCTGGACTCAGAAGTGAGTTCAGAGAAGAGTTTGATCCAAGAATAGTCATAATAAATTTAGACACCTGACGTGACCTTTGAGTCAGAGATCAGAGTGAGTCGTTTTTGTCCCCATCTCGTGCGTGGGAATGATGATCACGTCACCACGGAGAACAAGAACTTAGCTTTTTAGAGTCAGTCTGCCATGGGAGCTCGAAGCGACAACGTCGTTTCGGAAAAGCGAGCGAAGTTTTCCCAAGAATGTAATCGCTCGCGATAAGGGCTGTATATCTAAAAGAGATCACCATGGAAGCTTGTGGCGAGCGCATGAGGTAGCTCTCGAATGCAAGAGTTGAGGTGTGAATCGAAGAGATATGGGCCAAAGCTACTAAGAAAAAACTAACAGCGTCTAACGTCCCACACAGTACGAACTTAGGAAGATGTGAATGAAGAACCAATAATGGAAACCCCTCCACTCGAATGAAAGCATGAAATAAAAAGAACAAAAGAAATCTCTCAGAAAATCCGACTTCGAGTGTCTTTATCCTCTGCTTAAAGATAGAATTTGCCCACAAAAACAGGTGCCGCGCGGCGATCACAGCCAGCAACAAGATAAGGGCCAGCGACGAACGAGAACTACAAAGGTAACTTTCTTATAATGTAAAATATCTGGAAACTGTGTTTCAAAGTGACTTTTGGACTCTTGAAAAATGTGTTTAGAAATCTGTTTAAATGCCTCTTAAGAAAAGTGTATTTAAGGTCCCTGTTGAAAAATGACTCTCCAAAATGTGTTAAAATTACTGAGAAACATGTTTGCTTAAAGAATGACTATGAAAATGTCTATGAAAATTGTATCATCAGAAGTATTAAAAAAAAAGATTGAAATCACTATTAATCCTCTCGTGAACATTTCGCGTTGTTTTCGGCCGGAGAGGATGTGATAGCGAACTGTTGAGGTGGTTTTGGAGAACTGCCTCAGTCGGAAGGATTTCTGCATGTAGTAATAAATAAGCTCTCCCCCCCCTTTGCTTCTCGTGACGTTTAATTTCGGTAGATATGCAACACATACTTCTTTTTGGTGCTTAGTGACCAGCTGTTTCGACATGGAACAGATTGAATTCGAACCATGGGTACTAACAACGTTTGCGGTCTAAAATAAAAAATTAAATATTAAAAAAAAAAAAGAAAAAAAAAACCACGTTCGGTCCGATAAAATAAAGTGAAAAAGAAAGAGAGAGAGGGGCAGAGACGGACAGAGTCGGAGACAGAGAAAAAGTGATATGCCGTTCAAATTGATTTAGTAAAAAAAAAAAAAACACGATTGGATTTTTAAGGTAACAAAACCTTAAGGAAGAATAGGTTGTGGTTTTCATTTATGTGTTGATTTGTGTTTTAAATGTGTTTTTTTATTTTACATATATGTTGTGGGTGGCGTTTGATGCAGAAAAAAATGAGAGAGAGGATAAAAGTGAGAGTGATGAGTTATACGTTGGTAGAGAGAGAGACAGTGTAAAAGAAAGAGGAAATAAATATGAGATGGAAAGAGAAAAAAAAAGTGAGAGAAAGGGAGAAGGAATGTGAAAAAAAAAAGAGTGAGTGAGAGGCACATGTGCTGACTGGTGCCGCATAGTGTTTTGTCTACGAATCCTGTTTTGTTTCAGGACGGACACGAGTGACGCAAGGCTGTGGTTGGACTTTGAGGTAACGGAACTTTAAGAGAGAGAGGGAAAGGACTGTGTGCGAACAGCTGGCGGGGTCGCCTGATGTCGCCCCGGGATAATTGTCTTTGTTTTTTTGTTCAATTGAATTGTATTGCATGAAATTGTTTTTTTTTAAATATAATATTGTACTGCATAAGTTGTAATTGTATTGTGGAGAGGGTTTGCCATTAATTCATTGGTTCGACTTTTATTTTTTTTATTATTGTTGTTTTTGAATGAATTTTGGAGAAGTTTAGTCGGTTAAGTGAGAATGCTATACCAGTTACGTAAAAGATTTTTTAAAAAAAAGGCAGATAATTTAATGGGTATGAGTTTGGGTCAGCCGGGCGATTTGAGTTGATTAGGTTCGGGCAGCTGGCGGCAGCCAGAGTTGGTTTGGGTCGGATCGCGGAAACCCTTGGACAGGGTTGATTTTATCGGGAAGAATCCCCGTGTACAGAGTATGTACAGGCTTGGAAAGTCAATGAGGGATTCCCGGCGTTTGCTCGTATGCTCTCTTTTATAGAGTACCCATGGGTTAGTGGCGAGGCTTGTGGTAAAGCCTGCATACGTTAAAATTGCGAACGGGAGAATGACGGTGATATGGTCATTCTGTGGGACCACGAGAAAAGGACGGTGGTCAGTTATGGAAATTGTTGTTTTTGTGACCCAGGTGTGCCCAACTGCGCCGATAGAGTGTGTGAAAGTTGTGTAAAATGTTAAGCTTTGAAATTGTGGTCCCATTTTTTTTTGTGGATTTTGGATGTTTGCCAACGAGTGTGCTGCGAAGATACCCCACCCCCTTACCGCATAGATAGGAACACGGGAAGGGAACGCATGGAATTGGTGTCTGCTCAACACCAGTAGGGATGGAGTTAAGCTGGGGCGTGGTGTGACTCGGGTGCGCGCGTCGGGGGCGGATAGAACCATGGGGATCGATTTTTAAAAAAAGGAGGTACCGGGTGTTAATTGGATTTAATTATAAGATTATAGGTTGGGCCCAGTTTGTGGTCATTCGGCGTGTTCCGGGAGCAGAGATGATTCGATGTGACATTTCGCCCAATACCGTATCGACTAGATAGATCCATGGGATGGGGTCCTCGACGTTTAATGAACAGGGTTGGGAGTTAGAAACTGGGTGTTTGTTCGCTGTCATTCGCGACGGGAGCACGGGCGTGTCAGAAATGTATGGTCCATATATAGCAAGCAGCATAGCGACGGTACCTTCAGTAAGCTTCGAGGCTGACCATTAGAGAATAGGTTAATGAAGGGGTTTTTTTCTGTTTTTTGTTCCCCTATTTCGCGAGAATAAAACGCGCAGTTAGTTTTAATCGGCTGTGTGCCGACCGTTTGTTGAAGTTATCTAAGAAAGTGATGGTGGCCCGAAAGTGTAACATACCGGGAATTTTTAGGAAGTGGTCGAGCACGGAGAACGTGTGTGAGCAAGAGCGAATTTATGTGGTAGATCTTGCAGGAGATATAGGCGAGAAACGCCTGATGTTGATTTATGACAGGGGATGGCTTTGTTTTAGCCGGTAACGACCGTAGGGAGCAAACTCTCCCACATCCCGGAAACATTGTCATGTGGTGCCGAAGGAAATTCCGGCAGGGGTGAAATGATGGTAACCACAGGAGTGCTCAGGCTCGGATTTTTACCAGTCCCAGGGAGGGGTTGGTTTTTTTAAAAAAAAAGAGAAAATCTTGGGATTTTTTGTTTTTTTTGTTTATAGGGAAGGAAGGAGTGTTACAGTACTGTAGGGTCCCATTATGCAAGGCACAGCAGGTTAACTAGTATCAAATAGCTAATTTTGTTATTGAAAAATAGGTTTTGTTTCTGGACTCAGAAGTGAGTTCAGAGAAGAGTTTGATCCAAGAATAGTCATAATAAATTTAGACACCTGACGTGACCTTTGAGTCAGAGATCAGAGTAAGTCGTTTTTGTCCCCATCTCGTGCGTGGGAATGATGATCACGTCACCACGGAGAACAAGAACTTAGCTTTTTAGAGTCAGTCTGCCATGGGAGCTCGAAGCGACAACGTCGTTTCGGAAAAGCGAGCGAAGTTTTCCCAAGAATGTAATCGCTCGCGATAAGGGCTGTATATCTAAAAGAGATCACCATGGAAGCTTGTGGCGAGCGCATGAGGTAGCTCTCGAATGCAAGAGTTGAGGTGTGAATCGAAGAGATATGGGCCAAAGCTACTAAGAAAAAACTAACAGCGTCTAACGTCCCACACAGTACGAACTTAGGAAGATGTGAATGAAGAACCAATAATGGAAACCCCTCCACTCGAATGAAAGCATGAAATAAAAAGAACAAAAGAAATCTCTCAGAAAATCCGACTTCGAGTGTCTTTATCCTCTGCTTAAAGATAGAATTTGCCCACAAAAACAGGTGCCGCGCGGCGATCACAGCCAGCAACAAGATAAGGGCCAGCGACGAACGAGAACTACAAAGGTAACTTTCTTATAATGTAAAATATCTGGAAACTGTGTTTCAAAGTGACTTTTGGACTCTTGAAAAATGTGTTTAGAAATCTGTTTAAATGCCTCTTAAGAAAAGTGTATTTAAGGTCCCTGTTGAAAAATGACTCTCCAAAATGTGTTAAAATTACTGAGAAACATGTTTGCTTAAAGAATGACTATGAAAATGTCTATGAAAATTGTATCATCAGAAGTATTAAAAAAAAGATTGAAATCACTATTAATCCTCTCGTGAACATTTCGCGTTGTTTTCGGCCGGAGAGGATGTGATAGCGAACTGTTGAGGTGGTTTTGGAGAACTGCCTCAGTCGGAAGGATTTCTGCATGTAGTAATAAATAAGCTCTCCCCCCCCCCTTTGCTTCTCGTGACGTTTAATTTCGGTAGATATGCAACACATATATATATTTTTTTAATATATTTTTTATTAATTTTATTTAATTTTTATATATTTATATATATATTTCTACATATTTCTTTTATTATACTTAATTTTACTTTTTAATTTAATTTTATTTTCTCATTTCATTTAACTCTATTATACTTAATTTTTTATTTTATATTTTTTTTATTTATTTCTATTATTTATATATATATATATTTTATATTGTTTTATTGTTTATTTTTTATTTTCTATTTCATATTTTATTTTTATTTTTTATTTCTTATCCTTTTATTTTATTTTCCTTTATATATTCTAATATCTTTTATAATATTTTATATTATTCTTTATTGTTTGCGCTTATTTTTATTTTTATTTTTATTTCATCCTTATTTTTATAATGTTTATAATGTTTTCTTCTTCTTCTTCTTCTTCTTCTTATTATTATTATTATTATTGTTATTATTATCAGTTGATCTTTATATTGTTATTTCATATTTGTAACTTATTCTTTTCTCTAATATTTGCCTCTGTGTCCCCTCCTTTCAATCGATGTTCTTCTACAACGAACTAGTTGTTTTTTCCTTGAATTTCTGTAAGATGTGGTGCTAAAGGCGCTGATGAAGTGCCGTTTTGGAGTGGCTTTGTTTATTTTTTAAAAAAATTAAAAAATAAAATAAAGTATTTCCAGAATGTTTTTGAAACGACCGTACGCCATACAAGACTTGATGTTCTGATTCTTTGAACAATTGGAATCTTATAATTCATTAAATCTTCCTATATATATATATATATATATATATATATATATATATATATATATATAGATATAGATATAGATATATATATATATAGTGCGATTTAGTATTATAGTTAAAAATAA
This sequence comes from Sepiola atlantica, assembly GCA_963556195.1. NCBI lineage: Eukaryota > Metazoa > Mollusca > Cephalopoda > Sepiida > Sepiolidae > Sepiola > Sepiola atlantica. Next base: position 37,712,823 of record OY744524.1, read on the forward strand.
CTACCATGCTAAATTACTTGTCCAAGAGGATACACACTCACACATACACACACACGCATATATATATATATATATATATATATATATATATATATATATATATATATATAATTTAATGCAAATAATACATTAGTTTTATCGTCCATCGGTACCTTCGGTTTCAAATAAATACTGGAAACTAAACTTGCAGGGTAAAAGATACCAAATGTGACCGATTCATAAGCCAATGCTTTGATGGCGTGACCCAAATGGTAATTCTTCTTCCTGTGATTTAACAATATTCTAATATATACATGTACAGATTCTTCAAAAGAGAAATCTGTATCCATTAATAGAATGGCTCGTACAAAATTGTCGTGGAATTGTACATAAAAATAATGTATTAAAATAATAAATAAAAAATTATTTTAAACTCTTAATATGAGAAAATATTTCACAGTTTGAAATATATAAAATCAAAATCTACATTGTTAATACAATCTCTTGTGACGCTCGTTCATGATGAAACGCCGTACTAATATGAGACTAGAAGGCTTTTGTTAGATTGAATGTAAATAAATGGGGTTTAACATGACTTTAGTACGACGTACGTGCCCCGTTGTATATAGCACAATAAAGCGCTGACAAAAGTAAACGCCCCCCCCCCAAAAAAAAGAAAAAAACGAACTTAAAACAAACAAAAAACAAACAAAATATTGAAAACAAACATCGCTTTGTTAGGTAATAACGTTATCTGACGTTGATATCTAACGCTGTCTAACGTTATATATCAACGTTATATATATCAACGTTATATATATCAACGTTATATATATGATATTGGGAATATATATATTGATGGTTAAAATATATATATATATATATATATATATATATATATGTATGATTATTTATTGTAGATAAATTATAGATTGTAAATTTTTTTTTAAATTATTGTTTTTTGTAAATAAATTATAAATTGTAGATAAATTATAGATATTTCGTATTGTATGATTATTATAATTATTATTATTATTATTATAGATAAATATATGATATGTATATGGTAATATATATATATCAACGTTATATATATCAACGTTATCTAACGTTGATTGAACCTTTGTTAGATAATAATTAGATAATTAAGGAATAACGTTACGCTTTGTTAAATAATACAATTTCTGAAAACAAACAAAAAAATATGGGATAATCCTTATTGAGCATCCGTGCGGTTCCGAAATTAAACGTCACCGATTTCATATTTAGTATGGTTGTAATGCGTACCCATAAAGATAATACATATATGGACATACGTATGTACTAACACATCTATCCTAACATGCTTTTTCTAAATTTTGGAACCGTAAATGTAGTATTAATAAACCTTATTAAGCTTAATTAATCTTTCCCCAATATTCCCTAATTTTATCATTCAAAATATGATTAACATAGCAGGAGACGACTGAGAGAAACACAATTTCAGAAGAATACATTCTTCTTTCTCGTTTTCATGTCAAAAGACTAGATACATTGAGAAAGAAACATCTACAACTCCTTCGTCAATAGTCTTCTAAACCGAGCATGTATTATTAAATATAAAAATTGCAAATAAATAAATAATCGGTTGAGTAGTTTTAATGCAATATTATTAACACTTAGATAAGCATAAATTCACTTTAAACTTTAATGTTTTTCTAATCTTCAATGGTTACTATTGTAAGTACATTATTGGATTTGTCTGTATGTCTTTATTCCAATTTAACTGATGGTTGAGCATACGTTTTCTCAGATAAATTAATCCGAAGTTTATAATGAAAATATTGACTATTGCCAACTTGGATGTTATTCTATAAATGTTTCGACCATCTCCAGGTGCAACTTGACAAACATGTATATATATATATATATATATATATATATATATATATATATATACATATATATATATATATATATATATTTATATATATATTTATATATATATATATATGTTTGTGTGTGAAGCTTTTAATTTACGTATTTTTTCTTAGAAGTTAAACTGAGTGTATTTATTTAAATGTGTTAAGAAGCAAAATCAATTAAACTAAAGACACGTTTCAAGTAAAAATGTCACGGGGTCTTATGTAAAGTAGCCAGACAAACAAATCGCATAAGAAGTAGACAAACAAACAAATGTTATATGAAGTAGACAAGCGACCAAATGCTATGCAAACTGAACAAACAAATCTTATGTAAAGTAGATAAATCAGCAAATGAAAACATGTAATGTAAAGTGAACAAACGGACAAATTTTATATAACGTAAACACACTAAACCATGTCATGTTAGTTAGACAAACGAACAAATGTTATGTAAAAGAGGACAAATGAACAAATGTTATATAAAGTATACAAACGAACAAATGCTATGCAAACTGAACAAACGAATAAAGTAGACGAATGCTGTGTAAATGAAAACATGTAATGTAAAGTATACAAACGAACAAATGTCATATAAAGTAGCCAAATGAACAAATGTCATGTAAATAAAAACATGTAATGTGAAGTCAACAGACGAAAAATGTCATATAAAGTATACATACGAACAAATGTTATGTAAACTAGACAAACGAACAAATGTTATGTAAAGTAAGCAAACGAACAAATGTTATGTAAAGTAGGCAAACGAACAAATGTTATGTAAATTAGGCAAACGAACAAATGTTATGTAAAGTAGACAAACGAACAAATATGATGTAAAGTATGCAAACGAACAAATATTATGTAAGGTAGGCAAACGAACAAATATTATGTAAAGTAGGCAAACGAACAAATATTATGTAAAATAGGCAAACGATCAAATATTATGTAAAGTAGGCAAACGAACAAATATTATGTAAAGTAGGCGAACGAACAAATATTATGTAAAGTAGACAAACGATCAAATATGATGTAAAGTATGCAAACGAATCAATATTATGTAAAGTAGACAAACAATCAAATATTATGTAAAGTAGGCAAACGAACAAATATTATGTAAAGTAGACAAACGAACAAATGTGATGTAAAGTAGGCAAACAAACAAATCCCATGGGTTTCTGGGGACAAATTGCAACACAAAATAATAAAGAAACAACGAAGCTAATTTCCAACATACCAAAGCCGAGATATCGAAACTACAAGAATTATCATAAACGTAAAGGATTTAAGAAGCAAAAGCAAAATTCCGACAGCCAAAAGCGACACAAACGATAATAATTTTTTAAAAAATAAGCAAAAACATGGCGACCATCTTTCCAATAAAAAAGTTTTTTAATTTGTTTGACGTCATGGCTGGCAAGCAAACCGTCTGAGAACAAAAATCAAATAAAACACATCAAGAATTGAATGTCGTAATTCATTTTGAAATAAATTAACTATTATTGATCAGAATTTTTTGTTACAAATTTCGTTGATGGCGCACAATAAAATATCTTGTTGGCATTAAATTGAGAGAAATATGCTCGTGTACATGTCTATGTGGTTGTCACTGTCTGCGTGTGTCATCGGCTATTGTGTAACTATTGTGTTAAACATTGTATTAAGGTTATATATATATATATATATATATATATATATATATATATATATATATATATA
>OY744524.1:37721421-37741421 GCA_963556195.1 Sepiola atlantica
ATGCTAAATTGTCGTACAAGGATTAGTATCAGGAAAATACGTTGAGATCCGGCGGAGGGCTCTGAATAAGTTAGAAAATAAATCGGAATTAACACTACAGAAATTAGCTGAGACATTTATAAGTGTTACACAACGTTTGAAGGACATTGAAGAGTCGGGCATTACACGCATAAGAAAGGTACGTCAACACTCGAAATTCAACTCTCCCTTAAAAACAGTACAAAACAAAGAAACGGATTATTTTCACATCCCTACACAAGCAAACCAGCCATATAAAAACAGGATAAATTACAGCCGTACGCCAAATTTCGTTATTGAAGCCTTCGTTTGGGTAGCGGATTGCTCATGCCGTTTTAAAACCTGTCTAACTTGTAATAATGTCGGACACAAGATTTCACATTGTAGAACGAATAAAGGAAATAAAACTGGGGTTAAATCCACAGAAACGAACGAATATGGCGGCATAATTATGAAAAAAATATGTTCAGGTAAAGATCTTAAATATAAACGTAAAATTACAATTGGAGTATGGTTCAGACGTGTCGATATCAACATGCATACATGGAGAATGTTGGGAAAATCGACCATGCTAAGAACCAAGCAAATAGCCATAACGCTGAATGGTGAAAAAATTAAATTCGAGGGTGAAATGATTACCGACATTACTATAAACAGAACTACAAAAAAAATTGAAAATGTTCGTAGAAAAAACACCAATATTTTTTGGCATAGACAATTTTCAACACCAACACAGATTTTTAGACAGAAAATGGAAAACTTGACAGTCGAGTAAGAAAAAAAAGAAATATTTATTTAGTTCATAATTTGTGTATTATTAATGGATCAATAATTAGTTACATATTTATGATTATATAAGTGTATGTGCATACAATATGTGAATATATGTAGTAAAAAAATCAATGGAATATATTCATTTGTTTCTTAATTTATGTGTGGATCTATTTATTTATTCCAATTTATTTAATCATGAGTGTATTATTAATTAATCAAATATCATTAAGATATTTATGAGCATAAAATGTGTATGCATATGCAATATGTATATATAAGTGTGAGAAGAGATGGAAATGATATTTAACTAGTTTATTTATTTATGCGTGAGTGTCTTTATTTATTCTGATTTTATTGTTATGTGTGTATATTTATTAATAGAACATGTGGTATAGGATAGTTATCCAGGCTCTAATATTAATTTTTATTCGACCATGATGAGTTTGCTAATTAACGGAGATAAATCATATAAACCATTTCGTTGTTTGATGGTGTTGGAGTATGTGATAAGTGCTGCTTCAAAGGGTCTGCGTCGAGATTTATTTGATATGAATTTAATGAGTTTAGCCTGTTCAAAATTAAATTAGTGGTGGTGTTGTGCAACGTTGGAGAAAGGCACGTTAAGGGAGTTGCTATTTTTAATGTATATCTTGTATTCACCGAGCCTTCTCCCAACTTCCTGTTAAGTTTCCCATATGTATATTTGATTTGATGGTATCGTGTATATACCGGTGTGTTATGTGGATAGTTTACGGAGGTGTTTTGCGGAGTTTTTTTTTTCATGGTTTGTGATGTGGTTTTAAAATAGCAACTCCCTTAACTCTCTTTTCTCCCACGTTGCACATATTTCTGATTTGCACTAAATTTTAACTATGATCATTAAACACAAATTTATAATTATTTCCGAAATTTAAACTTGTTTGAAATATTTTAAATAGTGGTCAAGTGATAAAAAGAGTGCATTAATTTGCCTATTTTAAAATTTAAATATTCCCGATTTGAATAAAATGTTAACCATAAATATAACCCAACATTTTAGAAGTTTGTTCAAATTTTTATCCCTTTCGATAATTTAAATATATAATTATATAATCACCCTAGAGCGTGTATACGAATTAGTTTTTACATAATTTAGATAAGTAAACATTTTTGTTAAAACTAAACTTTTAAATTCTTTTTTCATTTTGTACCGTATAACATCGATGAAGTCAAAGTGAGCATTGCCATCAACATCTTAAAGTCCACAGACAAATAATAAGCACAATGGAGAAATAAAAAAGTTAAAAAGCGCCAAACGATAGGGTTAATAACAAAAGATCATCTATTTTACTTAGAGACTTAGAGAGAAACTCGAATTTAAGGTATTCATTTTTTTCTCACCTTACTGAGGCAAAGCGGTAATTTTCGTTTCGGCGTGTCATTTTGTCGACATATTTATCCGCCATTAACGAAAACTTGATCTGAATTGAACAACATTACAGACAACATTACGAATGCATTCAGCAATAATTATACTTTATATATATATATATATATATATATATATATATATATATATATATATATATATAATATTTGCATATTCGTCCATACTATATACATATATGCTGATGTGTCCATCTGTGTTTTTACCAGGAAAAAAAAAAAGAAGAAATACAATGTCTGTTTACCATGATGATGGTTTGTTAAAACCGAAAATTTGTGATTATAAGAAAAGAAAAAAAAAAAAAATGATTAAATAAATTTTCATTTATTGATATGAATTCACGCGTCTGTTTACTGGTTTCTCAAAGAAATTTTCAAATATATCTACTAACGACGCTTCTAAAACTGTAGTAACACTTATACTATATATATATATATATATTACAGTAGATACGATATATATGCAAAAAAAGTGTATATACTCGCACTGTGTGTAAATTAATGTTATTAATGCTTATCAGATGTTATATATATGTATATCTATAAAAATATATATATGTCCATTCGTCCATACTATATACATATATGCTGATGTGTCCATCTCTCTCTCTCATATATATATATATATATATATATATATATATATATATATATAACACCTAAGATAAAATACATGCTTAACAAATTGTATATACTTGCATGGTGTATAAATGAATTTAATTAATACTTATCGCATGTTAAGCATGTATTCCCGTGCGTGAAAGTTCATTTACATTTCATTACTTATACACACGCATATATATATGTATATATATATATATATATATATATATATATATATATATATATATATATATATATATATATAAATATAAAACTTCTGACTTCAGTGCTCTGTCTCAAGGCTCAAAATGGGAAAGTTTATACAAATTTATCTCATTAAACACGCAACCATAATGCGAAACCAGTCACACACACACATATATATATATATATATATATATATATATATATATATATATATAGAGAGAGAGAGAGAGAGAGAGAGAGAGAGAGAGAGAGAAAGAGAGAGAGAGAGAGAGAGTGAAAGAGAGAGAAGGAGAGAAAGAGAGGGGGGAGAGAGAGACACACACACACACACGTCTACGCATTGTTTGAGAAAAGTGAGGACACCAATCCAGTAACCAATATTAATTATCTTCGTCCGGTTTTTGGTTTAAAAAATGTTTAAGCAAGTACGATTGCATAAAAAGTCATATGGTTCTAACACATATGGCGCACTGAATGTGCAGTTTTCAGCAAAATTCAAAAAGAAATATATCGTAGTAAAATAATAAAGAAGACGTACTCGTTTCCGGGTTTAGACATGACAAGGTTAAAAGGTTTTAAACCCATTATGATCACATAAAAGTTACTATTTTTCGTAACAGACATAGCGTCCTCAAAACTGCAGTTCAGCAGCAACATCAAAAACAATATATTGGAGTTAAATGAAAACAAATACACTATCGTACTGCGTATGAAATTAAAAAAACGAAAGCAATCAATTTTTAAATGTTCCCATAAACGAAAAGCGATAAACTAGAAATTCCGTATATTTAACAAAAAAACATTATCTTGTTAAGTTGAAATTCTTCTGTGTAAATATCGGTTATTTACTAGTTCAGCATTTTTGCTTTTTGTAAGTGAATATTATCAGACCACGGATTAATGATTTATATTATAATGAAATGTTATTTGAATGTGTTAGAGAAATATATGACAGAAAAGTCTGTTGTATCATTGGACATACATTATTAGGATTGTATAATTTCATCAAAACAAGATAGTAACTAGCCATTAGAATGGGCATAATTCTACTTACTATTAAGATATACAAGTATTTTTAAAATGTAAATAGTTGAATATTTATTGTAAACACATATAATTGTTTTCCGAATACAGTAAATCTAAATATTCTCTAAATACGTCACTAATTTAGGATGGGTTAAACCGAATTATATTGTATTTTTAATTGTATTTATTTGTGTTCCTGTTTCCACTGTATTTTTGAGTCTACTATTTTAGGTCAGTTTGATATTTAAGTGGATTAAAAATAATAATTCAAGTAGACTCTATTAAAACTGTGATCTGCCCACGTTTGATGTCGTCAAGAAACGATGCGGTACGGAAAGCTATGAATTAAAAAAATATTGACAAAAACTTAAGCAATGAATATTTAAAGGTGTAAGGCTATAACAATGGTAAAGGAAATGAATTGAGGCTTATGATATTTTGTTTTTAACATAGTTCACCCCAAACAAGGCAGGCCGCCACTGTAGACGCAAGGGGCTACTGAAAAGAAAGAAAATGGGAGAAGGTTGGAGGGTCAACCTAAACTGGGATCTGCGCAGCGAGATGTCTGTTTACATTAATTTTAAATTTCTGCATGTCAGTATTGTCGGGGAAACAGGGGGCAGGGAGGGAGTTCCAGGGGCCAGTCGCACGAGGAAAGAAGCTATTCTAATCAAATATTTACTCATACTTGGATATGTCTTTTGGCCCAAATCTTATTTAACAATTTTGTTGTAAGCATTAGCATGAAAATGCTGGGCCTACATTGGATCATAGCTGACACATTTTTTCACATATGTAGCCAACGATTGTTTACATAATTTTATATGTATACTAAATAAGTATACCGCTGTATTTGTTATTGTGCACTGTCATCTAAATCAATAAGATTCACATGATTTTTCATTGAATTACAATAAAATAAAACTTCACCTCGCATATATACATATATAGTAGTTGTACCTACAAAGCATTGACCAGAAGTTTTTACTATAACTTTTGTTTCGCCTAGTGAGCTCCCTCATTTATCGTTTCTCTTAATTTCTCATCACAAAATATTAAAATGTAGTGCTTTCTTAATTCGGCGTGCTTTGTTTTTAAATGTGCTGTAGTGGTCGTAATATCTGGTTTTAACATCTAGGGAGGTCATACCAACGTAGTACTTTTTTGCTTTTCAGTCTTTCTTTGGCAAATATTGTGGCTTGGTAAACAATACTTTCGATTAGGCATTTATTTTGTAGTGGACTAGCAAATAATTATTGGGAGCTAAAAGAAAACGGGCACTCACCAATAATTGAATGGAAAATAATACAACAGAGCAGTACATGTAGAAATTTTAACGACTCGTGTAGAGTTTGTCTGAATGAGAAATTTGAAATCCTACATTTTACACCCCTCCCCCCAAAAAACCTATTAGCTGTAAAACGGAAATAGAAAACAACTGCCTGCACAGACATTTTTTACCTTAGGTTAACAATATATAATAGATAAATAAATAAACAAGTAAATGAATAAAAAACTAAACTAAACTAAAACCTAAAGTTTAAAAACTAAAACCTAAAATAGAAATACAAGCAAGTACGTGTCAAAATAAGGTCACCTAATATTCCGACACAACGAAGAAACAGGGATAAGCCACACTATTGAAAACAGAACAATAGAATAGAAAATAGGAAGTAAAATTTATTGATCCTTTGTTTGTGAGAAGCCTGATGATGGGCTATGACACCAACAAAGAAACAGAGATGAATCATCCTATAGAAAACAGAACAATAGAATAGGAAATAAGGAGTAAAATATACCGAACTTTTGTTTGTGAGAACCCCAACGATTGGCTAAGAGAACAACAAAATTGGTTTACTAGCAGACGTGTATATAAAAACACCCAGCAAAACTAACTCCATGCATTTTAGCCTGACGATTCCATCCGGGGATGAAACGCGGAAGCCTCTGTGTAGCTTACTTTCCATAAATATATTTTCATAACTTACTACCTAACTATACAAACGTATCGATGACTGTTGAAGTAAATACTGAAAATTTATGCATACAAAATATATTTCATTATAATATTTTATGTAGATACATGAAATAATATATATATATATATATATATATATATATATATATATATATTAAACACCTTTTAAGTGTTCAATCTGAATACAGTTATAAGAGCGATGTATTGTCTTCTCAGACTGCCGAGGTCATAGAGCCTGAAAAAAATTAGCATTTACTGGTATCATAGTCCAAAGCATAGACCTACAATTTTATATTTAAAGTCATAATATTCTTTCGTCTTTATATTCAATCAATATGAAATAAAATAAACACTAATCTATGTTTTCATTTATATTGATTATTGTTTTTACAGGTGCCAAAATTATTTGTGGTTTTATGTATTCAAAGACCAATTGAAATACGTAATTTCGCATTTGAAAAATGTGATTATTTGATTCAAAGTTAATCTTCCATTTTACGCATGTTGTAGAGTTACCGTAAATATTTAGTTTGTATCCGTCTTATTTTAAATAATATTTTCCACATGTCAAATTTATAAAAGCTTTTGTGTATATATTGGTAAAATTAAGACGTTTTACCGATATTCTACTGGCTTAGTAGACTGAGAGCACCTCCCAAATATTCCTTAGAATAATGGTGATGGACAGGCCAACGTACAACCCTGTTTTAGCCCATAAGCCCGTAACCCCCGAGTCTAGATCTGCAAGCAATTCATGATTCCCAAAACTGCAATGTGCCTCGTGACCTCTTCTTAACATCAGCTCCACAGAGAATGCTTCGTGGACGTTGTATCTGAGACGAATTCGGCTGAATCGTAAGAAGGCCTATTTACCGGTACAGGTCGCTGCATCGTGGACCAAGCTGCTAGTCTGACGGCGGCCAAACAGTTCAAGACAACCCTGGATGCATCGTGAACGCTGATCTTTGGATAATTACACCTCACTTGAGCAGCGGAAGATGCGACGGACGCGACTTTAGTGTTAAAAATCAACGGGAATTTAAATCTATCTTTCGATGTGTTTTTCATTCCAGCACCAAATCGTGTCTTCCATGGAATTCAGCAAAATATGTACGATAGTAGTTTTCTTATTATTAGAATGAAAAGTAACATTCTCTGTCAGTGTATCTGCTCCGGGGAAAAGCTTACTAGAGGAGATAGTGACAATGTCTTTGGCTATGATATCTAGTGTCTGTTTTGATTCTGCACCAAGTTTTTTGCCCTCGGGCAGTGAAGGAAAATCCTTGTAGACTGAAGCAATTTAAATTGTGGTCCCCATCCAGAGCATCTGTTTTTGGGGAGCTTGGTTTCCCCACATTAAAAACCGACCTTGTATCTAACTCTTCCCTCATGGGGGGGGGGGGGCAAGTAAATAGGGACAATGACCATAACATCTACATTTAAATTTGCATTGGACAAACATTCAGTTGTTTTTTAGAATACATATATTTTAACTGAGCTTTTACATGGCACGTTGCACTTTGCTATATTTTGCTAATAAACTTGATTTGCTTCTACAAACTAATTTCGAATGTCTCTATATGAAGATCGTTTGCATATTGTATCAAGTAAAATGATCTGGGAAAACGTTTGATCTCTGTGGCACAATTGTGACAGTATTGAGAGAGTTGATATCAAAATGTCACCTGTCACTGCGTAAGGCCTGCCTTCTGCCATACTTTCTTTGGTTGATAGGAGTTGAACGTATTTATTTATCTCTCCCGTTTTCTGAAAAAAAAAAGAACTTTGCTGTAAAAATGTAAAAGGGTATTGATTTCCGGTGTCTAAATCAATGTACCCGTAACATCTAAATGAGGGTACATGTTTAATCAGACAACCGTGACTAAAAATAATATTGCCATTGTTTTCATTAGAACTAAACATCAGAATTGACCACCCAGTATAAGACTTAGTTATAAGGGGTAACAAAGAAAACAAGAAAGGTACGGGGATGTAAACAATATGAAAGACAAAGAGAAGGTAAGAAAAAAAAGAAAAAAACAAAGAGAGGGAAAGAGAAAGGAAGAGAAATACAAAGAAAGACGGAGGGAGAGAGAGAAAGGCAAAGAAAAAGAAAGACAAAAGAAAAAAAACAAAGTAAAAGAGAAAGTGAGGTACAAATATAAAGTTAAAGAGAAATATAGAGAAATACAAAGAGAAAGAAAGAGTAATACTATGAGAAAAAAAGATAAGGAGAGAGAAAGACAAAGAAAACGAGACAAAGTGGGAGACAAAAAGAAAGACAAAGAGAAAGAAGGACAATGAGCAAAACAAAGGGAAAGAGAAAGTGAGAGACACAGAGAGAGAGAGACAGAGAGAGAGAGAGAGAGAGAAAGAGAGAAAGAGAGAGAGAGAGAGAAATACAAACAGAAAGACAAATTTCAAAGAAAGAGAAAACGAGAGAAAGACAAATGGAAAGAAAGACAATGACGAAAAAAAGGGAAAGGGAAAGTGAGAGACAAACAGAGAGAGAAAAATACAAAGAGAAATAAAAAGAAATACAAAGAAGAAAAAAAGAGAAAGAGAGAGAAAGCCAAAGACAAAGACAAAGAATAATATATACAAAAAGAAAGGATAAGAAAGACAAAGAAAATGTGAAAGACAAAGAGAAAGAAAAGAACAAAGAAATAACAAGCCGCGCATGCGTGGTCCCCCTCAGTATGTGACTCGATGTGTCGAGTGTAAAATGCAATAAATTTGGGCAATTTGGGGCATTTTTGACCCCCGCCCCTTTGACCCCTTGGGGCGCGAACCAGAATTTTTCTGAGATCAAGGATACTCATTTTATATCCGGAACAACTGCCTCTACATTTTGGCCAAGTTTCAGAAAAATTGAATGGATGGATCAAACGTTATGGGAGTAAAAGGGTCATTTTTGCCGTTTTGGGTTTTTTTGAGCCCTTGGGGGCGCGAACCAGATTTTTTCCAAGGTCAACGATACTTATTTTCCATTAGGAACAATTGCCTCCATATTTTGGCCAAGTTTCAGAGAAATTGAATGGATGGATGAAAAGTTATGGGGCAAAAATGTCATTTTTTGCCATTCTGGGGACTTTTGACCTCCTGAGGGGGCTAACCAGATTTATTTTTCAAAAATCGGAGAATGTCACTTTCTAACCTGACAAAAGTTACAACTTCATGCAAAATTTCAGAAAAATTCAATTGATGGTTACGGAGAAAAATCCGGACGGACGGACGGACGGACGGACGGACGGACGGACGGACGGAAATGCCTCAAAACATAGGTCTCCCGATTTTATAAATCGGGGGAACAATTACAGACTGTAAAAAGAAATATGGCAAAATCGCAAATAAACTATAATGTCCGGAATGTGATGTCAAAACATCAGGGAAAAGAACAATACACGTAATATACATTTGAAACAAAAATAAAAACGTTGTCTTCCAGCTTCCTTAAAAAAAAAGTACAGTGCTTATTCATAAGATAATTCTGTATTTTAGTCTTCGACTCCAGAGTAAAAAAAAAAAAAATTGGACAAAACAAAAGCCAAACTAACAAGAAAACACACAAAGAAATACGCTTTGAATTTAATGTAGACCACCCTGTTGTACCGTTGGGTTACGGTGTCGCAACCTTTGATCTCTGCACTGACACCATTTCTCGGGTATCGCGTCTTGACAAGGAAGAAAGTCAAGCGGAAACTAATCAGTGGGAACCGGGTGAACGCCAATTGCCGTACAAACAGATAATAAAAAATATCACCAAATAATGAGCGCCACTCGCATCAACACACGCACACACACATGGACAAAAAGAAGCACACTACTTCTGTTCACACACATATAGTAAATTTCGAACTCCTTCACACAATTTCTGAATCGCCGACGCCCACGGATAAAAACAATCAAGAACACATGAAAACAGCAACAACCCCTAAACACACACACACACACACACACACACACGCATACATATATATATATATATATATATCTAAATAAATATTAAATTATTTTTAACTACATACGCTAGCGTTTCAAGCCTTCGCTCTCATCAGTGTAGGAAATAGTAATCTCAGACTGTCGCAAAATTCGAACCCGATTACAGAACCCCCCTACTCCGCAAGCAAGCGTCATAGCAAAACAGCTTACAGACATTACCACGCCAAGAAAGGGAATTTAAGTTCTATGTGTGCGAGGAGACACATATAGAAAAGCTGTTTAGAGTGTTCGAACAACGTTATTGGTACATAACATGAAGCTACATAACAGTCTATTTTTAACTTCCCTGAACGTGGCTCAACTTCAATGTCTTAAAGGGGTTAATAACAATATTGATTTAAGTAAATATTTAATTATGTTTACCTACGTACCCCAGTGTTTCAAGCGTTCGCTCTCATCAGTGTAGGAAAAGATAATCTCTGACGCATATATATATATATATATATATATATATATATGATTATTTTTATTTACACAGACATATACAAAATCTGCGACACTGGCATGTCGATGTAACCGATAAATCGACATGCCAGTGTTACAGATTTAGTACATGTCTGTGTAAATAAAAAATAATCATATATAAAAGCTCTATTTGATATTTTTTTATAAATCCGGTTCAAATTTTTTGGATTACTATCCTGTGGATGTTTTACCTGGATTATATATATATATATATATATATATATATATATATATATATATATATATATATATATATATATATATATATTAATCATTTATTTTATGAATTCATTTTTACGTACATAAAAGTTATTCATCGACACGTGTTTCTGACTATGATCCGTCATTGATGCTGATGACGGCTTATAGCCAGAAACACACGTCCATAGATTTCTTTTATGTACGTAAAAATCATTCCATAAAATAATTAATTAATAAATAAATATGGCATTCTAATAAAGGGCGATTTCATTAAATGCAGTACTTTGCATATTCCTGGTCCCTTAGGGAGCGGCAAAACTTCAAAGATGATGAACACACCGGTGTCCTGTAGCCAGAAAAAAACAATAACAAAGCTGATTATATATATATATATATATATATATATATATATATATATATATATATATATATATTGAGATAGTTTACCCCAAACAAGGCAGGCCGCCACTGGAGAAGTAAGATGCTACTGAGAAAAAAGGTGACAGTTGGGGGGGGGGAACCTAAATTGGGAGTTGTGCAGCGAGATGTCTGTTTACATTAGTTTATATATATATATATATATACATATATATATATATATATATATATATATATATATATATTTAATTGTTTTTATTGGTGATTGCATCGTTCGTTATTTTGCTTACTACTACTATTTCGATTGTTTCACTTCCTAAGTGATTAAGATGTTCTGTATCTTAATCCTTTAGGAAGTGAAACAATTAAAATAGTAGCACTAAGCACAAACAATGAACGTTGAAATTACCAATAAAAACAATTACATAAAAATACATTAAATTTTTAGTTTATAAAAATCGTACATATTTCTGAGCATAGTCCAATGGTAAAACGCTGGACTATAGGCATCAATATCGCAGGTTCGATCTTTGTCTAAGTTAGCCATGCTGATGACGGTTGTGAGCCAGACACACGTACCCATGGATTACTTTTATGGACGTATAAAATTTATATATATATATATATATATATATATAGAGAGAGAGAGAGAGAGAGAGTAAGATGATAGTTCAAAGATATAAATAATACATTTTACTAGTAAACTATGAAGATAAGAAACAAAGCTCAATATAGTTGATAGAGCACTAATAATGATGGCTTGAATGACTGAATAAAATAAGAAATGAATCAGACTTATTACATATTTTATTACATATTACATACATTCGATGTTTTGTATATTTTCAAAGCAGAATTTATTTTTTATTCACAGTAGTGTAATTGTGGCAATTGATCTCAGGAGAAGATTTACTTTGAAAATCCATCGTTTAAGGACTCAGTATTACTCCTTGCTTTTGAACTTTGAAGTCTGAATAATTTCTTATTTTATTCTGTTTTCAATCCATATAAATTTATGATATAACGATTTCAATATTTTTTTCCGATACGATACAATTACCGATTCGGTTCTAAATTGCCGATTCCGATACAATTAGCGATTTCGATTCTAATCTCTCAAAAAGTAGAATCTAATTTTTTTTGTGGGGGGGGGGGTTACTATTCATTTACTGGTCATCTACTTTTAAATTTAGATATAATTTTATTTTTTATTTTACAAACTTCTTAAAGTATTCCATGGATATATTGTCTCTAAGATTTTGTAAACACATTCAAAGATGTTCATCTATATTTTTCACTTGTGCCTTTTTGGTCTATTTATTCAACCCTGCAATTTTGATCGTGCCATTTTTATGTAAATTCAGTATTATGATCTATAAATGTTAGTTTTACTGGTTGTTTAAAATCAATAAATAACATTTTATTAGTAGTAAAATGCAATAATATATAAAATGCAAAAATATTCAAAGAATCGTATATATATATATATATATATACATATATACATATATGTATATATATGTATATATATGTATATAAATATGTATATATATATGTATATATATATATGTATATATATATATGTATATTATTATATATATATGTGTATAGCGATACTATATTATGTATACATACATATAGATATAGCGCTACTACATTATGTATATATATATATATATATATATATATAGCGATACTACATTATGTATACATATATATATATATAGCGATATTATACGTACATATATATATATATATATATATATATATATATAGCGATACTATATGTATACATACATATATATATATATATATATATATATATATATATACATATATATATATATATAGCGATACTATATGTATACATAAATACATATATATATATACATATATATAGCGATACTATATGTATACATATATATATATATATATATGTATACATATATATATAGCGATACTATATGTATACATATATATATAGATACTATATAAAGTATAAAGGTATACTCAAAAAAGAATAAAAGGGAAATACCAGTAGAGTGCTCAATTAAATTAAATTAAGAGCGTAATATTTTTATTTTTAAATACAGATTTTAATCAGACATGGACCAGTGGTTTCTGACAAGAAACGGGTTGAATTCCCGATTCCGTCTTCTTCAGCATAGTCTGAAATAGTAAATGATGGAATTTCTTCAAAAAACACTTATAACCGTTATGAAACGCTATGTACACATAATTTTGAAATGGAGGGCCGACGAGAACGCTTAGGTCAGAAAAAGTCGTTAAGTGATTCTATATATAGAAGTGAAGCACGAGAAGGAAGGAAGAAAGAAAGAAAAGAGAGAAAGAAAGAAAGAAAGAAAGAAAGGAGGGGAAAAATAAAATAAAATAAAATTAAATTTATAATAATAAAATATTATTTTTATATTTATATATATTATTTCTCTATATATATATGTAGAAAACAATTAAGGGTACGCAACTCTAATTAATTAAATTATCTAAAAAAATGGAGGTAACTATTTATTATTATATAAAATATATATGTATATATAAATTTCGATCATTTCAATTAATAAATATCAATTCAAAGTAAAAATATAAATATAGATAAATATATGAATAAAAAATATAAATATAGATAAATATATAAATACATAAATAAAAATCAATATATACATAAAAAAATCAATCAATATATAATTAAAATATTAATATATAAATGAAAAATCAATATATAAATAAAAATCAAGTAGTAGCTGACCTTGATGGTGTTTTTATTGAAAAACATATGTAAACTGTTTGTTGGAGGGAAATGTTTGTTTAATAATGAGAGAAAAATATGACCTACTCTTGAGTTTGTTCTGCTGGAGAAGGGCGGCGAAAACCAGATAATCGATCTCCTCCTTTTGCGGCTGTTGTTCTGTGGAATATTCTGGTTTTGGATGTATGAGATTCCATCGTGGAATCCGCTGTCGCGGAGGGCTTTATTATAATATGGAGCGGCCTGTGTGAAAACTTCATAATTGGAGGAGAGGTTTGAAATTCTAAGGCTTATATTTTTAGTAAGGTTTTTGAGGATTGATGGTGGATGGCATGGGCTTTTATGGATATATTGGAGTGATTCATTCGGTTTATGGTAGGGTTTGTGAGTATTATTTTCGAGGTTAAGAGTAGAATCGAGGAAATCTATTTGGTTTAAATTAGTAGTGATAGTGATTTTAAAGCCTAAACTTTTGAAGGTTTGAATGAGGTCTTTCCTAAATTTATCTAGTATTTGTCCGTTTTTATTGTGTGAAAGGCAGACCCCGTCATCTCGGTATAATCCGATGAAGTGGTCGGGAAACTTAATTTTGAGTGTGTGTAAGATATAAAGTCCTACCAGGTCGCATATATCCGCACTATCGTGGGCGCCCATTGCAACGTCAAAGGGGTCCTCAGGATCTGATTTCTTTACCCAGGCCCTTTCCTCGAAGAAAAGGAGGGTTTGTCTGGCATTTAGGATGGTATCTCGTTCTAACTGACTTATATCTGTGTAATCTAGTGCGTAGTTAAGAGCTTTATCGAGGAAATCTTTTGTAATTGAGGGGTAATAGTCTACTATGTCAAATTGTGTGAATTTACATAAATTTTTATCTTTAATATTCCTAAACCATTTTAATACAGAATTAGTGTTTTCCCACAGGCTGAGTGTTGAATTAAGTTTAATTTTGCTAACTATGCTTTTAACAATACTTTTACTAACTAGAATAATATCACTTTTTGCTGGGTTTATGAGTCTGCAAGAGGGCCTAATATTAAAACTATCTTTATGGTCCTTAAGAGTAATGAAAGCCTTATTTTTAGTTAAAATATTTGCTCTATATTCAATTCCTAATTTAGTTGTTAAATCTGATGCTTTTTTGTTAATATTTGTGTATGTGCTAGTTTTTGCTAATTGGTAATTTGTAGTAATGGCGCTTTTAGTGAGGGAATGTCGTTTTTTCATTTTTCATTTTATATATGTTTTTAGTTTTGTCCGAAAAAACGAATGAGTAATTGTCTTTTCTCAGCTTATTGAGTTTTTTTTATGTCGGAGGTGAGTATCAGCTGTAATGGGTTTGTGTAATTTGTAAAACGAAGGTTATGGGTAATGTTAAGCAGGTCTCTTTCGAAATTCTCCAACATTTCAACTTTTGGTGGGTATTTGCTTGATTTCAGACCGTAGTAGTTTTTTTCTTCAAATATACAGTCAGCATTTAGGACTTTCCATCTCATTTTCCGTATTACCTCGACGATCTTAGTGAGTAGTATCCTAGTGTAGTCTTGGTTACTTGGTATTGGGATGTTTTTTGTAGAATATCCGAGGTGGTGAATATCCATTTCCTTTGAATGATCTGGTAAAAAGTTGTAATCCCAGGTTTACCGTGTAATCTGTGATATTGGTATATTCCTCGAGAGTGCTCAACTACTGGGCTAACAATATATAATTGTAATTCCTGGTAGTGGCTATATAAAGTATAAAGGTATACTCAAAAAAGAATAAAAGGGAAATACCAGTAGAGTGCTCAATTAAATTAAATTAAGAGCGTAATATTTTTATTTTTAAATACAGATTTTAATCAGACATGGACCAGTAGTTTCTGACAAGAAACGGGTTGAATTCCCGATTCCGTCTTCTTCAGCATAGTCTGAAATAGTATATGATGGAATTTCTTCAAAAAACACTTATAACCGTTATGAAACGCTATGTACACATAATTTTGAAATAGAGGGCCGACGAGAACGCTTAGGTAAGAAAAAGCCGTTAAGAGATTCTATATATAGAAGTGAAGCACGAGAAGGAAGGAAGAAAGAAAGAAAAGATAGATAATATATATATACTATATATATATAGATACTATATATATGTATATATACAGATACTATATATAGATTTATATGTAGATACTATATATATATATATGCAGATACTATATATATATATATGCACATACTATATATATATATATATATATATATATATATATATGCAGATACTATATATATATATGCAGATACTATATATATATATATGCAGATATTTATATACATATATATATATATATATATATATATATATATATATATGTGTATACATGGATACTATATATACATAAGTCTATATACAGGGATACTATACATACATATATCTATATATATAGCGATACGGTTCATATATATATAAATATATATATATATATATATATATATATATATAAATAGCGATACGGTTTATATATTTATATATATATATTTATATATATATATATAAATAGCGATACGGTATATATATATATATATATATATATATATATATATATATATATATATATATTTATATATATATATATAAATAGCGATACGGTATATATATATATATATATATATATATATATATATATATATATAAATAGCGATACGGTATATATATATATATATATATATATATATATATATATATATATATATATAATAGCGATACGGTATATATATATATATATATATATATATATATATATATAAATAGCGATACGGTATATATATATATATATATATATATATATATATATATATAAATAGCGATACGGTATATATATATATATATATATATAAATAGCGATACGGTATATATATATATATATATATATATATATATAAATAGCGATACGGTATATATATATATATATATATATATATATATAAATAGCGATACGGTATATATATATATATATATATATATATATATATAAATAGCGATACGGTATATATATATATATATATATATATATATATATATATAAATAGCGATACGGTATATATATATATATATATATATATATATATATATATATATATATATAAATAGCGATACGGTATATATATATATATATATATATATATATATATATATATATATATATATATATATATATATATATAATAGCGATACGGTTTATATATATATATATATATATATATATATATATATATATATCTTCTATATAAAATTGAATGTCTGTATGTTAGTGTGTTTGTGTGTGTGTGTTTGTGTGCCCTATAGAAAAAAATGTTAGAGAATATAGATGCAATATAAAAGTGTATTCTAATGTAAAATTCACAGAGTAAGTTGATGGGTGTATTCCCGAATCTATAAACCCACGCCTTAGGGGTCCATGGGGCAGATTTTATCAGGGGTGGGGTCTTTTTCAGTTATATTTCAATGTTAATTAGTACTAATTTGGAAATGATCTAATGTATTTATGTAATGTACAGCTACTCCTCAAAAACTAAGCGGCGACATGTCAAAAAGTTGATATTTTTAGCGCCGTACATATCCTGGGATCATAATATCTCAAAATCGCAAAAAAACGATTCACTTGCTGAGGATCAACCGGACCAGTTTCCGACTGAGGGTAGCATTTTTCCCGTATTTTTCAGACTTTTTCAATTTTTAAATAGTATTAATTTGGAAATAATCTAATGTATTTATGTACTAATCCTATAAAAATGCTGAGTCACTGAAAACATCCCATAATCTGTTGCCGGATGTACCCGGTCTTGCCCTAAATTGTGTCCGGTTGTATCAGGTCATCCCATAACTTCTGTCTGGATAAATCAATAACATCATAGGAAGGCTACGTTAAGAGTGTGTAGTGAAACAAGGGTTGCTCAATCACATCCGCACCTGTCCCATAATCCCTTGCCGGATGTACCCGGTCTTGCCCTAAATTGTGTCCGGTTGTATCAGGTCATCCCATAACTTTTGTCCGGATAAATCAGAAACATAGACAAGCTACGTTAAGAGTGTGTAGTGAAACAAGGGTTACTCAATCACATCCGCACCTGGCCACCGGTAAGAGTTATTTCAGTTGTGCTCAGGAGGCCTCCTTGATTTTCAAACGAATGTTGGTGCTTCTTAAGTATAACGGTCCCTAGAAATATTGGTGCTTCTAAAGTATACCGGTCTCAAGAAATATTGGTGTTTCGGGCCAAATCTTTTTTTTCCTTTAACTTAAAATATTTCTCAGGGTTTGGGGAGAGTGAAAAACAAGTTAAGGGAAGTCTGGAAAGATTGAAGGGTCGGGGAAAATTTTAGGTGGTCCGGCCGAAATTTTAAGGGGTTTGGCCAAATTTTTTTTTTTTTTGAACTTAATATATTTCTCAGGGTTGGGGGGAGTGAAAAAAAGATGGGAGGGGGGATTTCTGGAAAGATTGAGGGGTCGGGGAAAATTTTTGGGGGTCGGCCCAAATTTTTTCGTTTTTTTTTTTTTAACTTAAAATATTTCTCAGGGTTATGGGAGAGTGAAAAAAAAGTTTAGGGGTCAGGCCAAATTTTTTAGGGATCGGCCCAAATTTTTTTTTTTTTTAAACTTAAAATACTTCTCAGGATTGTGGGAGAGTGAAAAAAAGTTGGGGGCGGGGGGCTGAAAGGATTTGGGGGTCGGGGAAAATTTTAGGGGTCAGGCCAAATTTTTTAGGGGTCAGGCCAATTTTTTTTTGTTTTTGAACTTAAAATACTTGTCAGGGTTGTGGGAGAGTGAAAAAAGTTGGGGGGGGGGGCGGGGGTCTGGAAGGATTTGGGGGTCGGGGAAAATTTTAGGGGTCATACCATATTTTTTAAGGGTAAGGCCAAATTATTTTTTTTTTGATTTTTGAACTTAAAATATTTCTCAGGGTTGTGGGAGATTGAAAAAAAGGTTGAGGGGGGGCTTGAAGGATTAGGGGGTCGGGGAAAATTTTAGGGGTCAGGCCAAATTTTTTTTTAGGGGTCGGGCTAAATTTTTATTTTTTTATTTTCTTGAACTTAAAATATTTCTCTAAGGTTGTGGGAGATTGGAAAACAAGTTGGGGAGGGGCTGGAGATATTAGGGGGTCAGGGAAAATTTAAGGGATCAAGCCAAATATTTTAGGGGTCGGCCAATTTTTTTTTTTTTTTTTAACTTAAAATATTTCTCAGGGTTGTGGGAGAGTGAAAAAAAAGTTGGGGGCTGGAGAGATTGAGGGGTCGGGGAAAATTTTAGGGGTCCGGCCGAACTTTTAAGGGGTCGGGCCAAATTTCATTCTTTTTTTTTTAACTTAAAATATTTCTCAGGGTTGGGGGAAGTGAAAAAAGTTGGGAAGGGGAGATGGATGGAGAGATTGAGGGGTCGGGGAAAAGTGCATTTATATGTAAAATTCACAGCGTAAGGTGATGGGAGTATTCCCGAATCTATAAACTAACCCCTTAGGAGTCCATGGGGCAGATGTCATCGGGGGGACTGTTTTCAGTTATTTTTCATGATATTTTATAGTAATTTTAAAATCCTGAGTCATATTTTAATTTAATTACCTAATAATTTGAAATAACTTTTAATTCTATTTAACGTTTCTTAGCGCCAGGGACGCACCTCTAAATTTTTAGTTCTTTGGTATTGTTTTTTAAATAAGCGACAAACGCTAATCAAAGTATTGCTACTATTTTACGAAAGCAAATTATAGGAAATTACAACATTATAACAACAATATAATTTTATTTCGGGATCAAAAATACAATGTAAGAATAATTAATAACTTGCATCCAAAATGTTGTTTTGTTTACATAGCATATTTCTTTAAGAAAATCCAGTTACATAAAATACATATTTAGTAAAAAGAATTTACGTGACGTACATTATTATAAGTTTTTAACACATTTAAAACGATAAGAATCATATGGGGAAAAAGGAAATCAGAGGGTTAAAGGAGGGAGGGAAATAATAAGGACCAGGGAAAGAAAAACGGCTAAAGAAAGAACAGAGATTGAAATTTTTATATAAAGATGTTACACACACTCTTTAATTTCTACTACTTTGTTTTTTTTATCGCCCCGGGCAACGCCGGGTAACCCTGCTAGTATATATATAAATAGCGATACGGTTTA
>OY744524.1:37756777-37794277 GCA_963556195.1 Sepiola atlantica
CGGGCAAACAGACGACTGGGGTCTATGACAAGGGGCGGACATATAAACACCAACATTACTACTATATAATTATTACTGAGAATAGTTTTAGTAAGGAATTTCTAAGTAATGTCCAGTAATTCGTTTATTAGCAACTATACATATTAGTAGGAAGCAGCTGGCAAGTATTTATTTATATATATAAAAGGAAATTGAAAAAAAATATATAAAATAACTAAATGCTTACAAATTACTTTTTCCATCATGAATTAGGCGCATTTTATATATTTCAGAAATTATGACTAAATCGTGTTATAGTGACTAATTGGTTACAGAAAATATAATGCCATAATTCAATCAGAAAGCAAGTTCTCACATTTATAGAAAAAAAGTACTTTATGAAACAAAATAATGTTCAGATGAACAATTTACATGATGTTTACAAAATTTGTAATATTTGTTAAATGTATGAATTGTTTTACTGACGATTACTAAAATACTTATTTTTATGATACGATAATACATATACACAATTTAAATTATATAGTCACATCAACAAAAAATATATGCAAACATGGGAGAAATTTAAATAAAAAATATCTGATAAAGACTTGAAAAAATATGTATTATAAATACTGATTAGTTATCATGAGAATTATATAAATATATTTATTTTATAAACACTATTTTAAGATAGTTTGAAAACTTGTTCTTGCGTTGCTCTAGATAAATGAAACAAACGCTATTTAAAAAATATATATCAGACAATATACACCCTATGTTCTCTTTTCATAGTGAAATAATTCAAATCAGAAACTGACAAATGTTTTTGTCAAAGAATGTCTGTATGTTTTCAATTTAACACCGAATATTATAAAAATGGAAAACACCCTCTGGACTGTGCTATCCAGTGGAATTTTGAAATTACCACAATCCTTTTTTAATTCAATATTATTGAAAGTAAAAACTTGTATTTAATATTTCCTCATCAGTTGGACAATCTTTTCTTGTAACATTATTGGCTATATACAAAATGTCATTTCAAGATCTAATAATTTATCAAATATTCTGCATGGTATTTCATTTATTAAATTTCTCAATAATATTTTGAACCGTTATGAAATATGCACCACCAAGACTTTGTCTTAATTTTCCAAATTCCAAATTCGTTTTCTAAAAATGCGTAACAAAGTTAACCCCATATTTACAAGCATCAGTTAAACCATTGCATGTCAGTGCAATAGCTAAACTAGCATCCCTTGTTAATGGTTTTATTCGTGTTCTTTACTTACTTCCTATCTAAGTGTCATTTTTCTTCAAAATTAAAATAAAATATAAGGTTTTAATCATTTAAATTTTTACAGTGTATTATTTTTCAAAATATTGATCTTTTCAATCCAAATAAACTGTTTCTGCAGTATTCGCCTCATTTAATAATGGATGCGTTTTAATTACTGCTATAGTTTAATCACACATTTTTTTTAAACAATGTGGAATTGTTTGTCGCTCAACATTTTTTAGGTAAACTGTTAGCAGCAGTTAGTTTTAATATTTTAACAAACTGTTTCATGTCCGTAAATACCCTTTAAAACTTCTTATTTAACTAACAACTATTTGCATTTGAATAAAATAATAATTCTGAAGGAGCTTCAATAATCCAATTATTCCAAGTATGTTTAAAAGTTGAACATAGTAAAAAAGTAAGTATAAGCCATTTTTGGTTAGCCTCGGCTTATCATAAACAGTGTCCAATCGTTTTGAAAAAAAAGATTGATCGATTCTGTTGTTGTTACATTCAATTGCAATCACTGGACCATTTAATTGTTTGATTATATTAACAATATTGGACAATTTTTCATGTGAAAATATCTCCATCTATCTTGAGAAGTGGCTTAATTTTAAATAAAAAATATTCGCCCACCATGTAAAGATTTACTATGATTTCCAATACTGTTTTTACTAATCCTACAGAATTTCCCGCAAAACCGGATGCATTTCCTCCGTGATACTGTAGAGACGTTTTTACATATCCTTTATTTACTAAAAGAATGCACGTTTTCTTATTTTCAGAAATTAAAAAAATATATCCCCCCCCCCCAGAAAAGTACATGTTCTCACACTGGGTAACTTAAAATCATCCGAAAGTCGGTTATATAATGACCGAGACGTAACAAAATATTCAAATGACCTAATAAGATTATTATGTTGCGTCCAAATACTTGTTATGAACATAATATTAATTTCTTCTTTTAAAAATACTTTTCATCAATTTTTAATTTGCTAAGAAAACGAATTGATCTGTGATTAGGGTTTAAATACTAACATTCGATATTTGAATAGAACAAATATATGTATACTAGCATTGTAGCATTTAAATTTAAAAAAATTCAAAATAAAATGATCAAAACTATTGGAATACATCCTAAAAATTTCAATTCAATTGTTATCAGATATCCAGGCGTGTTACTGTTCAGTGCGACTGGCAGAATAACAATAAAAAACATTCGCATATGCTATACAGGCGTCTATTTATAATCGCGTTGGTCTTAACCGAAGGATATCCAGCTGCTCTCCCCCAGGGATTTAATAACGGGCTCCGTTCAAAATTCCGTACAAATACCAGAGTTCGATAAGACGCACCTGAAGAAAGTAAGACGTTACATCGGCCGAAACCTTGTGAGAATAACACCCAAAGTGAAAACTGTAGTATAAATAATTCAAACAATACACACTGATAAGTCTTTATAAAACGAAGCACGTATTTCTGGATATAAAAAATTAAAAAAAAATACTTTATATATATATATATATATATATATATTATATTACAAAGGTTTAGAACGAAATGGTACCGTGTGTTTCAAATCAACAAGTGATAAACACATGACGCGTCTCGTGTGACAATTTTCTAAACATAACTCATAACAATGGCTGGTGAATGTCAAGGAGACGCGATCATGTGTTGCTCACTTGTTGATTCGAAACCGACGGTACTATGTTGTTCTAAACTTCTATAGTACAATATATATATATATACAAGATTTTAAAATATATATAACATTATTTAAACCCTACAGACGCTAGCGATTCAGGCTTATTTTGAATTTCTTTTTCAATAATCGAGCCCTCTACTGGATTTCTTCCCACTGATCTTACCAGGATGACATGTATATATATATATATATATATATATATATATATATATATCCCTGAAGTCTTTGGTCTGAAGAGATTGACTCTCTGGGAAGAGTACAACCGAAACATGTATGCACATATGTAACCAATAATGTTTGTATAAATAAAAAGTTATACTTATGAACAGCTCTACTTGTTATTGAGCACTTTTTATAAACACTTTAGCTTCAACAGATTTGCATCTACAGAAACTAATACAATACATGTACTATATACATGTATAGTACTCTAGGTAAAGTAAACATCCACGAGATAAAAATCGTAAGAATTTAAACCGGGCTTATATAATAGTGATCAATAGTATATAGAACTATCTATATAATTATTTTAATTCATAAAAACATCTACAAAAAGCTGCTACACTGCCATGTTGATGTTATCGATCATTAGTTATTAGAAACTAAGATCACTTCAGGAGAAAATGTCGGATCTTTCTGAGTGAAAGAACACCTTTCTGCCTGAAGATATCATAGTTTCTGTATTCGGCATTACAGTGTAGCGGTTTTGTGGACATCTCTCTCTCTCTCTCATATATATATATATATATATATATATATATATATATACACAACTGAACAGCAAAAGCTATGGTATCAGAAACTATTTATTTCAATTCAAAGCGAGAAAATTTATAATTCTTTATTTCAAAGTAAACGCAATTTCTAATATTTGTTCTGTTATATTTGACGCAGTTCTGGAGGGATTTTGATATAACTGTCAGATCTGTCCTTACTGCCCTATTGATGTCCTTATTGTCCTTAAAAAAACTATTCCCTTTTCATGATCTCTTTGGCCTTTGGAAAAAGAAACAAAGTCACGTGGATCAAGTTAAGGTTAAGCAATATATTTTTCTAGCACGGCAATGTTTTTCTCGGTCAACAACTGCCGGTTGCCTAGGGCGTCCTGAGAAGGAGGACGACGTGACTCAAGAGGAGATGTAAAGAAAAGCATTTCAAATATCCAATTGTTGTCGAAAGCTAAGATTCCAGTTATATAGAAAGATGTCGTCTTAGATAATAACCCAAACCACTAATATCTCTTTCGTCCATAGCTAACAGAAGCTGAGTGTCGTTACTTAACACTAACGTTTTATATAGAACATACATTGTATTTATTTCATTAAAAAATGATTTAAACTCATAAAAATGAAGGAAAACAAGAAATTATTTAAGAAATAAATAAATTTTTTTTAAATGCACGTAAAATTGCATAAATATTTAACAAAGTATTTGCACGTCCCACGAAGAACAAACTGCACAGAAAGCTCGTAGTCCAACTGAGTGTGATCTAGCGTGGCCAGCTGTGAGTCCCGATTTACTCGCATTCATCCCAGGTAAACGTTAGGCACAATGTTGGCGTCTATTTGGCTGAAATTTAGTTCTACAAAAGAGGAGAATCTTAGTGGGACAAAACTTAAAATTGCCCCAGTAAAGGAGGATTTCTCCGCCTCCGACTGAAGACAGAAGAGATGCAAACTCTGCCCCGCCGGAAAACCGTGAAAAGATAATTCGGCTAGACAATTAGGAACCTCTCTTTTATCTGTAAGAGAATGCATTCGATTACGTTGATGACAGCAACGTTTAAAAGATCATCGGCCGACACTTACTATAAATATAAATACCGACGTAGGATAATCACAGCAAGAACATATTTAGCTCCCACAACGAAACGAATCGTCTCTTTCTTTTTCCGTATGCTTGGCAGCAGAAATAATTTTTTTACAAGCAAAGCTTCTTCGAAAAGGATTCTCATTTGTGGAACACATTACCACGGGATTGCTTCCCTGCATATTACAAAATAGTCGCTTTCAAATCTAATGTTAATATATTATTGTCTGGAACGTTAGGATAAGTAATCAAACTTAGTTAATTCAATTAATAATTATTCTCAATCTCTTGATGATGTTCTCAATCTTTTAACTGACAATCATCCCATCTCATTTGCCTTAATCCTCTAGTGGCTTTTGTTCTTAATAAGTTGTGATTCATTAGTTGTACAATAAAAAGGACAATAGTCAGGAGATATACAAAGAAAAAGATATATGCAATGAATTTGTATTTTCCTGCTAAGGATTTCCAGAAATTTTAAATTCTCATAATATATCTTATCACTTATGCCATACTAATTTGGGCCAGTATCAAGCGTGAGTTTTAAGAGATATTAGATTGTTATGGAGCCCTAACCATCCTCTTGTGGCTATCGTACTCGGTGACAATACAATTAAATATGGGCAATTACCGCGTATCTTTTGCAACATTGTGAAACTAATGCGATTGTTACGTTGCGGACGGATGCAATTAAATCGATTCACTTACCGTTATTTCTCAGTTAATACATCAAGTGTGAATTTCATGAGAAATGGCTGAAGCATAAAAAAAGAAAGTGTCTACCATCGATGTGACCCGTCGTTAATTTTGGTGCGTTTTACTATCTTTTCCACGCCAGTTCCAATCGATTCGTCATTGAGAGCACATTATTCAGTCTAGAATACATAGACCCTTTTCAGACAACAGATACTAACTGTAAGGGTGTATTTACATATTTTATACTTAATCAAGGGTTGCGCAATCACCAACCACACCTATTCTGAACCGCCATTGCTTGTGTTACAATGTGGGTATAAGCAGAGAAAAACTGGTTTTATTTCGGATACTTGCTTCGAAATCGTGACGTAACCAGGGCTTGCGAGTTAAGCCTACCCTGCTATTTCATGCAGATCTTAAGAGATGATATAGAGATTTATAAATCTCCCAATCGAATTATTAAATTCGTGTAGTAGCCCCGAGAGAAGTCAGACACAGCACTTGCCCACAATTTACACCTAAGACCATTATAGAAAAAATACTTCCTATAATATATATATATATATATATATGAATGCATATATAAATTATATGGAAAATGAAAATGAAAAGATCAAAATAATTTATATATTAATCAAAGTTTCGTTTTTATTTCAAGACTTTTTCAAGATGATTGATTCGAAGAAATGACATACAAGTACAAGTCTTAAAATAAAGACGAAACGTTGATGTGTATAAATAATTTTGATTCTTCCGATTTCATTTTCTATCAGGTTGAAATAGTATTTTTATAATTGGCATGATATATATATATATACATATATATATATATTAAAATACATATATATATAAGGTCATCAGAAATGATGATAATTTATATTTGAAAAATTAAATTACTGACGTAATTCTATGATTTTATATGTATATTAGTGCGAACACTAAAGAAGCATAACTTCTTTCTCTCATTCCTGAACACGTGTGTACATTAGTAAATTTATATTCATTAATGGTAAACATATAAAAAGAAAGAAATGAGAAATCATTTCATGCCAAAGAAACATTTCAAAATCACCTCCTAACAAAACTTTACAAACAAAGTTTTTGCTAGAAGTTTCTCTGCAGACGAAGAATCATATAAGCTATTGTGTTGGGCATAGAACAACTGATGTGGAGAAATAGCAATTTTGGCACCTTGATTACGAAGTAAGATAGTTCGGGGTTTCACAATAATAGTAATAAATGGAAAATCAATAATTATTACGCATTTCAATACGAATAAGTAAAAAGAATTCATGGTTTTGATGATTCGATAATGACAGAGCATCCGGGAAAGGAATGAACTGACCGAAACTATTTGAGGGTCATGATATGTAGACTCAGATCAAAGAAGGATCAAGCATAAAATAAATGGTGAATGCATCGCTAGTTCCTCAAAAGTAAATAAAGATTTACTGATTCTACAATAGACATTATATTTATATATATATGAAGAAAACAAAACGAAATAATGAAATAAATATGTATATATTTCTCTAATATACATTATATATGTATATGTAGTATGCATAAACACATATATATATATATATATATATATATATATATATATATATATATATATATATATATATATGTATATATATGTATATATATGTATATATGTAAATATATACACTTATATATCAGTAAGTATAAAAGCAATACAACTACAGGGTGGGCCAAAATAAGGGTCCTATCTTTAAATTTGAATAACTTGAATTTGAATAACTTCCACAAAATAAAAGTTAAACTCACCAAACTTTATGTGTGTGTAGACCCTTCCGAAATTTTTTGAAATAAACAAAACAAATTTTAGCCGAAAAACACTTCTTAAAACTTACAAAAACTAAAGTATTGTTTTTTACACTGTTTTAGGTTTTTTAAGCAAAAATAATGTTTTCTAAATGAGGGTACGTTCCTTAGGGCTAATACGGCTCATGCTTGCTTCGGAAGGGGTCCTTTACTTATTCTAAAAAAAAAATTTTTTTTTAAATCAATAAATAAAAAAGTTATGAATTTTTAAAAATAGGACCCTTATTTTTGCCCACCCTATATAAACTATGTCTTAAAAGAAAAGTTAAATGTCTGAAAAAGTTTCACAATATAGTAAAAATGTCAGTCATTAGTATCTATTACTATTAGAATACCAGTGTCAGAACGGGTATAAATGAATTCACAGAACAGAACAGTTTTGCGCGACTTTTATGTCGCCTTACAGTGATAGAAATTAAGATATAATGATATAAACACCTACGTTAAAAATGCTTATTCGAATTTTGGTCACATTATTTTAATTTTAGAAAATGTTTCAAATTTAAGGCTTAACATTAAGGGGTTTTCAGCAGAAATTGAAATTAAAGGAATCTTTATTTACCTTGTGTCTAATCACTATACAGTACTGTCCACAATTTAGGGACAACAATAAAATCTTTTGAATCTAAACAAAAGTATATATTAATTTTTGTGAAGATTTCACTGAATATACACATTATGTAGTTGGAACTTTACTGAGATTTCCAGATGAATTAAAATAATATTTTTAAAGTTATCCACCATTTTACAGATTTCAAGTGTCCAAAATTAAGGGACAAAATATCATTTTTAACTAAATCACATTAAAAATGCAAACGAGATTTAATATTTGGTACTTCCACTTTTGTTTTCAATAACTGCTGCGCATCTACGACTGCAGGATTTCACTAAATCTTAACATTGGGTCACAGTTATCTTGGCCCATTCACCTTTCAGTTTCAGCCAAAAAGTTTCGATGTTTTCCGGATTCTTTGCAATAACATTCTGTCCTAGACTCTTCCATAAATGTTCTATAGGGTTCATGTCGGCACTCTGCGCAGGGCAGTCCATTACCTCTACTTCTTGATCAGCCAGATAATTTATGACCAGCTTTGCCTAATAGCAGGGAGCATTATCCTACATAAAAACAGGCTTTTCGATACCAGAATTTTACAACATTGGCAAAACATACTGTTCTAAAACTTTCCTGTATACAGTGGCATTTACTCTAGTATTTAAGCGTACAAGTGGTGATGTACCCTGCCATGATATCATGCCGAAAACCATCACGCTACCTCCACCAAATTTAACAGTTTTTTGATGCAGCTAGGATCCAAACTTCCACCTTTTCTTCTTCTTACTAATTGTTTTCCATCACTGCCAAATACATTAAAGTTCGATTTGTCGCTACAACAAACTTTTTTCCAATGTTCTTTCTGACCATATAACATGCTTTTTTTTTGCGAACAACAATCTCGTTGCTTTGTTTGTTTGTTTTTTTACTTATTAGCGGCTTTTTTCCGAGAAGATCTTGCAAAATGACCTATTTCCTGCAACCATATGGACACAGTTTGTCGTGAAACATTCCTGACACCTTCCATTTGTTTAGAAATGTTGCCAGCTGTAAGGAAACGGTATTTTAACACTAGGCGTTGTATAACTCTGTCCTACTTTGCCGTTGTCTTTCTTAGTCTACCAAGTTTCTTTGTGTTACTTAACATTCCAGTTTCTTTTCCGATTTCTACTATTGTCAACTTTCTCTTTCTTAATTTGACGATTTTTGCTTTGTCGCTTAAATCAGTTTTATTTGTTTTTGATATGATTGATATTGCGTGACTTGATAATTAAAGTTTATAATATTTATTTTCATTTTTTTATACAAAAAAAATCCTACTGTTTTAAACTTTAAACAATTATTTTTCCTTAATCTTCCTTACTTTTAGACACTTGAAATATGTAAAATGGTGGATCACTTTAATAATATTATTGTAATTTACTTGAAAATCTCTGTAAAAGTCCAACTACATAATTTATCATATGTAGTGACATTTTCACAAATACTAAAATATAATTTATTAACAGATTAGGAAGATTGTGAGAATGAACTTAGATAAGCTGGGCATCATTGAATTCATAAATTGCTTAGACTTATAGGAACATTTCATGAAAATATAATAATGGAGAAATGCACGAGTAAAATTGGTAAAGTTAATAAGCAACATTGTTTTAGAAGCAAATAACCTTAAATTAAGATTTATCTTGCTTATAAAACAAACCAGCAGAATATCCGTCCCAGGACGGGTATTAGCAATGAATATAGAATTAGTTTAATTTTTTTTATATTTTTGGTTGCTTTCAGAGGTAGTATACGGGTTAAGTGGTAACTCCCTAAATGGTATTTTAAAAAACTTTAATTCACCCCAAACAAGGCGCGTTGGCACTGAGATATGCAGATGCTGCTGTAAATTTAGAACCATATCCATAGGAGCATCTTAAGTATGGAGTTGTGCAGCGAGAGTCTTGTTTACGTTACATTTAAACTTCTGCATGTTGGTACAGTCAGGGAAACAGGAAGCTGGGAAGGAATTCCAAAGGCTAGCATTTTGAAGAAAGAAGATATTAAAGTAGAAATCCTCCGACATCTGGGAACCTCAACAGTAAAGAGGTGTGGATTTATCTGAATGTCGGGTGGTCGGTATTATTTACGTCGAGATGGCAGTAGTACAGCAAGTTCTTCAGAGAACATTCTATTGAAGTACAGCATTGCGGCGATGGAACAGGGGTTGGAGCTTAGCAGACAGTATGGTACCTAATAGAGTAGAGCTTTTTTTAACCCTATCATAGAGAGAGACTAGTGGCTGGTTCACCGGCCCAGATGTGACAACAATACCCCATGCATGAGCAAATGGTGGATTTATAGAGATATAAGATACTGGCAGGCATGAGACGTTTTCTAGCACGATAGAGGGAGCCCACGCTCGTTGCAGCAGTCTTGGTAATATCCTCCTATGTATGTATTCATATTCATGTTACCTGTAAACGTTAGGCCGAGTATCTTGAATGTTGAACTCCCCGGTGGGATGCAATCAGCCATGGTAATTAATGGTTGCAAAGGTTTCTTGTAGTTGTTAAGGATAGGAGTGTTGTCCTAGTAGCATTAATTGTTAGCATCAATGTATGCCCCCATTCGACTACAGCATAGTTTATGAATAAAATAATGTGACCAAATGTCATACCATGTTTCCTAGACTACATATTCCTTAATTTATGTTCATAAGTTAAATAGTTTAGGAGTTTATCAAGCACATACATATTATTGACGATCATGCGTGCGAACCGATACTTTTAAAAATGAATTACTTTATATAACTCAAAATTTAATGTAGAGCAATTCTTTCTTCTATTAATTATTCTTTTATAGCTAACTTAGTTTAATAGTTGTTTAATGGCAGGTGCGAGTTTAGGTGGGCAAACTTCCTAGATGATAAATTTTACAAAAACATAATGTTCCCATGTTACTCACTGAGTTGCTGAGAATATATATTCCAAAATTCATGATGATCGATTCCTAGAAATATAAATTTCAAAAAAACATTAGATACAATTTTAACGTTTACAAAAAAATAATGGGCTCATATTATTAACCCTATTAAATAGATTATATATTGCAAAATTCATAATGATCGGTTTATTATTTTATTAGATTACTCTATACATAGATATGCTTATATTCATCTACCTAACTTTTAAAATATGGAGATTTAAGAGCATAAAATAACGGGAAATTACAATTATTTCTCATGAAACTAATGAAACATTATTAAGCGATTATACTTATTAAATAATTGTACAAAAAAAATAATGCAGCAAAATGTAATTATGAATTGATAATGCGTATAGACAAATTTATGAGAATAGACTAACGTAAATTTAAACGATATTAATTCTAAATTGATGAACTACAAGAAAAGAGCAACGTTCAACTTACAATCTGATCAACAGCATGCACACATTTTATATTTATAAAATAACGCAAAATGTCACGATTACAAATTGAACAAACTTCTAAGAGCATTTTATAAGAATAAAATAACATAATGTTGTATCGTTTAAATTATAAATTAGCGAAAATCTAAGAAAAATTCGAAGATAATAAAAACGTAAAATTTACGATTTTATTCATGAATTCATCGAACAATTTTATGAAAAAAGAATAATTGTTGAATTTTATCATTATTACAGTGCGATTATATAAATGCATTTCTTGAGAATAAAATAACGCAAGATAACATCGTTTTAATTATAACAAATATAGAATATTTTTATGAACATCATATTAAGTAAAATCTTACCATTTGCGTTATAAATTCAGTAAAATTATAAAATAATTTCATGAGAATTGAATAGCATTAAATTGCACCATTTGAATAATATTGATAAAAGTGATAGAAAGTTTTTATGAGAATGCGAGACGAAGCGTGGACCGTTGAGTCAAGATTTGTTACTTGTACATTTCGGCTTTTACAAGTTATTTTTACAAGACTTTTTTCCTTTTATCAATTACCGTATGTATTAAGTGAGGCTTTCCTCTACAATGGTGCTTCAACTTCTACCTGGACTACTCCACTCTTTATTTTATCCCAACAATTTAATGATAATAAATAAACTGAAATTTTCATCATTTTAGTTACACATAAATAAAACAAAAATATAACGTAAAATTCCACATTTGACTTAAGAATCAATGGAACTTACCTCCATGTATTAAGCATATTAAAGCATTTATTTTCATTAAATTCAAATATGGGTTTTGAATCATTATTTGTTCATCAGAAATAAGAAATGCATACGCTAAGCACTTGTTAAATAATAGGAGCCACGCTTTAAATGTCTGAAGTTCCGGGGTCACGTAACTTCTGGTGGGACCCCTCACACACTCTTTGCTGCTTTACGCCCCCCCCTCAAAATCGGATAACATGTGTCGGGCGCCCATCTCTCTTACACGCATGCGAAGTTTCTGTTTCTATTGATTTGAATAAGCCATTTATAAACTTAAAACATGTCTGCGTGGTTTTTGTATCAACGGATGAAAATAGAAACCTTTGCTCACAACGATGATGGTGGCGACAACTGCGACGACGAAAGGATCAATCCACGTGCGTTTTATCAACAACTTGAGTTCACAACGACTATGGTGATGGTA
Source organism: Sepiola atlantica (assembly GCA_963556195.1). Classification (NCBI taxonomy): domain Eukaryota; kingdom Metazoa; phylum Mollusca; class Cephalopoda; order Sepiida; family Sepiolidae; genus Sepiola; species Sepiola atlantica. The sequence continues at coordinate 37,769,288 of OY744524.1, forward strand.
ACAGAGGTATACAGGTCGTATACAGATATCCGTAAGACGTAATCTAATTCACCGTTAAGCATTGTTGCAGAGTAAAAAAGAAAGTATGTTACGTTAATAACTTTAATATTTAAATTTAAACTCTGTATATCTTTTAGAAACAATATAGGTATTAAACTGTCCTCATAATAAACTGTATCAGAAAGTATATGGTTTTGTATGATGTAATAATAGATTTTAGTGAATAAAATGCGAGGTGGCATTGAAGACGTGGATGACGACACGAACTGAACACCTGGGTGTCAAGTTCGTATCCAATCGGTTCACTTTCACTTATGGATGGTAGCAGCATTAAGGTGGTACCTGATTCTAGAGAGATCCGGAAAAGCAAATGTCAGCAACAGCATTGCGGCGATGGAACAGGGGTTGGAGCTTAGCAGACAGTATGGTACCTAATAGAGTAGAGTTTTTTTAACCCTATCATAGAGAGAGACTAGTGGCTGGTTCACCGGCCCAGATGTGACAACAATACCCCATGCATGAGCAAATGGTGGATTTATAGAGATATAAGATACTGGCAGGCGTGAGACGTTTTCTAGCACGATAGAGGGAGCCCACGCTCGTTGCAGCAGTCTTGGTAATATCCTCCTATGTATGTATTCATATTCATGTTACCTGTAAACGTTAGGCCGAGTATCTTGAATGTTGAACACCCCGGTGGGATGCAATCAGCCATGGTAATAAATGGTTGCAAAGGTTTCTTGTAGTTGTTAAGGATAGGAGTGTTGTCCTAGTAGCATTACTTGTTAGCATCAATGTATGCCCCCATTCGACTACTTTTATGAATAAAATAATGTGACCAAATGTCATACCATGTTTTCTAGACTACATATTCCTTAATTTATGTTCATAAGTTAAATAGTTTAGGAGTTTATCAAGCACATACATATTATTGACGATCATGCGCGCGATCCGATACTTTTAAAAATGAATTACTTTATATAACTCAAAATTTAATGTAGAGCAATTCTTTCTTCTATTAATTATTCTTTTTTTCATCAGAAATTATGTTTCCTGATTCTTTTCCCGCTAAATGACTTCCAGTCTGTAGTGGAATGGGGTAAAAAATGGATGGTAACTTTTAATGCCGCAAAGACAAAGCTACTTACCTTCAATAACTACAAGAAACCTCTTCAACCATTGATTGTCATGGTAAATAACACCCTACCTGAGAGTTAATCATTCAAACTTCTCGGCCTAACTTTCACAGATAGCATGAATTGGAATACCTACATTGAAAACATTGCCACGGCTGCTGCAAAGAAGGTGGGCTCTCTATACCGTGGCAGTAACCTTCTCACACCTGACATTATCCTATATCTCTACAAAGCCACCATCCGCCCCTGTATGGGCTGGTGCATCATCCGCTAGTCTCTCCCTCTTAGACAAGGTCCAAAAAAGATTGACTAATTTAATAGGTCCTTCACTATCCACCAAGCTCTAGCTTATGTCCCATCGCCGCAATGTTGCATCCGTGTGCCTGTTTTACAAGTACTTTAATGGATTGTGCTCTGATGAGCTTGCTGCTCTGGTGCCCACGCGACCTAAATTCACTAGACCAACCCGACAATCTGCCAAATCCCATCCATACACTGTGGACGTCCCCAGATGCCGTAGAGCTTTCTACTCGAAAAACTTATTTCCTCGTGCTACTGGACCCTGGGACTCCCTCCCTGCTTCCTGCTTTCCTGACTTTACTGACCTGCAGAAATTTAAAACTAATGTAAACAGACATCTCGCTGCGCAGCTCCTAATTTAGGTTAACCCCCTCCTTTTCTCAGTAGCCCCTTACATCTACAGTGGCGGCCTGCCTTGTTTGGGGTGAACTATGATAACAAAAAAAAGTTATCATAAATCAATTGGCAGTTGGTACCGGGTACATTTGTTGTACCGGGTAGGGCATGCACTTTTTATTTCAAAGTTTTCAGTTGCAATTAAATCTGCTTTTGAAATTTAACTGTTTTCCAATAACGCCGCGTGATATTTTTCTGTGTTGTTAACTAGCGACTACTTATTTTCTCTACGTTTGTTCATTCATAATCAACATACTAGTATTCAAATGTAGTTTCACCATTTGACCGGTCATTTTCGTATGCACATACTTTTGTTTTCTGCCATATTTTGGATTGTGTTTCTGTTTTATTCTGCAGTAAGTACTTTAGTGTGATATCGCCACACACAAAACAAGCTTTGTTTTTTTTTTTTAATGCGAATCTTAATAACCATAGTGGTCTCTTAAGTCCTGCTTATTTCTGTGTTTTAATAACTTGAACACGAGAAATGTTTTTCCTCAATCCCGTTTAACTATTTTGTATCGTTTGTAATTGGATTAATTTATCCTGAATTTTTTTTTCTGACTCCTACAAATTTCTCTTGTTGCTCTTGTATCCTAGCATATAAAGCTTTAGTCAATTCATCAAATTGTTTCATTTTGTAAAAATATCAAATTGTTTTATGAAAATAAATCAAACACAAAATAAAAATACTTCACTATTTATTCTATTCAAAGTCAACATCGTTGACCAAAAACGACAGAACAAACGATGCTTCTATAGAATTTGAACCGACTTTTGTCGAACTAATCCTGGAATTCTGCCGAAGTACATAACTAACAAAATAAAAAAAACCTGTTTCTTTTTACTCAATTTTACCAGAGAAAACTTTACCACCAACCTTATATTCAAACGAATCACATCCTTGCGTCTGAACGTTATTCCTTTCAGAAGATAATAATTGTTTACGTGTCAGAATAAAACCTTTTAAATCCCCACTGTGTTATTATTCTAACAGTATTGTTTAATATTAGTGTAAGTTTTTTTTATCGGAATCCGTCGTAGTCACTTGTAAATGTTTTCAACTTTAGCCCATCGAGTCCTCGTTGCCAATGTATTAACCCTCGAATTCCCGTCGATATAGCTGTATCCCGAGAAAGGTGTACAATTAACAAGGTTGTAATTCAAGTATAAAAGACACACCCAACGCAATATTATACTGGAAGAAGAAAAACATAATTGTTATAGAAGGTGCAATAAAGGCGAGACAAACCTTAGTGAGGAATTGCAAAGGTCCGAAGCACAGATCAATATTCAGCGCATTGTTAGTTAATATATAGTCATCCATGGGAAAGTTCACATAGAAAAAAGGTCTTAATCACAGCTTAGAACGTACTTATGTATGCAATGTCGGTGTTATAGTCGCTTCTACTTTCCGCCGTATCCTCTTTCAACATGAACTCCTTATTATGTGCAACGAGAAGCGCCTAAAGATATGTAAACTACTATTGTATTTAATACTTAATCAAATATATATATATATATATATATATATATATATATATATATACTTAAGTATATATATATATACTTAAGTATATATATATACTTAAGTATATATATATATATACTTAAGTATATATATATACTTAAGTATATATATACTTAAGTATAAGTGTTTAAAGTTCATATTTTTTTATGGGAAAAGAAGAAGAAAAAAAAATTGATATCGCATCTTAATGCTTATAAAGGTATTTGTTTTACCTGTTCCTTCTTAAATTTAACAATAGATGCTTTTTTAAAAAAAAAAATGTACTTTAAACACTTATACAAATCACGTGTTGCATCACGTTCTTCATATTTGATGATGGGAATCGACATCTTGCCCATTCGACTGTATAACAACAAGCCGTTAAGAGATAAAAAAAAAATACAAATCCGATGACATCAGGATATATTTACACACCGATGATGCCAGGTCTTGGCGAAATATCTGTATCACTTTAAACTAACAAAAAAAATGCTAGTTTTAATAAAAAAAGAAAACGAAAAAAAAAATCGGTTTCGATTTAATGTTTTTCTTTTCTTTTTTTATGGGGAAAAAAAATTGATATCGCATCTTAATGCTTATAAAGGTATTTGTTTTACCTGTTCCTTCTTAAATACTTAAGTATATATATATATACTTAAGTATATATACATATACTTAAGTATATATACATATATACTAAAGTATATATATACTTAAGTATATATATATATATACTTAAGTATATATATATATACTTAAGTATATATATATACACATATATACACACATATATATATATATATATATATATATATATATATATATACACGTAAATATATATTCTATTTTAGCAGCATTTCTTCCGAACTTGTGAACTCTAATAAACAACATGTTTACAATTACAATCTAAACACAAATGGAAGGTTTACATAAGGTATGTTGCTAGAGAAATGGTTGGATTGTTCAACGGCTCTGAAAGTTCCTGACTCATATTGTAATCCTTAATCTGTAAATAAGTCAGATCGGTCTTAAAATGGTTTATTGCAGCCAGATGTTAGAAGGTGCTGCATGGAACGCTCTTGTCTGAACAGAAAAACAATCGATTTCTCAACCGAGTGGTGGATTGTCTCTTCTCTCCAGCCTCTTTCCCACAGAAAAGACGTTGCTGGTCGCATTCTTCAGTTACTCGACTTAGCTTCAATCTCTAGTTTCCCATGTAAAATATTCACAGCGAAAACTCGTCCAGCTACCACCACTGTAACAAGCTTATCTTTTTTCTGTTTTGATAAAACAAAAACGAACATCTATGTACAGAGTTTCTTTACAAACGCTTTTCATCTGTGGATTGCTCCACCGTAGATTATAGAATGGGCGTATTCAAGTCCACTGCCAAGAAAAAACTCATCTAGACGTTTTCTTGAATAATCAAATTCTTCCCTTTCCTCCTATTGTTTCGAATCCTCTCATAGTAGTTTTCATCATTCAATTAAAAATTCCCTTACCTCTTATGCTCGAGTGGCTTTTGCCGTGATAAATGGTGACTCATTTCTATGAAAAACGTGATTTCGAACAATTATGTTTTTTTTATGACAGATTGGAAGTGGTTAAATATCTTTTAAAACGAAAAAGAAAGAAAAAGAAAAAAAGAAAATGTTAAACACCGGAGTGCGAAAGTCATCTTTATATTTGTGGCAATTGACGTCTATATGAATTCAGTCAAGCCCACAAGGCTTAGTAAATTAATGCCACACGTTCCACGTACAACAATTTAGCGTACAATTTTTCCCAAAGAAGTAAAACGTCATTTAATATTCATTATATATAAACATAGTTAAACTAAAAAAGTATAAAAAGCAAGTTAACAAAAAAAAATATGTATACACATGGATATTAAGATAAACTTTAGTTTACAATAAAGATCGCTGCTATTGTTCGTGTGTATGTACGTGTACGTATATACTGTTAGAACTCGCTGGGATGAATTTTCTATATCATATTCAGTAGTCAAACAATCAGTTCAGTGTTTCCCACATTGTAATGACATTTTTTAGTGGAGATATGTGCACTTGTGTACACGTCCTGGTTTTGGTGAATGGGATTTGTTCATGCTCCACTAATTTATTTATCTGTGTATATTTACTAGCAAAAATATGCTCTCTCCGGTCGCATATTTTTGCTAGGTTGAGGGGATGATATGATAAACTTACTTCATACACTGACCACCAAAAATCAGGTAATGACTAAGAGGCTTATATCATGACGAACGAACTATACTATACTACCTCCCCTTCAAAAGTGGTGTTCATGCCTCGGAGTAACGCGTCGTGACGAATCAAAATATACTACAGATAATTAAATACGCATACACCGTTTTAAAGTTAATATACTTAGGATAGGTGGAAAAAACGTTCTCATTTATTCATTTAGATAACATTATCAACAATGACAAGTTTCATTGTCCACGTGAAACGCCGAATTTAAAATTGGGCAAAGAATACAGCCACCACGTTTATAAAAAAGAAAATGGGCTAGCTAATGAAGAACGTTAACTTCATTTAATAATTTTCTAGTTAAAGATACATAGTCATAAATTTGAGTTATCGTTGTTTCTTAGCAAGCTTCTTTCTCGTTTTGTTTAGATGGCGAATATAGTTTTTCGACCTAACATTTATTTCGGTGTGTCACGTGTACGGTGAAACTTGACATGACAAGAACAAACATTAACAAACACTAAGTTGTTTTAGTTTTCAAAAAAGGCTGTTCATGAGTACTGCGGAAACCTATTTCAATCTAAATTGTAATTAACCCACAATAAAAAGAGTATCTTCAGTCCTTTTCCTATTTCAGTCGCGTAAATTGAACGAAAATAATAGAAGTCAGCACAGCATGATTTTAATATGTATTGGGGATCGAGATATGTTAATAACAGGATTTAAATAATACAAAAAACTTACAATTTAAACAAAAAATCCAATTTTATTGCTTTGCATTTTAAGTGAAAAAAGTTATTATTTCAACCTATATATATTTATAATTTTTCATGAAAAAAATGTTGAGGAGGTAATTCCTGGGAGGAAGGGCTTTTGATAACAGAACCGACACCGCGCTACCCACCCCATTGAAAGATATTCCAATTTAATCGATTTTTAAAATTTTTATTTTTATTTTCGTCTATTTAAAAATGCCTAATGAAAAAAATAATTTTTTAGTGTTCCTAAGCATTTTGGCTAAGATCAAAGTGTAGTATCTCTTTTCCACATCTCAGTGACATTTGACGTTTTAGAAATTCCGGAAGAAAATGATCAGCGTCAAATAAATTCAATTTTCTTTTATTTCAACTGTACTCTAAATGTAACGACACATAATAATAGACAATAAGTGCAGTTTTTTTAAAGCACCAAAAACGATGTGACCTCTATTTCGAGACCACAACAAATGCTAAATAATTTCTACAGTTATAGTCATACACCTCTGCTTATTCACTCAAAAATAAACAGCTTGAAAAACTTGACGGTAAAAATAAAAAGGACACCACTTATTGTTGTTATAAATTAATGTGAAAGATTAGTTGTGCATATAAAATGATCACCTACTTCTTTTGCAATTTATTTTCTCGTATTCATGGTTATTGTTCAATGTTATGCTTTATTGCTTTTGTTTAATTTTTGTAAAACTGTAGACATATATCTAACGCCCCCAAATTAGATTCTTCTTTTTAGGCGATTATATGTAAATAGCCTGAAAAGGTTTTCAGTAAACATTAAAATAAAACACACAACAAAAAGAAACAACAATATTTTATTTCTGATTTAAATTTAACGCAAAATAATCGGGCTAGACAGCGTTTTAAGCACATATTAGCCAAATACGTTAACAGGTGTTTTACATGGTAGAGCCATGATCAATTTAATGTACATATTGAGCAGACCCACTCAACCCCCAGACACGTAACCATGCAAACAGCGTTAAATTATTGCCGGTAAAAAAATATATTTTTTATTCATGTATATTTTCAGAAGACACCTGCCTACAGACACACTTGATTTCTAAAAAATTAAGAAAATGGGCAAGATTTTAAAATGCGTACATGTCATTAAAACGGAAGCAGGTGATCATTTTACGTTTAATTTACGTTTGAAACTTATCTCCTTCAGTTTGTCTCAGTTTCAGTTTGAAAAATAATTTCTGAAACAATTTTTTGTTCGTTTTATTTATTTTTACCGCCAAGTCTTTCAGGCTGTTTACGTGTAATGCCATCCCCCCCCCCTGCGGAATCTGACTTTTCGTTTTTTTAACTTTTAACTAGCATAGAGTGCAGAGATAGAAGGATACTAATATGCTAAATAATCAAATATTAGCAAATTCATTCAAATTCTTATGCTATGTTTGATTTTCTAAATGGATCTTTCCTGGAGATAATGTGTTTATCTATACACTGTTCAGTAGCATGAGGCGTTCAAAGTGCTGCTTCCAAAATATTGCGTTTAATCACGTATTTTAAGAAACAAGTAAATGTTTTCACCGAAAATGATAATTGTTATTTTTCGAGAGAAACATACACAGGCAACCCTGATTTTGTTGAATGTTTAGATATACCGCGTCCTCTGTGTTAGGTCACATCTTGTGTGCTTATTTCATACACGCAATTTAGATTGACTGATTATTACAAGCATATAAGAGAAGTGATTTCATTGGCTAATCTTGTCTTTCGGAGCTCGGCACATTTTACTGTAAATCAGAAAAATTACAATATAACTAATTAATTAAACTTACAGAACTACGCATGTGAGAAGGTTCTGAACAATTGTTTGATTTTATCTGAATCGCTATGAAAATATAATTGAGTGCCCTTTCATAGCCAACAAAAGTATACGTTTTTGGTGTTGAGAACCACGCCGAATATTGTCAATGTATCTTCCTTCTCCTCAATCGAATATGTAAGATAACCAGATAAGCTGCCGGTTATAGTTCTTTATTTATGTATATGAGTTACGGGGCATGAACCACCCTAGGAATATGTCGGAATACTCCTCATCGAAAACTTTTAGCTATAGGCCGCCATACGTTAACAGGTGTTTTACATGCATTTTCATATTTAGTGTACTCTATTTTTCGAATATTTCGATGTTTTACTACGCCGTTTATTGAGCTTTCCACATTATATTTTACTGTTTGTTTAAAACATCCAAAATAACATGTTTAACATTCCATGCCTTAATTATCCGTCAACTTTCTGAATTTCTTGGCGTCTTTGTGTGTAATGTTGATAGGAATAAATACACTCAAAAACAACGTTGAGAAATATATATTCGTGTATATATAGTTTTAGTCAGTTTTCCTTTAGAAAAATGACCAAAACTATTCAATGTAAAATCTCGATGAATGCTAACAGTTAACAACAGTGGATTTCGAAGTAAACAATGATCTTTTAAATTATTCATTTCTATTTGTCGAGATTCAAAGCATTCAAATTAACTTAATTGTTTCGTGCACACACAAAATATCGGGAATAATCATGTAATTATTATGATCTTTAATTCATGTAGCTCATCAGAAGACTAAAAGATCACTGCCGGAAGAAAATCCTCGATAAAAAAACAACGTTTAAATGCATTTTACATCGAACCCAGATTGTTAAAGAAACCAAACATTTGTTCATAGTCAATCGGCCATTTTGAATTTATAACACAGAGCCATGGGAAATACATTTAACATTACTAACAATGCTAGCCAAATAATATAATATTTAATTGAATGTATAAAGAAAAATTATTTATGTATTTTCAAAAAGCTATAATAAGACTATCGCGAATTTACGTTAAGAAATAAAGTGATTACAAACCCAGAGATACAAAAGTTGTGTGCCTAAATACGTGCATCAATAAATGTTAAAAATTATTACCTACAAAGGTCATACGTTATATCTAGTCTTATTTATGTATGATGTTCCATCATTTAATAACTAATGAAGTGTATTTATAAACATTACATATTAGGTATAGAAATAAGTAAAATGATAAACATAACATAAAAAAAACTAGTTAGAACTTTAAATGATAAATCAGACTTGAGTATATTCTCCAATCTAAGGGGCGTAATTACTCCGGTCATTAATTAAGGGTTGTCTTCTTTGTCATAATTAAGAATTGAGTGATAAATCATATTTAGTTAATTTCTTCAACCAAATTAAAACCATTGTTTCTTTACAAAAATATTACTAATGCCGAGAATAATAATAAGAAGAAGAAATATCTATAAAAAGTAACAGGTAAGAGTCATATATGCTTAACGGTGTTTAAGTGGATAACGACACGTACTGAAGACCTGGGTGTTCCAAGTTTGAATCCAGTCGGTTCCACAGTATTACTTTCACTTATATATATATATATATATATATATATATATATATATATATATATATATATATATATATATATATATATATATAATAATTAGATTTGCACTATTATTATTGTTAATAGAATTATATAGTACCAACTTATTGACAATTGCTGAGTTGAAGTTTAGATGGAAACCGGGAGTTTATAGATATATTTAGCACACGGAAATGTTGGGAGTGTCTGTTACTTCCTAATAGTTTGTTTAGGTTTTTTAGCATCATTAGTAAATGCATTAGTTTAGGAGGGTAACAATTGTGTCTTTAAATAATCTATTTATAAGCTAAACTCTACAATATCTAATTAACTTACATGTGCATAATATTTAGACTAGTTGATATCTATCGTTATAAAGTAATTATTTGAAAGTACTCACAGTAATACTAAAACTGAAAAACTAAAAACATTAGGAAATAAAAGTTACTGTTGCGTTATTGTTCCAAGGATCTCTATGAACTATTAACTATAATAGTCTTTTATTAGAAACTAAGGTTAAAGAGGTATCCCTATATCACCTTTAAATAATCTTACACTATGCTCGCTACTAATTAATGTTAATTCTTCTTCCTTCGTGTGAATCAAATGATTCTCGTGTTGGCATTAGTTTCCCCAATGTTTTTCTAGTTAGAAATCTTTCTGGAAAGACATCGTGCACTTACGGGAAGGACAACGATAATGTTGGCAACATCCCTAAGTGAAAGTAATACTGTGGAACCGACTGGATTCAAACTTGGAACACCCAGGTCTTCAGTACGTGTCGTTATCCACTTAACCACCGTTAAGCATATATGACTCTTACCTGTTACTTTTTATATACATTTCTTCTTATATACACATTAGTAATATTTTTGTAAAGAAACAATGGTTTTAATTTGGTTGAAGAAATTAACTAAATATGATTTATCACTCAATTCTTAATTAGCGATAGTCTTATAATGGCTTTTTGAAAATAAATAAACACTTTTTCTTTATACATTCAATTAAATATTATATTATTGAGCTAGCATTGTTAGTAATGTTAAATGTATTTCCCATGGCTCTGTGTTATAAATTCAAAATGGCCGATTGACTATGAACAAATGTTTGGTTTCTTTAACAATCTGGGTTCGATGTAAAATGCATTTAAACGTTGTTTATTTATCGAGGATTTTCTTCCGGCAGTGATTTTTTAGTCTTCTGATGAGCTACATGAATTAAAGATCATAGTAATTACATGATTATTCCCGATATTTTGTTTGTGCACGAAACAATTGTTAAGTTAATGTGATTGCTTTGAATCTCGACAAATAGAAATGAATAAAAACTTAGTTATTGGAATTTAAAAGATCATTGTTTACTTCGAAATAAACTGTTGTTAACTGTTAGCATTCATCGAGATTTTACATTGAATAGTTTTGGTCATTTTTCTAAAGGAAAACTGACTAAAACTATATATACACGAATATATATTTCTCAGCGTTGTTTTTGGGTGTATTTATTCCTATCAACATTACACACAAAGACGCCAAGAAATTCAGAAAGTTGACGGATAATTAAGGCATGGAATGTAAAACATGTTATTTTGGATGTTTTAAACAAACAGTAAAATATAATGTGGAAAGCTCAATAAACGGCGTAGTAAAACATCGAAATATTCGAAAAATAGAGCACACAAAAGATGAAAATGCATGTAAAACAGCATCGTGAAGACTTCTAAAGACAAGAGACATATTTATTAAAACTCTTTTAAAAATTCTCGCGAATTTCTAATAAACTCACTCGGATAATACAGGTGAAATAAGTCACATTTGTTGTATATATGTAAAGATTCTAAGGACGAGAAAGACTATTGTTTGCAAAATTCGGAGCCATTGAATATGAAATGTATGCCAGGCATGTACGACCAAAATCCAGGAGATATTTTGTTTTAGGAAACTATATTGCTGTTAACAAAGATGTCTGGCTTAGAGCCTTCACTTTCTAGCACATGTTGACAATGTTGTAATCTGGCAAAACTCGATACACCGCATGATACTACATTTGCAAACCCAGAGAAAAAAAATGCGAGAAATTTAAACTGAGCTATCTTACTTCAAATATGTACAAACTTATCAAGGTGTAACATCTTCTAGACAGACTGTAATATAAGCAAGTCTACTATAAAAACTGAAACACTATTCGAAGCTGACATTACAATATATCGGGGCAGAATTTCAACAGATAATAAATGTACGCCATGACATTGAAACCGTTGTCGAAATACATATTTCCCAAATCATCTTAGTCAAAAACGAAACACTGTAAAACAGTTGCTTTCGAAATTAATTATTGCGGTAAACAAGTTTCATAATTGTGGAAATAGGTCTTAATTTGTAGAAAAGTAAACAGAAAGAAAAATATAACAAAACAGAAAATGAATCTACTGCGATAAAACGAACACTAATAAATGTGAATATAGAAGACACAAATGTTAAATGTCAATGAGACACCGAGTCTGCCTTGATAATATATAACTGTAGGTGGATAAATATCGCCAGACTGATACTAATAAAATATATTTAAAAAAACATGGCCTGTGGAATAACCGGTAACAAATGTAATTTAGCTTCATCATCATCATCTAGTCATCGTATTGTCATAGATCTTCCTTATTCTCCACACCGTCTCTCTCTATATTTCATTACATCATGTAACTCTACATAAGTGCATTGTGAGTCCACTGCTATTAGCTTGTCGTAAGTTCTGTGCGGTCTTCTCACTTGACCTCATTCCTGTTTTTACATATATAAAAAAACTTCGCTAATGATTTCATCCTTGGTCCTGCAGAAGTGACCAGCAAATTTGGTTCCTCTCCCTGAGATCCAAAACAGGTGTCCATAGAGTTTCTCTTTCGTTAGTTGTTGCCTCCAGGAGCTGTTAAAGTAGCTCTTAATATTCTCGTGTACACACCGTTAATTGTCCTCTCTAACATGTCGATACAAGTCTAGGTGCTATTTCTATATACGAGAACCGGTGTAAAAATGGCATCAAAGTAGTCACGTTTCATATTGGTAGGAAGATTTGACTGCCAGGTCGCTTTCATGTTGTCTATTATAAACTTAATCTTGTATATTTTGTGACTATATATACTTTTCAAGACATTATATTTACAGAAGGCTACGACGGAATTCGAACAGTCTTTATGCAACATACTTTTATGTACTTCTGTAAATACATTCTCATAAATATACCACCGTGTTGTCCTATTTATTATCGACACTTTTTGAATAAGACTAAGGTAAAATATGTTAATTACTAAAAAAACATCGAGAAGTTAAAAGCCATACTATATTTGGAACATATAAGGTGTACCAAATCTGCGAAAGGAAAGCCTCCAACACAAGAAAATAGAATTTTACAAAGTGTTCCTTCTTGAGAAGTATTAAGATATCAAGTACATCCAGAATACGAGGTTTATTCATGTAAATCGTTCGATCGCGGAAATAACAAAACAATAAGAAGTCTGTCGATTTCTTTTCGTTTTTTTTTTGGTTGTTTAATCGGGAACACGTAAGTAACTTTGAACATTTTTGCTCTGGTTAAGAAGTGAAAAATTTATCTTCCAGTAGAAAAGGTTCGATCGTGTAAGAAAACACACGAAAAAGTCAATGGTGATAAAAATAGATAAAAATTATAATTGGCATTTAGAAAAACATTAAGCACCAACAAAACAACAATTTCGTCTTAAAGAGACATTTAAAGAAAAACAATTTGAGCATATGACAAAAAATTGGAGCAAACGTTTCTTTATATCCATCAAGTACAGAATAAATATACGAATTATCGAATACGGGTCAAAATTTTGAAGATGAAAGTGCATTTCTATTTAGACGCTATTTGTAGCGCTATAGATAATTTTAATTACGACCCTGAAAACGTAATTACGTTTGCTTCGTATTTTAGACAATACAAATATTTGTATAATATAGACTGTGCGAATCGGACCGATTTCTAAAAAACATCCTTTGCTATTAAGAAAGTTGGGTACAGTTGAACCTACAAAATTTGTCAATTTTATGTTGACACAAAAACAGCAACCTTAAATTTGTTGAGGTGATACAACTAATAACATAATTGTTTCGCCCTTAAACGTCTCTTTTTCATAAAAGGTTGAAATGCATAAATCTCACAAAGAAAGAAGACGAATAAATATGCTTAACCCCGTGAAAACACAGTGATGGCCTCCCTACATGCTTAGGTAGATGCACAAATAGATTGTGTAACGCCATTTAGAAACTTCCGATCACAATTGAAGAAATAAAAGAAATAGCGGTAGACGACGATTATAAAACACAAACAGAAAAAAAAGAAAAGAAAAACATCGACAAATCTCGGAAAGTATGTAATTAAGTAGTTATGTACGACGATCGCGTGATTATTCCTGCAGCCTTACAGAGAATAATACTAAAAGAATTTCTTGTCGGTCACCTAGGGATTTCGAGAAGAACGAAATTCTTATGAGAAGCTATGGGCATTGGACAAGTATGGACAAATACATTTAAATTGCGGTGAATCTATACAAAGGTTTGCTTTAGCAGCGAAGACACCCCCTATGAAGTTAAGACCCTGCTCTAAAACTGACCGAGCATGGTCTAGGATCAACATAGATTTAACTGGACCACGGAATGGTTTTCATTATCTAATAGGGGTTAACAGTTACTATAAATGTGCGGAAATAATAACATGTACCAAAACAAACAACGACAGATGTAATCATTAGTTTTTCACATGAATTATTCGCCCGATTCGGAGTCGTTGAATGCATTGTATCAGACAAATGAACGCAATACACATCTCGTGAATTTAAACTATTCTGTCAAAAATTTGCTGTGGAGCATATCACAATCGCGCTGTACCATACGCGAAGCCATTGTCAGGCATAACGATATGTGGATACCTTAAGAAATCTCTTAAAAACGCGAGCGGTACACCTACAATAATGTCATTCGAGTATCTTTGCAGGTATATAGTATGTACAAAATAAAAATATTCCACTTGACTACACGATTGTGTAAAAAGATACGAGTATGTTTTATCTAATCTTAAAGAGGTGTTTAAAACATTAAATGGACGAATATATTCTCAAATTTTAATTAATCGGATGCATACCTACAAAAATAATTACAACACAAATGTAGAAAATTATCATTAAAAAAACAACTTCAAAGGTTTGGACAAATTCAATAGATTGTTTTTTTGTATAGGAAAAGTTCTGAAATTATGAACGCGATATTGAGTAATATTTAAATAAAAAGACTAAATCGAAAACAACACGCATAGCATGTGAACATGATATTTCTTTAAAAATAAAGAATACAACTTTCAGGTAAGCATTAATGAATGTGTTATACTTCAAAAACGGTACTTAAGTAGATTAGGACCCAAGTTAAAATCGACTTGGTGTCGATAGTTTCCGGATGTTTATGTAGACGGCCAGAAAAAGCCGAATGAAAAGTCGGTTGCCTGCGTCAAATAAACTAAGCCGGATGTACCACTGGAAAAAAAAAATTTTTTTTAACGTAATTTTTTTTTTAAGAAAAATATCACTGAAAAGTGTTAAAACAATGTCAGGTTTGATTTTTTTTTATTACGGTTAGGGTTATAGAATGTTTGTTCTGCATGAAAAAGTTAAAGTGTTAAAACGGCGTTAGGGTTAGGGTTCGTTAAAATTCATTATTGCTTTGATCAATTTTTATTTCCAATTTGTGAATTTCGCGATTAAATCAATTAAAATGTGGACTTGTCTACTTATTTTCCTCGCATTCTAATTGTATAAGTGCTTCGGCATTTTCGGCCGTCTACGTAAAGATCCGGAAACTACCGACGCTAATTCGATTTTAGCTTGTATTCTAATCTGCATACGTACCCCAAAAGCATTAAATATTTGTGGCACGTAATTAATAAAAAGGTTCGTGAAGTAAACTCAGCTTGAGCTGCAGCAACAGAAGATATGTCTTCACCAACAAGTCTGTACACATTGCATTTCATTTTGGAGCATGCAAATTATTGCAACAATTTTATTCATTGAATGCATGCATAAAGATCTTCACTAAATTATTAAGACACGTATTCAAGCTGATGTTCTGAAGGCCTCTGAAAAAATTATAAAAGCTTTAACATCAAACTTATTTACTCTCCAATGGATATATCGACACTTCTGTGCAAAAAGGTGGTGTCCCTGGAATAGCAGATTGCCTAGATCATAGAAGCATGATATTGGAGACTATCCGAAGAGCGAGATTAGCAAAACTGATTTGGATGTCATATGGCTCGATTTGACTAATGCATATAGGTATGTTCCTCATCAAATACTTCAACTATCCATTCAGATGTACCACATCCCAACAGAAATACGATCGATGCTTGCAACATATTTCGATGGATTCCATATGCGGTTTACCACAAACGACTATAACACACACTGGATGAGACTCAAGGTGCGAATAGCAATGGGATGTACAGTGCTACCTATGCTTTTTGTTTTAGCGATGCAGAAAATTCTCAAAGCAGCAGAAAGCAATGCAAACCCTATTACTTTAATGGGAGGATGTCAAATGTCACCACTGAAGACTTTCATGGACGATACTACGATCCTCACATCAAACGAAGCTGAAACGCGCAAGTTACTAAGTATAATTGATGATCTGATGATCTGGTCGAGGATGCCATTCTAGCCTAAGAAGTCAGGAAGTCTCTCTCTTAAGACGGGGAAGGTACACCGGGATATCTGCTTTGCAGTGGGCGGTCAGAAAATCCCCACCATCTCAGAAAAAACAATAAAGAGCTTGGGCAAAAGGTACGATGAGACTTAGAAAGACACCAAGCAGGTTAAAGCGACAATAAGAACGGTTAATGAAAGTCTAAAACGATTGGGCGCTGTACACTGCAAGGTAGATACAAGGTATGGTGTCTTCAACACATGTTCATCATACTTCTGTTATGGCCTCTTCTCATATACGAACTGATAATGAGCACAGTTTAGGCGATGGAAGCAAAGATCAATGGGTATACGAGAAAATGGCTAGGTTTGCCACCAGAATTGTCAAATGTAGCACTATATAGCAAACAGGCCAAACTAAAATTACCACTCAAGTCATTGCTGGGGAATTTAAAGCTAGGAAAGTTAGGTCCCAGATGATGCTGAACGATTCCAACAACACGGTGGTAAAGGCAGTACAACCCTCTCTTCAGACAGGAAGGATGTGGAAAACCAGAGACGATATAGTTGAGGCTAAAGATAACCTATGTCTCAAAGAAGTCATCGGACTCACTCAGATAGAAAGATTTAGGCTGGAAATGACCAGCATCCAAAGATGGTCCACGGCTTCAGTAAAAGATCGCCGCGACCTGGCCATTCAGGAGATAAGGAGCAAAGAGGTAGGCAAAAGGCTCGTAAAAGGTGTCCAACAGTCACAACAGGGGCAATGGACAAACTGGGAAGAACCTATCCAAATATTACTTACATGGAATGCCATTTGGCATAAGGCACCACGTAGGTTGAGCTTCATAATACGCTCAACTTGCGACGTGCTTCAGTCAATGATACACCTCGTCTAATGGAAGAGGGATGACGATTCAACCTGCCCTTTATGTAAGTTAACGCCCCAAACAATGGACCATGTTCTTAGTTCATGAAGAGTTGCCCTTGCTAATAGCCGATATACGTGGCGGTACAACGAGGTACTAGATGAACTGACCACAACAATTAGCAATCATATGAAACCCGAAGCAGCTAACATCAGCCCAAAGTTTTATACGACCCAACATTTTTTTACAGCCGGAGGGAAGATGTGGGTCGGGTCTGAGCGTACAGCAGGCCAATCATTATTACCTGGCCAAAATATTATTGGCCGGATGGCGAGTGGATGATAGCGGCATATCTCTCTGGTTGACGCAATAATGCCCCAAGGTTATTAGTGAAAAGGGACACCGACCAGACATTGTTCTATCGTCAAAAACAAGCAAAAGACTCACCTTGGTTGCATTGACAGTACCTTATGAGAGCCGGATACAAAAAAACAACACCAATATAAGATAGAGAAATACGAAGATCTAAAGAGATAGCTGACCCGTGAAGATTACAGCGTTATCCTTCGATCCGTTGAAATTGGAGGTTTCCTTTAAGGCTCTCTGTATCAACTAAGTCAGTTTGGAATTAAAGGCCGAACAAAGCTGCAGCCAGCAAACGCCTCATCGATATAACCGAACAATATGCACTCTGGCTCTGAGCGAAAAGTAATATTACATGGTGATATAATAAGAAACTGCCCAGTGTATAATTATCTCTGCGAGAGCGAAACATTTTTTTTTTACTTACTAAAATTATTCATGAATAATCTCCCTTGAAGCATTTAGATAATTTATCTCCCTTGCACCATTTCTCGGTATTAATGTTGGGAATGCTATTTATTTATTTAGGAATTTATTCATATTTACTTTTTTAGCTATTTACTTTATCTTATTTATTTTAATTTATTTTCTGTTCGATATAAGATAATGTTTTCCAACAAAGACCTAAGAAGTTCAGACGTTAAAAACAAAAGCAAAAACAGACGAGACACTAGTCATCAAACGACACGTGAGACGCTAAGCCGTTGAAAAGTCAGTAATTATTATTTCATTGAACAGTTAGATTGACATGCGATTTAGATAATGGGGCCTCATATCAGTGAGGGGGGCTAGTACGCAAAAAAAAGCCGCCGAGAGAAAGGCCCTGATTATCTGCCATTGTTTGGAGTTTAAAATGGAGTATTCCACCAGTAAAACAGCCGAAGAAATATATATATACAAGCCCACAGGGTAAGCTGTTTTTTTCTAAACAACAATATCTTCTGTTGTCAGCTCGCTTCATAGCGAGTTTCTGCTACTGTTCCAGTAGCTAGTTCCATTATATTGTTTTGTGTGAGAGTTGTATTATAAGTTTTATTATTGTTACTGTTGTCATTATTTCTATTGTTATATATATTTTAATGAACCGACGCCATTTTTATATAGTGCCGGCTTTATTTTCTTTTAAAGTGACTTTTTTTCGTGTTATCTTTTTGATAACTTGTGTTATTTTCAGCTTTCGGCGATGGCGATTCCTTGTTATCTGCCACAAAAGGAAATGGAGACCAACAAGGAGTCGGCCGAGGCTTCACCCCCCCCCCTTCGCAAGTACCGGCTGGACTAAACTTCCCAAAGTCATCATAAACGTTCCAGAGTTTATGAAACGAGCAAAAAAATGTAAACAACTTGTTACGGAGAAAGGATTTTTAATCGATCTACCACGACCGGAACAAATCATTCCAAAAAGACGCTACAGATATTTGTCGTCCAACGAAACCCCAAGAAAGTCATAAGAGCCACAAGTGACATCGTCACTAAATAAATACTGACAACCGGAAAACGACCACTAAGGATTATTATACGTCGCGGTTACCACACCTGGAATACTTTATTTTCAGCCGAGGAATGTCTGTCGCTGTCCCAGACAGAAATAATAACGCAGGATTATATTTTTCGGACGGAGTACATGGGACGCCAGAGAACCTCCATCGCCGTATTCAACATACCATTCCATGTTTATGAAAAGCATATAACAGCATTTATTATGCAAAGCGGAGACATTAGGTCGATTATCTGCGACAAGCATTCATCTATATGGACCTTCGAGATTCCGCTCGAAAAGAAGGCGTTTGACACGATCCCCTATTACCTGAAAATAGGAGACGAAAAAATCCCGGTAATCGTCGCAGGTAGAAGTGTTGGATGTGCGGGTCGGGGAGCCAATTACAGCCAGAGTCGGGGCACCTATAAAACCAGACACAGGATCATCATCCGAAGACGAGTTCCCATGTCTCTCCGACCTACGTGGGTGCGAAGAGGAGAAGAAACAAAACGAGTTGTTCCTGGTTCAAGATAAGAAAACACCTGCCAGACTTACCCTGGACCAGATGCGGAAAGAGTAGGACAAAATAAAAATGTAAAGACCCAGGCAATGACAAATTCGTTTTTACACTCGAGAAGAGGTTGAGACTTGAAAGAACCTTCAGCCCCCGCTCTCCTCCAAAGGCACCCACCACTAATGCTGCGCTGAAGAATCTTTCACTGACTCCATCTCGCCCTCTCCCTAAGAAAATGCTCCTATAAAGTTGGCAAATGCAAGACGATAGCACTGAGTCCCCCCCAAAGAAAAGCAACTACTCCCTAAGACATTCTCCTTTCGTTTCGCCAGCACAAACTCCCCAAAGTACACTTCATGCGTCCCTTTCAAAGGTTCAAATGCCTCCCCATCCTTCACCTTTATTTTTGAAATCCAATCCCTCCACATCCTACTCCATCTTCAAGTCAGAAAGACGAGAGCAAGCCTTCAGTTGAGAATAAAAGAAAACGCTCTACACTCTACGATATTTTCAGGATAATTGAAAATACATGCAAGCGAGCAAAAGGGCACACGTTCAGTGACCTGCGCAAAATGTTAGCTTTCACAGAGGTGGAGTGAAAGTCAGTGGAGGACCCTGACAATTTCCCAGATGCACTCCGGATCCTTACAGTGATAAGTCCCCGAGATGACGCGACGGCAGCTTGGCGGATGCTAGAGGAAACACACCTATCATTGGACATCACACCTCCTCTAGCCATATTTAAAGAAATCTTGTTTTGGGAGGATCCCCATCAATCTTCACACTCACTTTATAAGGCAGCAAAGTTAACATTTCCTTTGGATATCGATGGTGTGTTCCCTGATGGTTTAATCAGTATTCTGATGAGACAACATTCCATGTGGCGTGCAATTGGCACCCTATCAAGATTAATATTCGTTGGAGAAACTCAACCCTAAGATACTACAATGCTACTCTTTCTGGCAAGCGTGGATGTCCGAGGTTTGAGGGTCGGTTTTCGGAAATTGCTATTATGGTAGGGCCTTCATACCCTTGGATTAGATGCATGTTGTGTTCAGAAACCTCACTTAATTCAAGGTGATTATTTAAGTGCGCTGTCTAGGGTGTTTATGTCTATTCAACGTACTTCGATTATAACTCGAGTAGGGTTTCCTGGCTAAGGAATGGAAATTTAGATACGTCATGCAACCCTTGTGTTATGGATCAAGGAAAAAGGTTTTATCGTTCTGTATATTGCCATAAAAGATCAAGCATTTCGATTGATTGGGGTTTATGCGCTGAAAAACAAGGCTACGCGTACTCCCTTTTTTCAGCGAATCAACCAGGAGATTGGAACGTGATCCTGGATCCCGATTTAGATCGCACAGGTAATCATTCTAAAAGTACTAACACAGATCGGGATGCTAAAAAATTTCGCGAATTTCTCGATAAGTTTGATCTTATCGATAAATGCCACGTGATATGGTATGGACTTGGACATCTAGACGCGGCTCCAGTTCAGTACAGCTTTCGAGTTATATTGACCGGTTTTTAATTAAGAGAGTCGACGTAGAATTGAGTGTCCAAGTTTTCATAATAGAGTATACTCGGATTATAGACTTGTTCGTGTACGTGTAAACTTCGATAGCCCTAAACCTAGGATAGTAGGTTACTGGAAACTTAACACTTTCTTGTTCGGTGTGAAAGGGTACCGTGAACAGCTTGTACTAATATATCAGCTGGAAATAACGGGGGCTATAATTGGGAATAAGTTGTGGGTAAACTTCACGAAAATCATTAGGTCCTTTTCTGCCAACTTTACCTGACGACTCAATCTAGAAACTAGGGAAGCAAAGGCGACCCTTGAATCTAGCTTAGATCGAGCTGTGGTAGCGATGTGATAGTACTAATGTTAATATAATTAAGGCGAAACTAGCCTCTTTGACTATCAAGGAGCACGACGCTTTTTTAATTTAGGCTAGGTTAAGCAACAACATGGCACCTGAATTGCGTACAGAGGAGCGTCGACGCGCTACCGATCGACATATCGCACATGGCACATTACCAGCCGGATGACTTATGACCACAAACGAAGGTATTTGGAAGGCGTTTCGTTCCGATTTCCACAATCTTTTCACCAGGAAGCCCGGTTTATGATTAGCGTATTTCGACCCCTACTTAGCTGACTCTTCTTGCCTCGGGGCGACCGCAGCGGCTAGGTGCGAAGGTTGCATAACAGTAGATGAGGTCATAGAAGCTCTACAGTGGGTGGGCCTGAATAGATCCTCTGGGATCGATGGTTTGCCCTACGAGCTGTATTTTAAGTTATTGCACATTTTCGTACTTTTGCTGACGGATTTTTTAACGCTCAGTTTAGGAACAAGTCAATACCTCAGTACTTTACCAGGGGAATTGTGAAATTGTTACGCAAGAGCAACAATTGTGGGGATAGGTTAGATAATATTTGGCCCTTAACTCTGCTAACCACAGCGTGAAAGGTTTTGGCAAATATTTTAGCAAATCGCCTGCAGGGTGTTTTGGCTTGTCTGATAAACCCTGAAAAGACTTGTTCTGTGAAGGGTAGGACCATTCAATATAATTTTGACGCGATACACTAAATCATTAAGAAAGTCGACGCAGAAGCGGCGCTGATCAATTTAGATCAGTCCAAAGCATTCGATAGGGTGGACAATCGTTATTTGGAAGCTGTTTAGTTATCGACCGGTTTGGCCTGCAGTTTCTCCCCTGGATTCGCCTCCTTTATGCAGACACCGATGCGCTGGTAAAAGTGAAGTGTTTGAAGTCAGAGCCCTTCAAATTATCCAGATTACTTCATCATCGTTGTCAGCTTTCACTGATGCTCTATTCGCTAGTGTCGGGACCACTCTTTTGCAGGCTCAAGGTAATCCCGGTTCTACGCGGGGCTACTTTGCTAGGTGCTTGCACACATTGAAGTAATCTGCCTATGCCGAACATGTAGCAGTGCTTGGAACGAGCAGTGCCGAGATTAGTGTCGTCGACAGAGAAATCAGAATGTATGAAACGGTAACAGGGACCAAAATTAACTGCGACAAGTCTGTGGGTTTGCGTCTCGGTGCCTGGAAGGGTTTATCCACCCAGGGCCCCTTTAGCTTGACTGATTGGCCTTGCAAGCTACGTGGCGTCTCGGTTGGTCTTGATCTCCAGCAGGCGAAAATTGGTCGGAAGTATCGAAAACGATTCAGTCCGCAGCTGGTCTGTAGATCCGTAGAAATCTTTTATTGAAGGGGAGATCGGAAGCAAGTGTTTCACACCTCTACTAAATCATCTTATATCGTCTATCAGATCTGTTATCTACATCCTTGTGAGGGACGTCTGTGTATGCCAAACGTTGAGATTCGTCAACATATACTTCGGCTGTATTACCTGGATCGAATTGTACACCAGTCGAGGGAAACGGTGGCTTCTGGACAGAAAGTCACTAAGAAAGCTTTTCCAGCTTTGAAAAGTGTGCACTTCGATGAGGGGGAGACACACAGGTTGGCCCGAAGCGAGTGCTCATTTTATTACGAGTGTCGCTGAGCATTAAAGTACTTCTTACGGATGAAACAAATCCCCTCTGACACCCATCTGTTGTCCTAAAAGGCATAATATCGGGTTATGGTGAAGGGATCTGTTCGAGATGATATGATTGAGGGTCTCGGTTTCGAGGGAGGAGCTACGCTCAACTGGCCTGGGGCGCCTAGGCTAAAGTGCTTCGATAATGACGAAACATCGCTAGCCTGACTGATTATTAGAAATGCACTCTAGGTCGGCAAGAAGCTTCATTTAGCTCGTATTAGGAGATTTCCTATTTGTGTTCGTTGCGGTGACGAAGACAAGACTGTTAGTCACGCCTTTCTTTATTGCCGCATTGTTGTGCGCCTGATTAAGTTGATTGTAGGTCTCATGGTTCGCATATTGAACGTAACGTCTTTCGACCTGGACCCTAATGTATGCAGAAACTGGGCTCCGACAAATAATAGGCAAAGACGTTTGGTGTTTTATCGCTTACTAGCATTGATGAGAAGTGTGATATGAGAGACACGCATGAAAGTTGTCTACGAAGGTTAGACCTTCGTTGCTCCCGACCTTATTCGAATTTTCAAATATCATCTGAAAATTCTCATTCGGACAGAGAAGGCGAAACTACCTTTGCCAAATTTTGATGAAAGGTGGGTGACAATTGCACGATTGCTGAGTGAGAGGTACTAGACTTGAATTGTACTTGGACGTGCCTTCGGCAAAGGAGTTTGGCTTACTCCAAACTCGTTAATTATGCCCCGTTCAGGGCTAGTTTAGCAGACATGTTTTTATTATTATTCAGTTCATAACTTAGCTAGTGCATGAATTATTTCATTAGGCCCCCGTTTTATTTGTGTCCTTGCCCCCTCCTCGTTCTCTTACTCCAATTGGAGTTTTTTAATTCCCCGATTCCTTCTCCAATCAGGTTACAGATAGCTTGATTTGCCAGAGATGCAGGTCACCTTTCGAGATTTTCGAAAGAGGTGATAATAATAAAGCGTTCGGGCTTGCATCATGTTTTTCAACTGGCAAATCTGTATATCTGCCACAGATTAGAAATGGGGGATCCTTATTCTAACACTGGATTTTTTATTCATTGTACATAATTTTCACATTTTTGTATATAAACTTCTATCACCAAAATCCCCCACTGCATATTATATTATCATGGGTGTTAAGTAGAATAATCATGGTACGATTTCGTTTGGTGTATTGTGCATGAATGTAGTATAAATGTGGTATTTTGGTGAAAGATGGTCACGAATGAATCTGGCCAAGTTGGATCAGTCAGTATATGTTAGTGAAGACCGATCTTTTTTTCGCCCCTTTTTGGCCTTGTGAGTTTATTGCGAAATAAATACTTACAGACAATGTTATTATTTTTTTTTAAATAACATAGGCTATCTTTTGTAAGAAAACGAAAATCAGACATTGTGCAAAAAACAAAACAAACGTAAAGCAACAAAAAAAGCAACATGTAACACTTTCCGTGATTTGCTTGCCCAACTCCTGACGAATGCCATCTATCCAAGGCTGTTTGAGATAAACTAAGCATCTTAGTGGATCAAAAGGTCTAGGAGATTAAAATTGCAAGCTCAATGAGCTTTTATTAAAAGCTTCAGAATAAATATATATATATATATATATATATATATATATATATATATATATATATGTATATATTAGAGGGTAGTGCAGTTCCACCGAGAGAAAAGTATATATGTAAAGGAGTAAGGCTACCAACATATGTAAAATGTTTTTTTCAACATTTATTTATTATTTTGTTATTTTGTTATTTTATCATTTTATCATTTTATAATTGAAAC
>OY744524.1:37801777-37919277 GCA_963556195.1 Sepiola atlantica
AACGAAACTGTATAGACAATAGTTCGATATGCCATCGGATAAAATTAAATTAATATTAAATGATAATAATTTGATAATAACAAATACTATTAAATGATAATAAAATGAAAAAAACAAATACTATTAAATGATAATAAAATGATAATAACAAATACTATTAAATTATAATAAAATGATAATAACAAATATTATTAAATGATAAAAAATGATAATAACAAATACTATTAAATGATGATAAAATGATAATAACAAATACTATTAAATGATAATAACATAATAATAACGAATACTATTAAATGATAGTACAATGATCATAAGAAAGACTATTAAATGATAATAAAAATAATAATAACAAATACTATTAAATAATAATAAAATGATAATAAAAAATACTATGAAATGATAATAAAATGATAATAACGAATACTATTAAATGATAATAAAATGATAATAACGAATACTATTAAATGATAATAACATAATAATAACAAATACTATTAAATAATAATAAAATGATAATACACATACTATTAAATGATAATAAAATGATGATAAAACATACTATTAAATGATAATAAAATGATATTATCATTTACATAGTATGTTTTATCATCATTTTATTATCATATATAGTAAGTGTATAATACATTTTATTATTAACTTAATAGCTATTAATTATTATTAAGTTATTATCATTTAATAGTAATTATCATATTATTATAGAAATACTATT
This sequence comes from Sepiola atlantica, assembly GCA_963556195.1. Taxonomy (NCBI): domain Eukaryota; kingdom Metazoa; phylum Mollusca; class Cephalopoda; order Sepiida; family Sepiolidae; genus Sepiola; species Sepiola atlantica. The sequence continues at coordinate 37,802,511 of OY744524.1, forward strand.
AAATGATCATAAAATGATTAAAAAATAAAAGAAGTAGATGTGATTATCATGTCTCTAACATATAATTTATCTTGTAAAATTTAAAAAGTGTAACCTAATTGCACTTTAAGCTGAAAAATAACCTTTGGTTCTGACTAGACAACTTTTAATTTTCTGATGCTGTATCATGTGTTTTGCACTATAATTAAGTACTCTGCTAGATTATTATAAAACAGTGTGAAGTCCCAGTCTGACAACTAGTAAAATGAAAAGATTTATCAATTCTAAACAAAAAAGCAAATTCAGCTGTCGGATAAGTCATATACTTTTACAAATAAACAAATAGTTGTCTAAAATGTCAATTAATTTATTTTATTTTGTAAAAGTTTAAAATGAGTAAAGTTAAAACTAGAATTACTATATTGCATCTGGGCCAGTGCCTTGTAGCTACAGCTGCTTATATATATATATATATATATATATATATATATATATATATATATATATATATATATATATATATATATATATAGTCTCGGAAGTTCTTTTAACCTTCAAAACTGGGGAAAAAAAAAAAAAAAAAAAAAAAAATTTGTTGAAAGATTTTAGTCTAGTAAGTCAATCAATCTACTGCAATCACTATTTTAGTTTACTTCCAAGAATATACTCTAATATAAATATATTTTTATATATGTTTTTATATATAAGGGATCGTCAGTTGTTTACCATGAAAACTGTTTCGGGATTTTAAAAACAAAACAGTATTTCTTTATCATGGCATCCCAGCAGTGTTGATCAGACACCACCTCCCTATTTAATAATTATTTTTTAATTTAAAAAGTTTACAAATATTTAATTTAGTTTTGCCTCCAGATTTGTTTTTCTAAAGTATTAAAATATAGTTTCCTTACCTGTGTTGTTCCTTTCAAAGTGGGTACTTACTATTTTACAGAACATCTATTTTATAGAGTTAGATGATTCCACTATAATAACCCCCCTTTTTTCCCTTGGTTATTTTCTTTGTCTACAAATGTTTTAAAATTAAAAATATATATTTATAAAAATATTTCATATATACATATATACATTTATTTATTTATTTTATCATGGACTATTTACATATGTTATACATTTTTATAGTAGAGTTTTGGATTTCTTTTATCAATTTCTTTTGATTTATTTCATATAATTTAAAAGCGTCAGGATAGCGTGTTATTGCCTTATTTAACTGTCTAAATATTTTATTTTTATCTCCACCTTGTTTAAGCATTCTTATTACTAATGAAGTGACTGGAGGTATAAAATCCATTAACCTTAAAGTAACGCGGGCTATTCTTAGAAATTCGGACATTATACTCCCATAAAATATATACATAGGACAGGTACTATTTTTATGCGGCATACGAACGATATGAAAGGGAAAAGAATTTCTTTTATCAAACATTTTATAAATAAATCTACCATCCTCAATTTTTATATCTAAATCTAGAAAGGTAGCATGTATTCCTGTATGTTCACAATTTAATTTTAATTCCTTAGGATATATTAAATGTTTAGTATTTTCAAACTCCTCTCTATCATTTATACAGACCAGGTCATCAATAAACCTCCTGCAGCCGTGGTAACTATACGTTCTAGATATATCATTTTTTATTAATGCTGCCATATATATGTATTCATATCTATGTAAATAGAGATTTGCCCAAAAGGGGGCAGGGTCCAAACCCATAGGAATACCTATTGTTTGTATTAGTATATTATTTCCTATTTTAAAATAACTTTCTTTAATCAGGTGACTTATAAGTATTTTAAGGCCATTTTTTGAAGTACTAGTTTTACTGTTTTTAGTCTTACACCAAAAGGCTTTAGATTTTGAAAATTCTATGTATTTACCTTTACCTCCGGCAAAAGCTAAATCTATAATGTTACCTAATTCTTTAATTAGTTCATTATGTGGTATTTTAGTATATAAGGTACTAAAATCATATGTAGAAATTGACTTAGCCTTTTTACGGGAATTTATATGATCTAGTTTTTCTTTTATTGGATATGAATTATTTACTACCCAAAATAGGTTTATATTACTATAGAACTTTCTTTTATTATGAAAATTATTTATCTGATTAATTATTAATTTAAACACATTTGATATAGCCTTACTCAAGGGTTTAGTAATACACATTTTGGAGGCAACAATAAAACGGGCCCCAACTGGTTTTTTATGCATTTTCGGTATCCAATACATACATGGAAGTTTATTATTTTTCTCATCTAATTTTAGTCCTAATTTTTCACAAATAATGGTGTTATTTAGAATAATACTTTCTTTTTCACAATTACTTACTTTATAAGTATCTGATTCTATACCTATAATTCCTACTTCTGACAATAATCGTTGTATGTAATATTTTTTACATATAAAAGCTATATTATTTGCTGCCTTATCAATAGGAACTATTACAAATTTATTTTGAAGTATTTGAAGGTCCATAATTATTTGTGAATTTCTAAGGAGAGGATTCGTCTTTTTAGGATGTTTAAACATTTTTAAACGTTCGACCTTTTTATTTACGAATCTGAGTATATTATTTTTCCATGCGTCAAATGTGGAATCTAATATTTTGTGTTTTTTTGCCATGGATATACTAAAAGTTTCTAATGCTTTATTTATTTCTTTTATACATTTTGTATAATTTAAACATTTAGGTTCTCTGTAGTTAGGACCTTTTGTAAGGAGCTTTCTCAACTTAGGATTTTTTACTATCGCTAAATTACCGGTAATTACATGCCCTATGTCATTATTACATAAAGGGGAGGACTTACATTCGCATTCTGGAATATTTTCATCCTTATAATCATTTGTATTTATATTTTCTAATGTTTTTTTATAATTGAAAATTTTATTTCGTATGGTTTGCCCAAGTTTATATGTTACTATTGGATTTTGTCCCTCCATTTTTAGTTCAGTGGGTAGTAATTGTAAGATTTCTGGATTATTTAATATTTTTGGCAGATTTATATCATCTAATCCTTTATTTTCATACAGAACTACACAAACATTTCTAGGTTTATGTTTTTTATATACAACAGGTGGTTTATATAGTTTAGTATCGATTATATCCATTATATATTCATACCATTGAGTTAGTTTTTCTTTTTTGTACATCATATCCGGTTGTAGTAATATTTTAGATGCAATATTCTTCTGTACCTTCTTTTTTGTTTGATTTAGAAGTTTTCTAATGTAATTGAAAGAACCGGAAATATTATTAATAATACTATCTTTAGTTTTTTCAAAGAATTCCTCGCATGAAATGGCAGATTCTTTGCTGTTTCTATTTACATATGACCTATCTCTAGTACCGTAGCGAGGTAAAGCTGGATATAATCGCCCTACATTTTCTAATTCATCGTGTAAGTTATTTTTCTTTACTTTACTATTTAGACCATAAGGATAAATTACTCGTAATTTCTTAATTGTTTCATCTTCTTTATTTTGACGTATTTTTAATATATTGTTATCTACTTCTCCAAAACTATTATATCCGTTATTTTTAAATTTTTCAATGATTTGTATTGAAAAGGACGATTCACTACAGGTTTCTTTAAAATGTTTAATAACATGGAGACATCCTTTAGTGCTAGTTCTATGTATATTCATGCGTTTATTTAAAGGAAGTACGGTTTCGCCTACGTATTGTAAATTACAATTTTTACATGATAACAAATAAATTAGATTTTGAGACTTACATGACAATATTTATATATCTATATATCTATATATATATATATATATCTCTCTCTCTCTCTCTCTCTCTATATATATATATATATGTATATTATAACATATATATTTGTGATATTATGTAGATACGTTCCAGTATGATAGTAGTTATAGTACTACTAGTAGTGGATACATAGAAATTCTTCCCCACGTGTAGAAACACATGTTTAATTAATGAAAATATTTCATGAATATGAAAATGAATCCTTTTTCTCATTCAGTTATATTAGTAAGTCTTCCGCGCCAACTTTACCATATCTATGTCAATACAACAAGTCCCCATGTGTGTGGCCATTATGAGAGGAGCAAGTAGTGTTACGTCACATTTGATATAATACCAATTACGTGTAGTCATTTTGAATGTAATATATATTTGCTGGTGCTTGCACATTTTATACTCTGGCAGAGACATACGTGAACTTATATACACACTCATACGTATATATATATATATATATATATATATATATATATGTATATATATATATATATATACATATATTAATACTTACACGTTATTAATGGCTTGAGAAGTATTTGTGTGTGATGTTGGCGGTTATAATATATATATATATATATATATATATATATATATATATATATATATATATATAGTATGAAAATAATATACTTACTGCTAGGAATCTACACAAACATTGTGTTTCATTCCTAGGGGAAAATCAGAATTTCTGTGTTATTAATTTATTATTAGTCTCTTTCTCCTTCCCACTCTTTCACTCTCTTTCATCTCTTTCTCTCTTTATATATATATATATATATATATATATATATATATATATATATACATATATATATAGAGAGAGAGAGCGAGAAGAAAAAGAGAGAGAGAGAGAGACTTATGACCAGTAAGCTACACAGAAATGCTAATTAAACAAGAGATTTCCAACGGGAATTAAACACACACGTTCTTGTGTAGATTCCGCACGATTAATATATTTTCTTACTACTACTAAGCTTAACTTATGTATTAAGCACCGTTCAATAAATACTGAAACAAAACATATATTCGTTATATATATATATATATATATATATATATATATATATATATATATATATATATTAGAATATCAGTGTATATATAAAAGTAGAAATGAATTATATATATGTATATATATATATATATATGTATATATATATATATATATATATATATATATGTGTGTGTGTGTGTGTGTGTGAACTGTGTTATGGTGGTCAAATATTCTGTCACACATTCTAACTGGCGTTAGGAAAAAATACCCTTTTAATTTTTGTCCAGTTCGATTTTAGCATATATAAAAAAAACTATTTTCAGCTAATTAAACATGCATTATATTTCTGAAGACGACGTACTAGCCTTAGACCTTTGTTTACTAAATCTTTCTATAAGAGATTTTGTCGTCGAAAACTTCTATAGAATTTCAGCCATTAGATGGTTTACAAAAAGATGGCTTAATCGCCAATCATCGTATTTGTGATTAATGCAAACGGCTATTGTGATCTAAAGCCAGAAAAGTGAAACAAATTACATTGATGACTATAGCTTGTGGTGCACAAAATATAATCGTGCATTGGTGGTCGTGAGAAGAGCCCCAAATACACGTATCCAGCCAGACTAGCGTATTAATCCACATTTTACTGTTTTGGTAAAATTGTAGTCGAAATGTATTGTGAAATGTATTTTATAAATAATCCCATAGAAATGGGTAGTCATGGTCGAACCGTAGAATTTACGAATTGGCATTTCTATGTATGTAATAACAGTGTTAGGTTTTATTATTTGCTAATTAATATTTTAAAATAAAAGATGTGTAATATAATTCAAACCATATTTTGGTACTTTGTTACATTAGGATCTACGCTATTTTTAGCCATAGCACTAACCATAATCCTAACCTCCTCTTTGATCCTGACCCTAACCCTCACCCTAACGACGGGGTCAAAGTCATCTCGGGTCCTAATGTAACATTCCACCCCTATTTTTTATATGTGTTACTGCAAACATCAGAAAACAAATTAGTATTTGCAAAAAGTTAACATGATACACCATATTTCTTGCCCTAACACTGGTCGCAATTTGTGACGTAACATCTGGCCGCCGTAATATGGGGCACGTCTTCAAGATAACCCCCGAAGATGATGACACTTTTCAAAGTTTCCTATTTTATATAATTTGCTTTTTTTTTAAATTCTTACAGCCTCGTTGCAAAGTGTTCTTTTTGGTATTTCTTAGAAGTATATCATATAAAGTTTGGGCTTAGATAAATCTAAAATTGAATATTTGTACTGGTACTTATCTTCAGAATGGTTCACGAATACTCTATTAAAGCAGATACTTAATTAATATACCTTCCGAAGTGGACATACTCTTCTCGGTGAGATGGCCCGTAGATCTTACGAGATAATCTATCTCGGAGAAGTAAACTCTGATGTTGAATCTGTGTACTAACTTCCGAAGTCTTGTCACCAAACCAGTGGGGGAGGAGGCCTCCTTAGTCCTGGTCGACAACCTTTCTAGGGCTGGACACACAACAAAAGTATCCCGTTTACAAACTTACAATTCCTTAAGGAGTAGATAGGATATGCCTATCGTGCGGATGTTGTACTCCTTTGTCCTTTAGCCATACGCAGATGTACGATCACAAGGATACTTCAAAGACAAGTTATTCGACTTGTTACACGACTAGGACAATAAACACCGTTCCACCACCTTGGGGACACTTGCTTCTCATTTAGTTTTACACGATAAGTTTTGGCCGCTCTTTTCTGACATCTTGAAAGTATAGGATTGACAGCTTATCTGGCTGCTGTATCTGACTGGTAGTGCAAGAACCCTAACTCTAGTTAGCAGAACGAGCGGCTGCTGTATAAATAGTAATATAATATCGGGATAACTGTAGTGGCATGCCGCGCATGGAATGGGATCCATTACTTATCTCCGGTGGGTTTTTCCGATGTCACAACCTGATAGATAAAAACAGCTAATAGTCTACGTGTGTGAACTTTGTATTCTGACACTCAACAAACACCCACCTTGTCCGACCGACTCTATGTATTATCAATAAAAATTACTATGACAATAAAAAGAAAAACGAACACGCTAGCCGCCACCCCCCCAAAAAAAATCAAGCAAATCACATCCTGTCTTTAGGTTCTCTTTCGCAAATATCCGAGGGCTTAGAACTAACAGAAATGACGTTCAATTCTTCCTCGTAGTAATCTCCCTAGATATCCTAGCACTAAGCGAAACTAATCTTTACCCCTCAAGTTCTTCTAATTATTTTCACATGTCAGGATACCCTATACTCTCACGTAAAGCCTCTGACAAGCATATGTACGGGTCCGGGATTGATATCTGTAACACCCTCTCGTTTACTAGTGAACAAAGTCTAAAATCAGATAATCTGGCGTACATATGCTTTAGATTAACTCTACAACACATAATTAGTTATCTATATCTCCTCTATCGTTCTACACTAACCCAGGACAATACCCTACTCAACTATTTCTCTAATATGGTAAGACGCAGCACTTTCATGGGATTCGAGTGCCTAAATCCATGTATTAGGAGATTTTTATATCCACTACAAACATTGGCTTGGTTTCGCGAACAATACAGACGCAGCTGGTAACAGCACGCATTGATTCTCTATTGCACATTATCGTTCACAAACAGTCACTTTCCCGATCCGCCTAGCTGATTATGAAGATCAGCCAGGCTCAAATCCTAACTAACAATACTCTCCGAGGCTTGTGTGACAAATACACATAACCTATATTATATCACATCAAATCTCTGACCCCAAATCAAAACGCCGTTAGTTTAAACGACGAGATATTATCAACGTGCTGATTGGGACACGATCTAAGATCTCATCAGAGGTGCCCCATAAGGATAAACTGTTTCTTTCTCTGCTGAACAGTTCGCAAATGTGATAACAGAATAGATAAAACAGGCATAGTAGTGATTGCCCCACGCAAAAAATTATATACTAGGCTCTGCACTCTCAAATGGTTCACTTCGACCTGTGCAGCTGCTATTGCGCATAGGCAGGAAGCATTCCATCAGTTCAACTGCCTGTAGTCATTTTCAAAATTATAGCATCAATAAACCATTTAAGGGTATAACAGCCGCAGCTAAATGTAGGTGTACCAAGATTACCAGGCAAGGTACTGAGTAGTAGAAATAAGATAATCGCGATTTCTCGAAAATCTATGATAGTGTGGTGAACAGTGAGCAATCAATAATTCCACCACTACTCAAACACCGTGATGTCGTTTGCACGGCAATAGATAAAGCTACACTCTTTCGCAGCGGTTTGCCTTAGACTCCACCTTTGACTCCACAAAGCATCCCTACCAAATTTCCTACAACGTAGAGAAATCACACTTAATGATCTGATCATTACCCATTAATATATCCTCGATATTAGAAAAAAGAACTTGACACGTCCAAAAAATTTGTATATAATCTTCTCCCTGCTATCGTAATGAAAAATGCTCAGCTGAACAGACGCCCGTCCTTCCCTAAACTCTACAACAAATGTCTTGCTGGATTTCGCTTCCCTGGCAGTTGGAAAAGTTCCTCTGTTTAAGCAGTGTTCAAGAACTCTGCTTAAAGAACTGCCCAAGAGAATTATCGATCCATAAGACTTCTCCAGTTCTCGGCTACCATATTTTAATCATGAATCAATCACCTCAAAAATGCTGAACTTCTCTTTTACCAACAGTACGGATTTAAGCAATCGCGTGCTACTGTGGATACCTTAACGTCCATCTCTAAACGCATATACAATAGACTGGATAAGGCAGGTGAAGCTAGGGCGGTAGTACTTGATAGATCAGAAGCCTTTGACTAAGTATAGCATGAATATCTTCTCGTGAAAATTAATTCGTACGACATTAGTGCACATTTTTCTTTTAATATAATAAAATCGTTCTGAGTTAAAAGAATGATCCAGGATGTCTTAGATTGTTGGGCATCTAAACAGCATGACATTAATGCGTCTGTGCCCCAATGGACCTTTATTATTCCCGGGTTTCATATACGACTTTCCCGATGCAATTGCGTCAGAGATTGGTATATTTGTTGATGACACCACGCTAAATTCTTCGAAATTTGGGCAAATCAAACGCACACATATTCAAGGCAATGGCTGAATCCATAGAAAGTGACCTTCAGTCTATAATGGAATGGAGCCAAAAATGTTACCTCGGCAATGCTTCTTTTCCTTTAAAAAACCTTACCAACCACTGATTGCTATGTCTGATAGCACCGTTCTTTAGAGTTCAGCATTCTAACTCCTGGGCCATACATTCATAGGTAACATTAATTGGAATAAATATGGATATAGATTGTGATATATTTTCCTATATCTTTTTTAACAATTGGATGTTTACTTTATAGTAAATAATACTGACATTTTCGTGTTTTGGTTTGACTTTAAACTTCAGATATCTAGAACTTGTGCTGATGAAGAAACTTGGTATTAAAATAGTCCTTTCGTCCAAAAAACGATCGTAACCTAAACTGTTGATTGATGTTAAATTCTTGTAACAGATATCAATGAACATTACATGATTTTTTTGTTTCGAAACTATATATATTTATATATATATATATATATATATATATATATATATATATATATATATATATATATATATATAGTGTTATAATTAAATAAATGTCAGAAGGAAATATGGGTATGAGAGCTCAATGTAATAAACAGAGCAAGAATAAAATAAAATATAGTAACAGGAAATCATATAATCATCGATGCAATAATTTAGTTCATCTCACTTGGATTCTTGACAATACCACAATGTTGCAATAAGTTATTGCATCGATGATTAGATGATTTCGTGTTACTATATTTTATTATATATATATATATATATATATATATATATATATATATATATATATACAGAGAAAGATAGAGAGAGAGATAGAGAGAAAGAGATGGACAGAGAGAGATTCGGATATTGCCATTGGACCTGTTGAGTTAAAAGGTTTTTGTCATTAAATTAATGGTGTCGTTTGAGAAAAATATCGTTTTGTCACACCAGCGTAAGTTAGAGAGAAAATGAATATTTACAAGAATAATGTGTTGGCAATAGCTGAATAATCAATAGATCTCATATCGAGGTTGGACACTGGGGTTTCATTGCCAAATAAACTTCTGCATTCTGGACTAATCTTAGACTTTCTTTGTCGGACAAGATGAAATACATAAAACAAATCATAAAATGCGTCTCAAACTACACTCACGTGGATATGACAATCCCACAGTGATACAATCCAACAAGGTCTGGTGGAATCGTGAGATATTCTTGATGCGCTCTGGGTTAGTGGAAATGAAGCTTCGATCCCGGAACCAGCCTGAACCCAGAGTCATCATCTGATCAAAGCCTTGTTGGGAGAAATACTGCTGTTTAGCAAAGGCTATTGCCTGAACTTTTATACATATCTTGATATATATATGCTGATATATATTCGATAGAAAAAGTGTCGGATACGTCAAATGATTGCTGTAAAAAATGTTCGAATATCATTACGATATTTTTAAAGTAATTATATTAATATTTGAGAAAATGAACAAATAGGATTATTATTAATAAATAAAAGCATTGCGTAACTTTTGGATCTTTATTTACACTTGCTAGAAATTAAATATTTTGAAATTACCTATGTGAAATGGGTTTGCCTAAACTACTGCTACCCGTGGAATAGCAATACTTTTGGTACGTTCATATTTCAATGTAACCTCGACCATAATTGCAATCGCGATAATAGTAGAAAATATCTAGACAGTTACTTGAATTTAAGTCAACATAATGTTACAAAAATGATCAATATAGAGATTGATTGAGAGGGGAATTCGTAATGAAGGATGTAAGAACAATTATTTATCCTATTTAAATTCAGTCTATGGCTAAAGTTAATGGAACTATTGAAATATGTGTGCGTGGGGATAACCTATATGTTTTTATCATAATAAAGCTTTAATCGTTAAAGAGGTCATTCGTAATATATTTTAATATCATATATGAAGAATTATATATGTATCTCTCTCTCTCTCTCTCTCTATATATATATATATATATATATATATATATATATATATATATATATATATATATATATATATATATATATATATACCAAGGATAGGTGTTTCGTCATTTACCGTCCAACAGCGTGGCTAGACCTAGTAAGATTCGAAACCGGGACCTAGATGATTGAATCAAGGCGCGTTACGACTGTGCCACGACAACATCGCAATCAGTTAAGGAGGTATATCGCATGTATAGGCATTTATTTATGAATTGTTTTCATTTTTGTGATATTCATAATTTTACATATTAAAATATCAGGGAAGCATTAACTTAAATATTAAGATGGAGACAGTTTTCCCTTTCACCAGCTCATAGATATTTAACAAACTGTAATAATCTACGGAAACATGTTTCGCAGTCAACAGCTCATAAGCTGAATACACTAATATAAAATATAGTTTTATTATAAATATATAGAATACCTTCAATATATATATATATATATATATATATATATATATATATATATATATATATATATATATATATACCTTAACTATATTGACAGTAAACCAGGTTGAGATTATTTAATTCTATGATATGACACAATATTTTAAAATACCGTATATATAGTAAACTGCAAATATCCACAAGGAACCTTAAGGCTTCGTATGTGTATATTATTTCATAAACAGCTTATAATAAATAATGATTATGCAATATACTTTTGTAATTTTGCACTTTCCTATTTTCAAAAAAAGCCAAGGAATTATAAAAAAATAATGTGTTTTTATGGTTAGGTGTTTTCCGATGAATGACCAAAATGATTTAATCGATTATTGTATTATCTATGATACCATACTTATAGGTATTACTTTCTCCTTTTATGGGTCGATCCTCTGAGATATTACAGCCTCTCAGTAAAGTATATGTTTGTTCCTCCTGATACAATACTTCCTTGATTATATTCTCCATTTAGAGGTGGTAATGTACTATCTATACTGTTGTCATGATATCATCCTCTCAAGCATTACCTCCTCCTTTAGATTCGAGGCGTCTACAATTATACCACCCTCCCAGGCTAGCAAAAATATGCGACCAGAGGGAGTATACATTGGCTTGTATATATGTATTGTAGTCACTGGATTTTATAGTAAGAATACCTGAGATATAGTCAATAATATTATCTCTACTCTTCAAATACTTTGGCCTTTTGGCTAAGATCAAATTGTAGTATCTGTTCCGATGGATACTACACCCCATAAACAGGTATTGTTTTGGCCTTCGGGGCTTGATTTACGCCGGTCTATGGGTCGGTCCTGTGCAGTTCTAGGAGGTCCAGCCTCCCATGCTTTGCCTCCCCTCTTTGGGGAGGAGTAAGTTTATTGCTTACTGCCTGAAGCGACGCTACCGGGGAATGCTGACGGGGCTGCCCAGGCAATTTTTAATCGCCAGAGTGCTCACTTTCTCCAGCGCTGGCTTTTCAAACCCCACTTTCCCGACCCGACCTTGGGTCACATCTTACTTGTGGGAGTAAGATAAAATTCGCCTTGCGCCTAACCTCCTGAAGAGGAGGTAAATAAATACTCTTCCAATACTTTCTCATTGTAACATTTTTTGAATTGCTGTGAGTTTTATTCGGGTAAAGTTTTCAATTGTAAAAGTTCTACGGGCGACTAATAGTTATAAACAGATCATAGGACACGTGTTTCCTTGATATATATATATATAGTTTGGTTGTTTGGTTGTTTTGTTTTACGGCATATCAACCCTTTTCGGGTTATTTAATGTCGAATGCAGTCATTTTGGTGAAAGTTTTTATGCTTCAAGTTGTTTATATCTTCAAATATTTATTCATGGTGTTTAGTTTGGTTGTTTTGTTTTACGGCATATCAACCCTTTTCAGGTTATTTAATGCCGAATGCAGTCATTTTGGTGAAAGTTTTTATGCTTCAAGTTGTTTATATCTTCAAGTATTTATTGATGGTGTTTGGTTTGGTTGTTTTGTTTTACGGCATGTCAACCCTTTTCGGGTTATTAAATGCCGAATGCAGTCATTTTGGTGAAAGTTTTTATGCTTCAAGTTGTTTATATCTTCAAATATTTATTCATGGTGTTTAGTTTGGTTGTTTTGTTTTACGGCACATCAACCCTTTTCAGGTTATTTAATGCCGAATACAGTCATTTTGGTGAAAGTTTTTATGCTTCAAGTTGTTTATATCTTCAAGTATTTATTCATGGTGTTTAGTTTGGTTGTTTTGTTTTACGGCACATCAACCCTTTTCAGGTTATTTAATGCCGAATACAGTCATTTTGGTGAAAGTGTTTATGCTTCAAGTTGTTTATATCTTCAAATATTTATTCATGGTGTTTAGTTTGGTCGTCTTGTTTTACGGCATATCAACCCTTTTCAGGTTATTTAATGCCGAATGCAGTCATTTTGGTGAAAGTTTTTATGCTTCAAGTTCTTTATATGTTCAAATATTTATTGATGGTGTTTGGTTTGGTTGTTAAATCTGTTTCTATTTAACCCATAGTTGGGACCCTAACAGGTACTACCACTCCGGGTCAGGGTGGACCTGGAGCAATGGTAATTAAGAGGAGGCTCCACATTCCCCAAAGTCCGTAAGCCGGATCTCACCATCGGATGTAGTTTAAGGTCATATCCAGGACCGGGAGTAGGGTAGGAAAAATAAAATAAAAAAGGGGAGGGAGAAAGGAAGAGGGGCTGTTGTTTTTGTTTTTGGTTTTGTAGAACATTATTAATTTTACAAACAAAAAAAACAAAAAACGTCAATGTAGGTGAATTTCGTCTCAGGGAGCCACAGGGCAGCCTGATCTGGTATCACCAGTTTCCGCGTAATGTTAGCTGATACATTCTGTGAAAGCATACGTGCCGATTAAATACATCCTACTACAATGTACTTATCCTCCAATAATTGTGTTTAAATATGTTCTTTTTTTTTTTTTCTTCATTACGTATACATATCAGTTTATGGTATATATATATATATATATATATATATATATATATATATATATATATATATATATATATACTATGTTTTGAGAAACAATTTCAACTTCATATTTTAGTAATTTAGGTGGAAAAAGCAACAAAATGATGATTGGCATGGTGTTATTTGATATATTTTTATGTTGTGGAAATTAACTGTGTTGAACATAGTCACATCTTCTTACTTAAAAATAAAACAACAAACAAGTTATGTTATATGATCTTTTCGATATTCAAAATCAAACGGTTTGATTTTTTATATTTACTAAAATGAATTCCCCATTAAAAACTGGTTATATAATGAAGGGAATAAACGAGAAATTGCTCAAATGAAACAATCATATATTCCTGAATTATTTAAACCGGTTGAAAATACGGTTTGTAAAAATATAGTTTTTGAATAATTTATATATATATATATATATATATATATATATATATATATATATATATATATGCATATATTTTTTTATCATAGTTCACTCCAAACAAGGTGGACCAAAACTGTAGACATAAAGGGGCTACTGAGAATAAGGGTGTAAGTTTAGGAGGTCATCCTAAGTTGTGAGCTGTTCAGCGAGATGTCTGTTTACATTAGTTTTGAGTTTCTGCATGTCGGTACAGCCGGGGAAACAGGGTGCAGGGAGGGAGTTCACGTGGCCGGCAACACGAGGAAAGAAACTATTGGATATATATATATATATATATATATATATATATATATATATATATATATATATAAATTAATACTCAGATAGGCATGATAAATAAAACAAGACAAGAGAGAAAGTAATAAAACTAAAATATGATATATTAAAGATTTAAAAAAAAATAACATATCTTACTTATATTATGGGCTCCACAAATACACTGATATATGAATGTAAACACATAAACGCACACACACACACACACATATATATATATATATATATATATATTTATATATATATATATATATATATATATATATATATGAAGGTAATGTACACGATCAAATACATCTAACACTCGCATTCAAACATGCGCATATATAATCCTATACGTACTCCTGTAAACATAAATATGCTATTAAACACACATATACACATATAAACTAACATATACATATCACACAGAAGGAAAAACAATTTAAGATCTAGTGGTTGGGCCTTACCGCATTAAAACGTTCCTGAAGGCATCATTTTAGTTGTATCATTAGTATTTAACAAGGGTGTAACTTGCATTAAAACTGTGCGTTAAAAGTATATTTTCGTAAACAGCTGTTGGCTTTATATTAAACAAACACGCACTAACAAAAAGTTTCGAACATATAGTTTATGATTTATAGCATGATATTTAATAGACGGGGTTATTCAAAGAATACTTGATAACATGTCCCTGGATTTATTTACTTGATTTACTCTCGTCGCACTTTCAGATCTGTGTAAATGCAACATGGCCAGACACGTCCATTTGTGCTATAGGCAGACACAGGTTAGTAAGGTATGTCTCATTCGAGATGGCAATAAAACACCTACATTCCACATCGATAAAAATGATATTGTAATCCGATCATGCCTTATATATTATTTAATTTCAAGCGATCTCTCCCTCTTGTTTCTTACTACACACACATACATATATCTACTAGTAGAATACACGTCTCAGAAAAGGTTAAAATTAATTCCCCGAACCAAAACAGTTTTGCACCATTTTATGTCTCATTACGAATATGAAAATCAAAATATAATGATATTACACTATACGTTTAGAATCCTTATTATCGTCAAAAAGCTGATGAGCCGTTGCTCAAAACGATGATATACTACGAGCAGGCTGATATTGAGTCCATCAGAGATCACATCAGCGACGCCCCATGAAGGGAAACCTTCTCGCTGGCTGCTGATCAGTGTGCAAATAAGTTAATCGAATGGGTAAAAGCAGGCATTGAAGCCTATGTCCCCATGCGAAAATTCTCGAACAAGCCCTACTCTCCTCAATGGTTCATATCAAAATGTACAGCTGCCATTGCTGAGAGGCAGCAAGCATTTTGTAAATTCGGCCGCCATAGGTCAGCTGCTAATAGTAAATAGACAGACATTTATAGAGTCAAGAAATATGTCTAAAATAGTGACAGGTGAAACAAAGAAAAGGTATACAGAAATAACTAAAAAACACATCCAGTCACAAGAAAGTAGGTACTCGCGATTTCTAGAAAATCTACAATAGTGTGGTGAACAATTGTTAATAAACGATTCCCCCACTATCAAACCACAATGATGTCGTTTGCACGGCAACTGATAATGATGAACTACTTGCCCAGCGTTTCGCCTCAATCTCCACTTTGGACTCAGAAAACAACCCCTCCCTAGATTCCCATTGCGGACTGAAGCCACTCTTGAAAACCTGGTCATCACCCCATCCCAGGTCAGATACATTATGAAAAACCATGACACCAACAAAGCCTGTGGGTCTGATCTTATATCTGTAATAGTAATAAAGGAATGCTCTGCTTAACTGCCCCTGTTCTCTCCAAACTCTACAAAAATGAATCTTGCCTTCCCGATAGCTAGAAAATTGCCTCTGTGGTATCAGACTACTCCCGATTTTTCTAAAATCTTTGAATCCTTAATCAATCTAGCGACGGTCCGGGACTTAGTTAATGTTAAGCTTCTTTCTAACAAGCAGTATGGATTCAGAAAAGCACGATCTACTGCGGGCATCCTAAAGGTCATTTCTGAACGAATATATCATACACTGGACAAGGCAGGTGAGGCTAGGGCAGTAGCGCTTGATATATCCAAGGCATTTGACAAGGTATGTCATAAAGGGCTTCTAAAAATTAGCTCATATGGTATTACTGGGTAACTATTTAATATAATTAGATCCTTCCAAACCAAAAGAAAGATCCTGGTTGTCCTCGATTGCCGTTAATCTGAACAACATGACATAAATGCTGGTGTACCCCAGGCATTTATCCATGGACCTTTATTGTTTCTGATCTTCATAAACGACCTCCCTGATTACATTTAGTCTGAGACAGGTAGATTTGCTGACGATACCACGCTTCACTCTCGTCATGTGGGCAAAACGGACGCGATCATATTCAAGGATTGGTGTCATAAATGGTTGGTAACTTTTAATTCCGCAAATACAAAGCTCCTTTCCTTTAATAACTAATAGAAACCTCTTCACCCACCAATTGCCATGGCCAATAACACCCTACATGTGAGTTCAACATTCAAACTCCTTGGCCTAAGTTATCACAGATAACATGAATTGGAACAAATACATTGAAGACATTGCCAATGCTGCAGCAAAGAAAGTGGGCTCCCTCTACCGTGCTAGTAAACTTATCACACCTGACATTATCATGTATCTCTACAAAGCCACCACCTGCCGATGCATGGAGTATTGTTGCCACATCTGGGCTGGTGCATCATCCACAATCTCTTCCTCTTAGACAAGGTAAAAAAAGGGTCGCCAACTTAAAAGAAATACTTTAATGGATTATTTACAAATACTTTAATGAATTGTGCTCCGATACACTGGCTGCGCTGGTACCCCCTCGACGTAAATATACTAGACCAACTCGACAATCAGCAACATCCCATCCATTCTCCGTGGAGGTCCCCAGATGCCGGAAAGCCTTCTACCTCAATAGTTTCTTTTCGTCGTGCTGCCGGCCTCTGGAACTCCCTCATTGCCTCCTGTTTCCGCGACTGTACCGACATGCAGAGGTTTAAAACTAATGTAAACATGCATTTCGCTACTCACCTTCTTACTTAGAATGACACCCAAAACTTACATTCATATTCTCAGTAACCCTCTTACGTCTGCAGTGGCGGCCTGCTTGTTTGGGGTGAAATATGTAAAGAAAAATTGCTTAAAATCCCTAGCATGATTTTGACTCTAGAAATGTCAAAAATGTAATGCTTAAGATTAAGGTGTTTTCAAAAGAAATTGAAATTAAAATAATCTTGCTTAAAACATGTCGAATAACTATGATTCAAATTCAATGGAAAGCAGCAATATTTGAATTTTTAAATGAGAGGTGATGCCTTAATTTATAAATTTATGTTTTTGAAGCTGAATCGAAAAATCTAGTCAGCATGGTTTGAGTGGTAGGATTGGCATAAAGTGACATAAATTGAAATAAATTTCGGTAAATGTATAGTCTTTAAACACCTTTAGGCACATCTGGCGTTTCCCCAGAATGTATGCCGACCTATGTGTACACATGTTCTTGTATCACATATTTATATTTATATTCTCATTTACAATTCATATAATTCTTATACATTAAATGAAATAAAATGTTATATTACCTTTTATGAATTGCAAAACAATAAAGTATATTTATCCACGTACCCGGGGTAATCTAGTTTTTAAAAATATTAGCAAGAAGATTCGACGTTGCTCGGGATTGAATGAGGATCACTACTATTACTTTCTTACTATTCTCATAGCACAATATTTCTTTCTTAGTTTTTACTGCCCCCTCACCCCATTTCCCCCACTAATATAGTTGGTAGAAGGTGAAATGTTAGATAACTAGCTGAATTAGTGTTTTATACATATGATTTCATTATAATCGGATATGCGTATTCTAAAATTGAAGGAGGTTCTGTCCCCATCAGCCACTTCGATTTGTGAACACGTAGAGATTCGAGACCATTTCTATTGTCTTCTCAGGAAAATTTATAATGATATGAATTTCATCAAAATAGGATACATTTTTAGTTTTAAAGAAGCTTTGGCCTACATAGCTTTCTTAAGTTACTAGGGCACTTAGAGATCCGGGACCACTGTTATTGTCTTTCCAAGAAAATGTTATACACATGATACACATTTCATATAGAGTTTATTTGATGTTTTGAGGGGTTATGCTCTCATACCACCCTCATGAGTGCATTTAAAGATTCGGGAGCACATCTATTATCTTCCCCGGCATATTTTACATGAGAATACATTTTTTAGATTTTATGTAGAATTTTTAACCTGTCTTTTTTTTAGGTAACACACAAACATCACAAGCGCACACATACACACATATATTGACTTTTATGTATAGAGATAGATATAGATATAGACTTTATGTATGGAATTTTTTCTGGTTGTTTCGCTACCAGTCACCATCGTGTTTACGCACGCCTCCCCTGTCAGTGTAACGGATAACCATTGATACATGCGGAGTTTACATTCAACGCTTGTGTCTTTCGTTAAAGGGCCAATTTAACGCCTTTAACCACTGTATCAAGTTCGGCCAGATTGATGTGCCTAGGATCATTGACCGGACGCAACACGTTCATGCGTATTCCCTCACCATCTATATTTTCATTGATTAAAATAAACAAACTAATATTATTTCATGTGTGAAATGTTCTGACTTGTAACTTGAGGCGAACAAAGGCGTTTCTCTTCCTATGCCAATTATACCAGTCGAGGGTACGTCATCGACAATCAGTTCGGCAGAGACTGAGTCATTATGGCGGTGATGGCATTTTTTTCTGCTGGGTTATGGTATTCGTTCTGTTAAGCTCTAAGAGGTACACCTTCCCAGGCTTTGCCTTTTCGCTTTAGGCAGGTTTAGGTTATAACTGATTGAGGCGCTTTAACCGGGAAATGCCGACGGTGTGGCTCAGGCAATCTTTAAGGGGCCAAAGTGCAGCACCTTTTGTCTGCTGGCCTAGTCTCCCAACCTTCCGGCCGTGTACTACATCTCCCCCTGGGAGACAGCTTAAATGCATTGATGTGAAGACCAAAGGCAATTCGAGATCACTTTCACTGCTACAATCTGACGACAGTCTCCTCACATACGTGACAGTTCACAACTTCACTTAGTCAGAATAAGAAAAACAAATGTCAACAACAGAATACGTACTTTCGAGATTTTTTAGATGACGATTGATTCTTTGTATTATTTGATTATTCAGACTACTTCTCTCATTTTGAATGTGTTTTCATAACATTACAGCCCGAGTTACTATCATCCTAAACTAACAACATTATAATCGTCCAATATTAAGCACTTAAGATTGGCAACAACCATAAATGAAATTAGTGCTATGGAACTGTTTGGATTCGAACTTGGCACACCCACGTCGTCATTTCACATTGTCATCCACTTCAGCACAGTCATCCTCCAATATTTGTGGCGCTAAATAAAGTAACAAATAATACGTGAGACATATTAGGGCAGAGATGTTGACAGTTGCATGTAAAAAATTTGAAAATAAAAGAATGAACGTTGAACTGTATACGCTTCTCAATCACTCTCCTTACCAGAATGCTACAACTATTAAGGTATAGTTGCGTGTTTGTTTTGTTTTACAGTATGTCAACCTTTTCCAGGGTTATCTTATGCTGAAAACGTATACATGTTTTATATGGCATTGTTTTGTAGATTCATTTTTGCATATATTTTGTAACACATAGATGAGGCCCGAACTGGTTTTACCACTACGGTTAGATTGAACCTAACAATATGAGCAAGAAAGAAGCGACTCGATCCCCCAATACTCCTAAATTGAGCTCTCATCATTGAATGTATTTTGTATCACACTCACGAATGTTAGGTGAGGGAGATCTTGAGATTTTTATAACGTTGGGATTAAAGGTAAGCGCCAAAAGGAAAGAAAGAACAAGGAAACATATATTTGGTGACTGTCTGAGGTTGGGTAAGGTAGGGGACAACAGTTGGGCGAATGAAAAATGATATTAAACCAATAGATAAAACTCTTATAACTACTATGACTCTTGGTCAGATTGGACCTGGGAGTAATGATAATTAAGGTGTAACTTTACAATCCCAAAAGTATTCACATTATGGTGACACAACTGCAATTTAAAGTCATGATGAATCCATGAAGGTTTGGCTATATATACATCGTGCGAACCGTTTGAATAATTATCTCTACACTAATGATTCCTAAAGGATGAAACGTATACGTCTATATATAATTAAATATTTATCATTAAATACTTATTTTGAACTCCCATTTGGGCCGGGCCGGCCCGTCTAGTGAAAAGTAATAATGCAGCCGTCAAAAAATAAATGGACAATGTTAAGACGGCTGACTATCATTGCCTGTTATTAAGTGTTTCTGTTCACCACTTCATATAGTTATTTAGATGGGCAACATCTGTTGGGACGTCGGGATTTTGAGTTAAAGGTGACACTTGTTCCATGGTTCGAATTGTGCGACCAGCTTGAATAATTATCTCTACACTGATAATTCCGAAAGGATAAACCCTATACATCTGTAGATAATTAAATAATTATAATTATCTATCTATCTATCTATCTATCTATCTATCTATCTATCTATCTATCTCTCTCTCTCTCTCTCTCTCTCTATATATATATATATATATATATATATATATATATATATAACGGAACGATGAAACAACGTTGTTTTATGTTAATGGAGAGAATATCACTAACATACTAATTATGGCATGTTATTAAAAGGACATTATGTCTACGAGATAATTTACGTTGTCGAAATTGTATTTAACTGGTGTGAAGTAAACACGCCAGAAACAATAAAAGAGTTAGGTTCGTATTTTGCGAAGTACTCTGATAAAGAAGAAAAAAATGACACACGGGTTAACAAAAGAGTGCATAGTGCCGGAAAGTAAGTATCGCTTACTTCACCGACAAAGTACATTGACATTGTAATAGGTTCTGAGAGCGACCATAGGACTAATTTGCCGTTCAAAGACTGCGAGCAGTTTCGCTTAATTCTTGTCTGTTTTGATATAAGCAACAGAAAAGGTGTGCGTGCACCTAACTGTTAAGAGGGTTTCATCAAGAGTGAAGGTGAAAATGTGACAAAGAACTAGGCTTACCTTCTTCCGACAGACAAATTTAAATTTATTGTACTCAAATTACTATATATTTTCTATCTAAATTGCAGATCTTCTCGCTTGTTACACTTTTTCTACTTCACTTCTGATAAAGATCTCGTAACAGTTGGGCGAAGATGAATTCTGTCCGTTTAGATCTGTTCTTTTCTATGTAATTCCATATATATATATATATATATATATATATATATATATATATATATATATATATATATATATATGACATATTTCATTGAAGTACAATGCAAGACAGAATTATATACAGAGAAATCAACAGTAAAGTATAAGATGATTGCTTGTTACCTGTAGTATGTATTTGCTACTTTTTAAATATGTTTTACGTGTATGTCCGTCCTAATATTTCGGTAATAGATTCTCTTATTCAGAGGAAGCATAGAATTATTCTCTTGCTCATTATTAAATGAGCTGGAAGTCATAGTAAAGGATTGACGGCACGTAATACAGCACATAAAATAGGTAACTGAGATATAAATGACAAAAAGGTTAAGTAAATAGGTTTCTTCTGTCCCAATAGGTTTTGATTTTGTGTTGGTTGTTGTGTCTATTGATTATGGTCTTTGAACATTTATTATTTGTGTTTATGTTTTACAGCATCCATTTATAAGGTAATTGTAAAGCTCGCGCTAAGTAAACTATTTTAACGCATAACTTCTAATGGGATAAAAGTTAATTAAAACACAGCCCATCAGATAGTCAGAAATACTGAAGATCTTGAAATCAGCTCAGTGTAAAGACTTTCGACCAAGCAAAGACTTTCGACCAAGCAAAGACTTTCGACCAAGCAAAGACTTTCGACCAAGCAAAGACTTTCGACCAAGCAAAGACTTTCGACCAAACCGAGCTATTATAATTAAGAAATCAACTAACCTCATGACATTAAGAGTATAATCCGTTTCAGAACACCAACATCAACAAATGTATTTATGAACGAACTTTTCTAGGACATTGATATCTGTTCTCTTTCATCAGCACAAGTTACAAAGTACATCACAGTTAACATTTTTAAAACGTCAGTCAACCAATCTACATTATTTTTTTTAGAAAATAAAAGACACATGGTTAGCAGATAAAGGGGAGTATCCTTATTTTTTATTTTCTCGACAGATATGCATACACATGTAAATATAGTAACACCCATGTATACATAACTAACAATATAATACTTAGTTCTATAATCGTATTACAACCAAACGATAGCAACTTTGTAAAATCGGCTATCAGTTTTCTTTTTTGTCAGAAACTGTGTATATAACCAGATGCAAGGGTATGGTTAACAGAAAGCAATAGTCTGAATAAAAGGAAGTCTTCAAACACAAGCCCCAAGTTAATCTAATTTCTCCTAATAAAATTATTTACTATTTGAAAGCAAAATAACGAAATAATTTGCAATTTCTCCGAGAGAATACCGTCGAATGCAAAGGTAATATCTAACCGTTGTCAACTTAAGTATTCTTTTAAAGACAGGGGAGATAATTTCACAAAAAATAGTTTAGTATTTCCCTACTAGTAAGATTACGGTTTGAGGGAAATAACTCCAGTTTGATCAATAACGTAAGTTTAAAGGATAAGAAATGAAGAATTAAATGGTCAGTGTTACAATAAAAAAAAGCTTATTTTAAATGTTTTTCAAGTATTTATTTTTTGGTTGGAATAAGATTCTAAAGTAAATTATTATATTTTTCTTTATGCATACATAGGTGCATAACTGCGTATTTAGATGTGTATGTATTTTTTCGAGACATTACAACTAAGTACACTCCATTATTTCTGTCTACGAAAAATAATGTAAAAGTGTTAACTGATTTTTTATATTTTTTAACTGTGATGTACTTTGTAATTTGTGCTAATGAAGAAACTTGTTTTCTAATAAATGTCTTTAAAAACTTTTGTTTAACAAAAAAGGGTGGTGATGTTGGTTTTTTGAACGATACACTTTTAATGATTATGTCATAAGTTTTGTTAACTTCTCAATTCTACTTATCTATCTATATATCCATCTATCTATCTATTTATCAATCTATCTATCTTTCTCCCCCCCTCTCTCTCTCTCTCTCTATATATATATATATATATATATATATTAATATTAATGCTCCCTTTTTAGATAAATAAATCTTAACTGATGAGCACTGTCTGACATTATAAAAATCTGAGGTCGTTCAGCTTACACGCCCGCGTGTTTAAGCACTTGTTGATCTCGGAACGTTTGAATCCCACCGCCGGATTTAAATGTATCTTAATTTGAGTTATGTATGTGGTGATTTCCGTTAGGGTAATATATTAAGGCGTAGGATCGGACGTGTATTCTGAATCTATGAACTACGTTCGAATCCGTTTGACCGCCTGAAGCCACTAATCCTGCACTAGTGAGGACAACGTTGTCTGTAGATGAATACACTTTAATATTTAATTTTAAAAATATTAATAGTATATATATATATATATATATATATATATATATATATATATATAGGGTGTTCTAAAAAAGATTCTTTTTGAATCATAATAACCTGTTATATTTACTGATTTTGACTTGCAATCAAGATTGATAAGTTAGTATAGGAGTAAGAATACTCATTTAAAGATACTTGAAGTAAAATTAACAAATCATAAAAAATGTACTTTTAATTAAGGTAAATGTTATTGAAGTAATTTCAAAATGTTCATAAAAGGAACTTTAACCCTAACCTGTTCTGATCAATACATTTTCATATCGTGAGAAAATAGACGTACAAACGCCCTGCAACATTTACTCCGGAAGTTGAGGACATTTTTCTTCAATTGCTTCACTCAGTTTTAAGCATTTTCTTGTTGGTCTTTCTTAGATATTCTATTAAAGCAGGAAATCTGGAAAGAAATAACTGAAAACGGAGAGTTGTTTTATGTTGTGTGTTTATTGTATGCAGTAATATATAAGGTTTAACAATCTATATTATTCCTTCTATAAGATATTTTAGTGTGATTCTTTAGTTTTCGTATTCAAATTAACTTGTTGGGGAAATTATACTAAGTTTCTATTTATTTGCATTTGTGATTTTATTTATATTAATTAATTACCCTAAACCAGAGTTAATATTTTGTCCACCGTTTATAAATACTTCGCTCCAACGATTTTAAAAAGAATTCTCATCTAGAAATGTTAAGATATATAGTTTTTCTCGCAGACATAAATTACAGGTATTGTCTAAAAAATCTACATGCATGTATACTATGTCCGAGATAGAAAGAAACTATTTTAAAATTTCAAGATGTACAAAATTCTAAGTAGACCGGAACGTACAGCGGCCAATACATTATAAAAATGGTATCCAAATAAATGAGGATATGTAAGTAATTCTAAAAGTAATACTTCAATTCACAAAATAAATCGTCAAACACCAACTGCGCAAGAAATACATACATAGAAAGATGAATAGTTATACGACCAGAACATTATGATAATCGCATCAAGATTAAACCAACCGATCTATACATGAAAGAAAAGGCATAGAATAATATCTCACCGCAGAAATATCCTTAAATATCGAATACGACAGAATAAATCTGAGGAAGGCTGGACAAATAATGGCCGAAACGTTGTTAAAACGACATTAACCCAAGATGGAGACAATAGTCCGAAACATGTATACGTACTGTTAAGGGCAATACCTCATCTGATAAATATCAAATTGAACTGCATTTTAAAAAATCATCATGAATATTCATACTTTATAAACACCTGTAAGCATATTTGTAAACCGGAAGTGAGGTTAGTAAAAATAATGAAAGCAATTCTTAAAAAACGTGAAAGATTGAAATAATGAAGTCAGAAATGTGTTGACGTTTTCGGTCGATAAAAAAGCAATTAATGTCAGCATTCAGTCGGGAAGGAAGAAGACATCTGAAAAGTTATATAAAACAACATTCCCGAAATCCGTCACAGATCATAAACTCTTTAATTCAGCACATACGATTACATATCCATAGCCTTAGCCGTATATATATATATATATATATATATATATATATATATATATATATATATACATGTAGGTAAGGAGATATTCACACCTACGTCTATATTTACACATATACACCATCAACGACATACAATAACACATATAATTAAAGTAGTATATATATATATATATATATATATATATATATATATATATATATATATATACATATATATATATATGAGCCTTTATCAATGTAAGATTAATTAATTTTCTTTTACATTAATCTTATTAATTTTGGAATAATATTCCATCATCAGAGTTGACCAGTATTGTGTCATTTTTTTTTCATCAAAAACACAACATCAAAAATAAACAAATTTTGTTCCGTTTGTTATTTCGATAAAATGTCCTTTTTATGGTGTATCCGCGTCGATGTCAAATTTTGGTTGTAGAACGAAGAAAGCATTGGCATGCTAGAAGTTTAAGAAAATGGGTCGTTCATTTCAAAGCATTGGTGGGTCAGTATTATAAATTTGAATATATATATATATATATATATATATATATATTATATATATATATATATATATATTATTTAGAAATTATATGAAAATATACTTATGACAATTAAGCTACACACAGGCATTCATGCTTCATTCTCGCTGGAAATCAGAAGGCTAATGCGCGTATTTTTTGTTAGCGTCTGCATATATATATATCTAATCAGTGTTGTTATTACTCCTTCACGGGCTAACGTTTTCATTTGCCAATAGCTGACTTTCTTTCAAGCAGAGACCTAAGTGACCTTTGTTTTGCACCTTATTTTGTGAGGGCGTCGGTTTCTGGCGCATTCCTTGTTTAGTATGTAAATAGCCACCCCACAAAATAATTAAACATGTTTAAATTGTCTGCTTCCATCCACGACGACTAAAACACAGAGCCGTACAAAGCAGCACTAACAGTTTTAAATATCGATATTTTATACTAATTTATAGTTTTTATGTTTCAGATATAAATATATCTATCATATGTCACCATTTTAGCATGACACCGACACAGCCCAAAAAAGCATTATCATTCTCAGAGTTTCAGAAGAGACATATTTTAGGTTAATATGAATGTGGCCTTAATATCTGCAAATTCCAGCTAACCTCGGACTTCTACTTTCTGGTGTTAACCGAGTGATTGTCCAATTAATCAGAGATAGAAAATAATCAATATCATCTTGTATAGGTCTTTTATGGGCCGTTACAAGTCTTCATGATTAATAATGGTAAGGGGGTCTATTTATTTATATATATCGAGAGAGAGAGAGAGAGAGAGAGAAAGAGAGAGAGAGAGAGAGAGAGAAAGAGGGAGAGAGAAAGAGAGTGAGAGAGGCTTGCGTGACCCGGGTTCCGACGTTGCTTAGAAAATGGAGGAGACTAGTAACGCACTCCATGTGTAAATTGACCGGAAATGATCGAAGGGAAACTTTTTATACAAAATTCTAAGCATTTATCCATCCAAAATATCAAAACTATTTGTAAAAAAATATTTGTTGATTACTCACTGAGTTGTTTGCTACGCAGTGGTGTGTTTCTGAAGGGTTTAGTTTTTATTTTACAATTTAACATGATAATAGACTGTCTGACTTGTTTACGAATGAACATAAATATATTATGGTGGAATTTCATTTCGCAACGAATTACATTCAAGAGAGGGGATACTCAATTTGCCGCTGTGTCTGTACTCGGTGCAGGGACTTTGTTTTTAATTTACAATTTAACAATGGCGTGACGTAATAACATTAATGTGAAAAATACTCACTGCCTTGTTTACTTATCCGCGATATATGTGTGTTTTTGGAGATTATTTTCTGTTACACCGGCTGTTCTAACAGCAGAGAACCTACACCGGTTCTCACTATAAATAGTGCGAGTAGACAATTACCAGGGAGAAAAGGGCAGTACTGTAACTGTCTAGCCGAGTGCCAGTCAGTTTCCTTACCTTTGTACCTTTTATGTTAATACACTTGTTATCTTAACCCAACCTCGACTTGACTTCTTCTTTTTACTGTTGGACTACTTCACAACATTTTCTTATAGTTTACAATGTAAAACTAGATTGCTACACCCAGAACAAACGTGATCTAAAAAGGCTCTTTTTAACCAAGATGAAATATCTTTAACATTAAGTACTGATAAATAATCATAAATTTGGCTTTTGATAGCAAATGTATTACCTTACGATTAGGAATATTTCGTATATTGTATTCAATGGCCAATTATAAAAAGAACAGATAATTCATATAACCCTGGCTCTAGATTTTGCAATCTCTACATATAGAAGAATAAACTACTATAAAAATTAAAACTAATTTACTTAATGTTAAATCTGAAATCATTTCATCTTGTCTCCACAAAAGAAAATACAAATATTATAAATTTAAAATAAATCGAAGTTAATTCTGATTTCTATACGTAAATTCTCTACCCACTAATATATTTTTTTAAGAAAGTAACAACAAAAAATAGTAAATAATTACACTAATATAATCATAGCTAAAGTGAGAATAACTCTAAAATATTTCCAATATAGATTCATACTTTTGCAAAATAGATATTTCACACGTTTTAATATATGAACATATGCTTGAATTTGTAAGAATGCAAAAAAATGTGTTTAATGCATATTAATTTATTATGATCTACTATAAGTTAATACATCTAAATGACCAAATGTTCTTCATTTAAATTTGAATAAAGATTATCTTTATATACCCTGTGAAATATTTATGAAAGATTTATGCATGAAACATAGATCAGGATGACAGAAGTTTTTTTTCATCCTAAATTTATTTAATTGGTTTGTTATCTTGTTTTTATTTAGAAGGCATGAATGAGTTTTACTAATTAAACTAAAATAGAATAAGGTTTACTTGTATTAACTTGACATAGATTTAACATATACACACACATATATATGAGAGCTTGAATGCCTACTAGAGATAGCGTGAATGCCTACAGGATAGACCTTGAATGCCGACTAGACACTGCCTTCGCGTTTCTAAGGTATTTCTGTACAGGGGTTTGTCAGGGCAACCTGGCATGCGGATACTTCTCCCTACAAGTAAACCTTGACGAACTATTCAAAATAACATAGTATTCGATACACAAATATTATCCCCTCTGTATAGCTACCCCATAATAGCTTATACGAAAGATAATGGACCTTCTCCAAGTGATGATGCCTCTAGTAACAGCACTAAGCTGGATACTCCATCAGACTGGATGAATTTGTGTCCTGGAATCTGGTAAAACCAGGAGACCACAATAAAGATATATAATTACATAGTTAACTGGTCAATTGATGAGAGGAACATTGATGTTCTTACCTTATTTACTGGCTCGGCATTTGAGAGGTAGGGGAAAACTTTAATGGAACACTCGAATATCTATGTATCTCATATGAAGCTCAAGTGTAAGCCCCAGAAGGGGTCTCTTGATTTCTGAGAACTTTGACTGGAGCAAAATCAAACAAAAATATATAGAGAGATCATTTGAATTACCTACTGTAGAGTTTGAATTACTTACAGGAGAGTTTGAATTACCTACTAGACACGATCCTCGAGTGTATTCGGTCTCGTTGTACAGGGGTTTGTCAGGACATGATGGTACTTCACCCTACAAATGAACCCTAAATATTATAAAAAAGCAGTATTCGAGGCCCAAATAAGATCCCCTTGAAACGGCTATATGCTGGCTTATAAGAGGACTGGTAAACTATCTCCTGATGATATTACCTCAAGTACAATCTCTAGGCGTGATGCTCTACCAGACAATATAAATGTGTGTCCTTGAATCCGTTCATACGAAAATACCACAAGAAAGATACATCATACTGTAGTTAACTGGTCATTAAGGGAGAGATACATTAATGTTCTTCACCACCAACGCAACGTTTAAGATGCATAGGTTAACTTTAATGAAACACTCGAATATCTATGTATACTATATAGAGATCAGGAAAGGGTTCCTTGATTTCTGAGAACTTCCACTGAAGTCAAATATATATATATACTATCTATTTTAGGTTAAAAACTAAAAATGTTTTTAATAATCACACATGCATTTATATTTTATTAAATAATGTAATGTAGCACATAAGACAATTTACCTTTTAATAATAAAAATGATGAATGTAAGAATGGACATAATGAACAATATAAAATTATTAAGAGTAATAATTATGAAAAATACTTTAAAATACACTTTAATTTTGATTAATATCGAGTATTCATAACATTATAAAATAGGTATCAATGAGCCTAAACGTCTTCATTGCTGGCCGTTGGTTTATGAGGCTCAGATTTGAATAAGGTTGTTACCAAAACGTATAAGCACATATGAAGCCATAATGTTTGTATAACTAAATTTATTCTATTAATTTTGTAATATATATATATATATATATATATATATATATATATATATATATATATTATTTTAATGCAAAAAAAGGACCATCAGAAAAATTGAAAGAATAAAAAGTATAATAAAACAGATGAATTCTGTTATTTTAACAATGTTTGCATACATATATATATATATATATATATATATATATATATATATATGTAAAGGAGTAAGGCTACCAACATTTGTAGAATGTTTTTTTCAACATTTATTTATTATTTTGTTGTTTTTTTCAACATTTATTTATTATTTTACCATTTTATGATTTTATATATAACGCGTTTCAAGCGGTGGCCCGCTTTCATCAGATATGAAAATCCATTTGAAGAAATGTCTTTCGATTCGAGCAAATGTTGTTTCATTTGAGGAATTTGTTATTGTTTTTGCGCATGCGTGGGTTTGCGGGTGTGTGGGTATCTTTGATTTTTATTTTTATTTTTATTTGTCATTTTTCCTGCTTCTCTTGGTCAAGTGCGTGTTACCCATCCATGATCCATCGGTCATCCCAGCCTTCTAGGGTGCGGAGAACTTTTTTTGAAATTTGATACTTTTTATTGCTTTTTGTCGTCTCCAAAAATGAAGTGGTGTCTGCGTGCGTGTGTGTCCGCATGTGTGTGGTCTGATCTTGAGTCTTGTGAATAGGTGAGCGATACATACACACACACACACACACAAACACGCACACACACACCCATGCGCGCGCACCCACAGGCGTGTGGTTATAGTGACAGAGAGGGGGATAAAGGTTGAATTATATACACATACATACATACACACACACACACACACACATATATATATATATATATATATATATATATACATACATACATACATCCACACACACACATACATATACACACATATTTTCAAAAGATAAATTAATGCAAACGGTCCAAATAGATTTCAACTTGGTTTGGCCGATTTCATAGTTCGGTATTTTATGTGCAAATTTAATGTCTATTGTAAATGATTCATTTAACACAAGTTGCTATTTGACTCATAGCTGTGTAGAAGTGCGCAATAAGAAGTTATATACTAATATTATCTTCCTTGAATAAGAATTTTCCAGTCTATAGATAACTATAAATAGTTATTTATGTTTGTACTTAACTAGAGGTGGATAAAGTGTGATCAAAGTGTGTGTTGTTAGAGTTATGATCTGTTTAATGTTGGATTAGATTTAAGTATGAAGTTTTTTTCTTGTGTTAGTAAGTAAGTGTAGTCTTGGCTTTGGAAAATTGGCATTATTTTGAATTTTCCTCCGCTGCATGAGTGCACATGTTGGGAGACGAATAATTTACGGTTTTCTTTGATTTTAATGTTGCTTTTATGTAAAGATACTCTATTATTAAATGTTTTCGTCGCACCTATATAAGCTTCATTAGACATAGACAACGTTCCTGGAGGTGCAGTTAAGATCTTTTTTTATTGTGAATGTTTGTGTTGGGTTTTTAAATGTGTATTAGTTCCCCTCCATTATTATGTCACAGACCCCACATCTTTCCTTGTTGCATTTTGTGACCCCTTGTATTGTGTGTTGGTTGAGTTTAGATGAGGTTAAAATTTGTTTGAGGTTTTTCGGTTGGCGTTTGCTTTTTATTATTTTTGTTGTTTTTAATATGTCGTTTAGTTTGTTGTTATGGTTGAGTAGGGTTATGTTTCTTGTTATTTCTGTGAATAATTCTGGATTGTTTTTGTTGTGTGTAGAGATGTATGCCAATATTTGTTCTTTGTTTCGTTTTTTGGGGATTCGTAATTGTTCTAATGGAATGTTTTCTGCTAGTTCTATACCTTTATGTATTATTTGTAGCGGGTATCCTCTTCTTTTTAAAGTTTTCCGTAGTTCCTCCAGTCGGACAATCCGGAGGTCTTTGTCACTGACTATAGTACAGATCCTGCGTGCTAGGGAGTAGGGTATAGATTTTAGGCAGCTTTTGGGGTGATGGCTTCTAAAATGGAGATATTGTTGGGTGTCTGTGGGTTTGTGGTAGATGTCTGTGATTATGTGAGTGTTTTTAATTTTAATCAATACATCTAAGAAGGGTAGTTCTGTTTGACTGTGTTCAATGGTGAATTTAATCTTGGGGTGTAGGTTCTGTAGTATGCTGTGTAATTTATTGATGTCCCCCCATGTGGGTTCCCAGAGGATAAAACAATCATCCAGGTATCTTTTCCAAGATTTCATGAAGAGAGTTTGAATATTCTGTCCATATATTTCTTCTATCTTTTCATATAAGATCTTCTCTAGGTAGGCTAGTGTTAGGGTGGCATATGTTGGTGCCATTTTGGTTCCCATTGCTGTACCTAGAATCTGGATGTAGTTTTTGTTATTAAACTCAAAGGAGTTGTTGTTGAGAATAATGTCTATGCTGTCGAGGATGAATTGTTTGGTGAATCTGTGGTGTAGTATTTGTGGGTGTTTGTCCATCCAGTGTGATATTGCGTGTTTACCTAAGTCATAGAGAATGTTGCTATATATGTAACTAATTTAGTCCCGGAATTTACTATTTGTGGTAAGGAGCCTAGGAAGTGTATGTCGTCTCTTATGTAGCTTTTGACTTGATCGGTGAATGGTTGTAGTAATATGTCAATTAAGTTACTCAGTCTGCTTGTTGGGCATGATGGTCCTGCTACTATGGGTCTAAATGTAAGGTCACTAGGACTCGGGACACTAATATATTCTGATGCCTGTGTGTTGATGGCATTCCTTATCTCATTTGATTTATGTATCTTAGGTAGTCCGTAGAAGTTGTTTGTTTTAATCATGAAGTTTGTTAGGAAATCTTTTTCTTTTTTTGTTAGTATATTATTGTATGTTGTGCAAAGTTTTGTGATTTTTGAAATGGTGTTGTTATCAATGTTGGTGCTAATTGATTTGTAGTAATCATTGTTTTCTAGTACCTCTGTAATTTTCGATTTATAGTAATGTTTGTCCATGATGACTACCGCACTGCCTTTGTCAGCTTCTTTTATAATTATGTTATTATTATTTAGGATGTTATCTAGTGCTTGGTTTTGTTTAGATGTTAGGTTACTAGTAGGTTTAGTTTTACTCTGAGGGTTGATGTTCCATAGGTTTTCAAAGTAGGTGTTTAGTTCTTTCGTATTGTTGTATTTGTTAGGGAAATATGTTGATTTGTTTCTCACTAATGACTGATCTGTTTTGTTATCTTTATTGTTTAGTGTTTCTATTAGTCTAAATTTGCGTTCAAATTCTTTAAGGTCCTTCCTCAGTTCCGTGATATTACTTTTGGGAGTTGGGCAGAATTTGAGGCCTAATTTTAGTATTTCTATTTCCTCCTTTGTAAATGTGTATGTGGATAAATTGATAATTTTGGGTTTTAAATTGTCTAATCTGGGATTGTTGTCCGGGGAGGGGTTTCTAAAAAATGAAAATGAGTGTTGTTTGTTTCGTTGATTTGAGGAGTTGTTGAAGAGTGATTGCTTTCTATATATTGTGTGTGTTTTAGAGGATTGTGTTGGTTTCTGGCAAAATTGGGGTCGTGCGTGTTGTTATAATTGGCGTTGTGTGTGTTGTTATAAGGGTTTATTTTGGTATATTTGAACGTGTTATTATTGTTAGTTAGTTGTTTCGGGTTGGGGTATCTTGGTAGAGGTTATTGATGGTAGACGTAGTTGTGGGGTCTGTATTGTTGTGTAAGTTTATGTCTGTAGGAATTGTTATATGGTTGTTTTGTTTGATGATGTGGGTAGTGTTTGGAGTATTTCGATTGTATCCATTGGTGTGTTGGCTGGTTGTAGGGTCTGTTTTGTTGTGTGTGGTAGGGTGGGAGGTTGTTGTATGAAGGTTTCATCTGTTGGTGTGGTGGGTGTGGGTAATTGTTGTAAGGTTTACTTGGGTGATTTTGGTAGGGGTTGTTGAGTAAGGGTATTTTGTGGTGGTTTGTTGGTGTGGTGTAGGGTGTATGATAGGTTTTTTTTTATTGTATTGGTCGGTGTGGGTGGAAGTATTTAGGTTTGTATTGTGTTGGCCCGTATTCGTAAGGGTTAGTGTATGGTTGAGGTGTATGTGTGTTTATGTTGTATTTGTTGTGTGTATGTGCGTGAGTGTGGTTGCGGGGTGAGTTTAATGAAGATTTGGATTGAAACTGTTGAGAGGGGTGGGTAAGTGATGTGGGTATATTTATGTTGTTTCCTTGTGAGTAACTGGATCTGTTGTGTAAGTATGTTTGTGTGTGGTATGTGTTTTCTTCTTACCTCTGTTTTGTGTTATCCACTGGTTTTGTGTATGTCGTGTGTGGGTGTTTTCCATTGGGTCTTGTTCTGGGTTGTTGTTTTGGTTCATGTATGATGTTTGTTCTGTCTTTTCTTTATCGGGTAGGCTTCTTAGCCAGGATATTTTTCTTTGGACAATATTCCTGGATTTTTCTTCCTCCTCTTTGCATACGGATTCCCAAAGTTCTGATAGGAATTGATGAGTTTCCGTGGGGCATGTTTCTTTGATTTGAGTGGAAATTTTGTTGTCGATTTCCGTGTATTTTTGTGTGAAGTGTATTTTGTTGTCTTCTTGTATGTCGATTTGGGCTTGTAGTTTGGATATATTTAGGGCTTTTTTTATTCTTTTTTGTTCTTCCGTGTCCTGTGGGTTTATTTTTTCTCGGAATATTTTTGGGATGAATTGTTCCTCCATCTCCAGAAATGTTTTATATGTGGATGCGGTATCACTACTTTTTATTGCATGGTAGAAAGCCATTTTCCTTAGTTTTAGGAGGGCTCCCCATATTTGGAGGTTTTGTTCTTTCGTTTTTAATGATTCCTCCTGGATATATGCTAGTCTATAGTGTTCTATGAATTCGTGCTGGGGTGCAAGTAGTTGTATAATTGTTTCTTTGATGTTGTCTTGTTCCTTGTTTTGTTGATTGGATAAAAGATGAAGAACCGTATCCACTTTCTCGTTGAGTTTTCGTAATTCTTCCTCGAGAAGTTCTTGTTTGTTGTTGTGGATTTTCTGGAGTTCCAGTAGGTCTTCCAAGGATTTTTTACTTGTTGGTGGCATTCTCTCGTTGTAGTTATATATAGAAAAGAGGGTAGTGCAGTATTAGTGCAGTTCCAACGAGAGAAAAGTATATATGTAAAGGAGTAAGGCTACCAACATTTGTAGAATGTTTTTTTCAACATTTATTTATTATTTTGTTGTTTTTTTCAACATTTATTTATTATTTTACCATTTTATGATTTTATATATAACGCGTTTCAAGCGGTGGCCCGCTTTCATCAGATATGAAAATCCATTTGAAGAAATGTCTTTCGATTCGAGCAAATGTTGTTTCATTTGAGGAATTTGTTATTGTTTTTGCGCATGCGTGGGTTTGCGGGTGTGTGGGTATCTTTGATTTTTATTTTTATTTTTTATTTGTCATGTTTCCTGCTTCTCTCTCTCTATATATATATATATATACATATGGGTGTGTATGTGTATAAATATATAAAGGTATCAAACTAAAAGTAGCACGTATACTTAAAAAGTTGAACCTATCGTGAAGGGCTGGCGCCGACTGTCAGCTCGAAAGTTTAGTTTCAATCCCGGCTTTAGACACTAATTGGTCTGGCCACACTGAACAGCTGTGATACAGCGAAACAGTCTGTATATAGATTACTATATATGCATATATACGGCATAATTACGTTGGCACAATGGTTCCTGCTAGATCATCGGAATTAAGCAACGTTGAGCCTGGTCAGTATTTGATTAGACCATTTGGGAATATCAGGCGCGGTATGTGGATACCTTGCTATGGGCAAATAGTTTCGCTAACCCGCAGCTCCTAACGTGACGACATGGCAAAACCGCTGAATGTACAGTCACCAATAAGGTAGACGGAAACCAGGGAGGTGTTCTTCGTCCAGGAGTGATAAAAACCCTTATGGTGATATATATATATATATATATATATATATATATATATATATATATATATATATACATATATATATGCATATGTATATAATTATTAATGACAATATATGTATTAGCATATAGCATCATATCCTTTTACTTTGTAGTCTCCTTAAAAGATTCAGCTCAATGCTTGTCAATTATTGATAACATAGCAAAATATAAGTCAGTTCATATTATATTCCAATAACCATTGTTTTATTTTATTATTTTTATTTTTTCACATTTCCCAAATATATAAAATTTCTGTGAGATATATTTTTTACTGTCCTTTTCATTTGTCTTGTGCCAAACAACATTTTTATGTCAATATCGTCTCTGCAACACCACAAAATAATCAGAAAAAATTCACAACGAGTAAAAAGTTATTGGATTAAAGGGTCTTAAAAAATGAACTACTGTATAGTGTAGGTTTTTTCCTTAGCGTCTTTTAAACTTCCTCTTTTAAAAGGTGTAATATGATTTTCATTTCAAACTCCTAGACCGTAAGAATCAAGGAAAAAAGAAATATTAGATATATATTTCAATTCAACCCCTGACCTTGTGATCATTGTCTGTTGATGTTATTGTTTTTATATATTTTATTATTAATCTTTATTTTAGAATTTAAAAAAATATATAAGCTGTATAAAATTATTGCCCATTCTCAAACTATTCCCCTCCACCCACACCGACAAACGTGTTTGTAATGAAGCTAGAACAATACATTTTACTATGATATACTGACTTCCATATCAGCCGAGTTATATTCTTCCTTACTTTCCTAGTCTTTATGTTCTCTACCTCATATACATTTGAATTCTTAACATTGAGTACTCTAAAACTATTTTTTAAATAAATACAAGTCGATCTAACATATAAACTCATCTAATCGGATTTTAAAGGTCTGACCCGAATCGCATTTGAGCTGGCAAATCAAACGTTGCTCCAGACGTACTTAATTTAATTTGTTATTATTGTAGTGTTATTCATAATACAATTAGATAAAAATAAGGACCCGAATTAAACCGTTTTCACCGTGTTCATGTTTCTTGGTAACGATAACAAAAGAGACATGAGGATACAAAACCCTGGATCTAGAATTCTGATTTCAAATTGATCAAATTACATCATTTTGATTCGATCAAAGGTCTCAAATTTAAGGCTAAAAGAGTCATGAGAAGAAAGTGAAATTCAGGGAATCTTTGTTAATTTGGGATGAATGACTATGGACTCAATTCAATGCAAAACTGAAATATTTTAATTTTCAAATAGGATGACTGTTAGTAAACATAGGAACACATACGTATGTGGATAATAAATATGTATTTATGGTAATTGAGTAATATATATATATATATATATATACATATATATATATATATATATATATATATATATGTGTGTGTATATATATGTACATATTATACAGGACCGGCGGGACAGTTATCAAAGTGGGGGGGGGCTCTCCTACAAAGGGGGGGGGGGCGGTGAAACACATGTATATATAACTTCACTATTGATGACCATAAAGTGGTGATGGGGGGCGGGCTTGAGCCCCCCCCCCCCCGGTGCCGCCGTCCATGATATATATATATATATATATACATATGTATATATGTATATATATGCATATATATATGTATATATATGTATATATATATATATATATATATATATATATATATATATGTATATATGTATATATGTATATATATGTATATATATATATATTTATATATACATATATGTATTTATATGTATATATGCATATATATGTATATATATGTATGTATATATGTATGTATATATATATATGTGTTTATATATGTATATATATATGTGTGTATATATATATATATGTATATATTTGTATATATATGTATATATATGTATATGTATATATATGTATATATATATGAATATATGTATATGTATATATATATGCATATGTATATATATATGTATATTAGTATGTATATGTATATGTATATATATGTATTTCTATATATATATGTATATATATATATATGCATATATATATGTATATATATGTACATATGTATATATATGTATATATATGTATATGTATATATATATACATATGTCTATATATATGTATATATATATGTATATATATATATATATATGTGTGTGTGTGTATGCTATGTTGCTCTACCATCTCGCTATTGCTTCGTTATAAATTCACTACTTGAAACAAAAAATTAAATAATAAAGATTTAATTAATATTTTTTTGTCATCATGAGACAAAATGTTCACATTTATTCTAATAAATTGATAACACTTTAGATTTTGTTTATTTTTATACAAATGTATAGATCCTTTAATAAAGTTCGTAAATAAATGTATTTATGTACGTATTAAATTCATAAATAAATATATATTTACGAAGAATACGTGCCATAAAGTTAAGAGCGACTAATAATGCAATCGTCTGCATTAATTTATATTACTTAGGAAATGAACAGTGAGGTAAATAAGAAGTAACGTAACAGACGCTGTCATCCCCTAAAAAACAAATGCATAAAATACATTATATATATATATATATATATATATATATATATATATATATATATATATATATATATATATGCGTGTGTGTGTCTGAGTGCGAAAAAATACAACCGGAAAAAATTTAAATGCTGGAAAAAATTATCAAGAAACGAGAGATTTTACCTGTTGCGGTCAGATCAACTACAAAAAAAAAGAAAAGAGTTTTAGTTTATTCGATAACGGTAAAACACGGGAAAAAGAAGAACGCACAAATACAAAAATGAAAAAAGAGAGAACAATAAAACGCGCGTCCGAAGAAACGTAAAAATGAGGAAAAGAGTGCGAGGATGGGAAAACAGAAGAAGGGAAAGAGATTTTTAAAATATATAGATGAAATGTAGTAAAAAATTAAAGTTACTTTAACCAGGATCGCAGTAGCGCAGTATTGCTTCAGTGCGGGTTTTGCCAGATTTTTACTTCATGAATAAAGGTTAAAGTAACTTTTTTTTTACTACACTTCATCGATATTTTTCCATGTTTTCCTCTTCCTTTTTTTCCTCTGATCCTCCTTTTTTTTACCATTGTAACGTCTCCTCGCACAGGTTTATTATTCTTTATTTTTTCAAATAGTTAAACCCGTGCCAATGATGTCTATAATTGCGTTCTTTTTTTTCCTATGTCCGTTATTGAATAATATTAAAATGTTCACTTTTTCTGAAGATCGGAACGAAACCGGTGAACTCTCTCTATTTCTGATGATTTTTCCTGTATTTAAATTTGTTTTTTTTCCGTTTGTCTTTTTCACACATCTTGTCTTACATGGCTTTTCATTTTATGATATATCATGCATTTTATCCTTATATATATATATATATATATATATATATATATATATATATATACGCGGTATATACTAAAATACTGAGAGCATACAAATATACACTTAGTTTCGTATTAGGATGTATTTGGTAATAAAATGTGACATATTATACGAGCCCAGTCTCAGTTTAATCATATTATATACAGCTTTTATGCAGGCTCCTATCATTAATATCAGTGTATTGTTGTGCTTTTATCATTTTTGTGGCTTTTAGGTTAAAGATATTCTCAATAGTTAGACTGTGTATAACTAATGCATTTAATGTGTGTTCTCGTTCTGGCTATATTATGCTCATATAGTCGCATTTTATGGAGAAGGGGACGGAATGTCTGACCTCAGTATACTTTGTCACATTCCTCACACGATACTATATATATATATATATATATATATAAAGTCTATATATATGTATATATATATGTAATGTATATATATGCATATATAATGTGTATATATGTGTATATATATAATGTATATATATATACATGTATATATATGTAATGTATATATATGTATATATGTAATGTATATATGTATATATATAATGCGTATATATGTATATATATAATGTATATATATATGTATATATATAATGTGTATATAGTATTTTTCGATTTTTCTTTCGACAGTAAGTGCTCGACTAAGCTCAATGCTCTTGTTCTCCCCGTAAAACATTCACAGCAAGACTCGATCTTCTACAACCAATGTAAATAACTTTGTTTTCTTCTTCTATGAACCTAAAAACGAAAAGAAATGTCCATGGAAAGAGTTTATTTCCTAAAACTTCTGATCTTTGGAACACACTTCCTACTGAATTGCTTTCTCGTAGACTACAACATAGTCGTATTCAAGTCCAATGTTAATTAATACTTATAAATCCGTCCTATTAACTAACCCATTATAGCCATTATAGTTTCCTATGGTAAAATATATATTTTCCCATGTGACCATGAGGTAAGAGCGTCCCCCACGACCACCCGTATGCAAGCTGTGCGTCCCACCCGAATATTTAACTTAATTGACACATTATCTTAAATTCTCTTTATTCTGTCACATGCTTTTCTTGATACAATCCGCCTATGATTCTCAATCAACTTATAAAATAATAGGTTTTCTACACTCAACTTTTAATAATAATAATACTAATACTACGACTCCAACTACTACTACTAATAATAATAGTAATAATAACAACAATAACAAAAACAATACTAATCAAATACTTATTATATTTACAAAAAATGCTTTGAAATATATGTCAGAGTTTTTGAATTTTCACGTGAAATCAAATTACAATAAATAAGGGTAGTAGTTGTGACCCAACGGCTCACTTGTGAATCATATATATATATATATATATATATATATAATATATATATATATATATATATATATGGGTTCTTACAAATATATATATTTAAGTATATACATTCAATAATATTCGAAGACCTTCTAAATTGCAAGATCAATAAAGTATTACAAGCTACAGAAAATATATAAATTATATGTGAATTCCAATGCTCAAAGGAAAAAATCAATCCATAACCATACCTTTTCTCTGATCTTATAATTTTCTTACCCTCATATGTCGTCGAACGACCACAATTCAATTTTGCATCGGCACGTTCAATC
This sequence comes from Sepiola atlantica, assembly GCA_963556195.1. Taxonomy (NCBI): domain Eukaryota; kingdom Metazoa; phylum Mollusca; class Cephalopoda; order Sepiida; family Sepiolidae; genus Sepiola; species Sepiola atlantica. The sequence goes on from OY744524.1 coordinate 37,843,560, forward strand.
TCTTTCCTTTCATATTTCGTCGAATTTCTGTAATTCCTCTTTGTCACGGCGATAGACGAAAAACACTTAATAGGTTCATATTGCAATTTAAAAAAAAATGTTTTAAATGTTTACAATATCGTATGGTCAACATGTTTTGATATTTTGAATAACTTTAGTAAAGGTGTTTTTTGTTTACAAGAAATAATACATTTGCACCAAACTTAATAATAAAGTAATGGATTTATTATATTCCGTGATCATTAATTAATAAATACTGAAAATTTCATTGAAATTCGTTGATTTCCTGAATTTTGATGGATTATTTAGTGAATGGAGAAGTCGAAATGCCTTCTTATTGTTATTACTACGGTCCTTATTTTGACACGGAATGCAGTGACGTCAGAGGGGGGCAGGAAGTTAGTTGCTTGGCCTTGTCAACTCTCGGTGGCCATGGCAGAATACGAAATCTTTAAGCGAGATTGGGTACATTTCTTTGACGATTGTTCTATTTTATTAGAGTAAAAAGTTTGTTTTCTTATTTTATTTCATTTTTAGCTTTACCTTTTATTTATATGTATCCTTATTTTTACCTTTAATTTCTTTTAAATTAGTATCTAATTTTTCTTTCTTAACATAGGATTAAATAATTAGTCTAAGGGGGATAACTCTAGTTAATTCATATGAGTGTATACACTCTCCACAATCTAAGTAATAATTCAATTAATAGAAATATTTAGCAGATAAATCTTAATAGCTATAATTTATATTTTAGCAAATGAATAAATATAAAATATAAATCTATACGAATATTTTTAAATATCTTTTTAGTTTGTATTTGTTTTTCTGTGTAATCACAATTTGGGCTGAATTCCTTTAAACCAATAATGGTTTCGTATTAGCGGTTGTTCGAATATAAATCTTTTTAAGGGGGTATTTTGATATTTTATTTTGATTGTCAAAGTTAATAATTTGACAATTGATTTTCTTTCAGGTTTATTAGCCGGGGATTTCTCCCATCAAGGTGTTTTCCTTTGCAGAAAACTGGATAGAGGTTAGCCTGGTTCAATTCCGACCGTAAGAGACGGCTAAGAATATCGCGTTAATCTTTGGAATAACATTTTTCTTTGGGGGGGGGGGATGCTCGATAAATTTTGTAACAATACGTCATGCATTTTTATGTGTTTTGATTTGCTATTGCCTTTGACAAAGGTTTATGTTGAACTGTTCCTATCCTCTTTGGCTGTGTCATTGAATCGAAATGTACTTTGCTGTTGATAATGTACACTTTTCCCTGAAGAGCAATAAGGGTACATATTTCTCTGTACTTCTGCTGCGAAAAGCGCGTCAACTATGATGAAAACATTGAATTTGAAATTGTAAACACAAAAATAAAAATATAAAATATAAATATATTAGAGTTTTTTTTGTCTATCGCCATGCCAAACTGGAATTACAGGTACTCGCTGGCATATGAGATTGAAAGTACAGAGGCAAAATTTTAGTGTGGTCGTACGACGGCATATAAAGATGAAGAAAGCCTAACATCAGAGAAAAGGTTATGGATTTTTTTTGATTATTGGAAGGCACCTGTAATTTATATATATATATATATATATATATATATATATATATATATATATATATATATATACACGTATATATATATATATATACACGTATATATATATATATATATATATATATATATATATATATACACACGTATATATATATATACACGTATATATATATATACACGTATATATATATATACACACGTATATATATATATATATACACGTATATATATACACGTATATATATATATATACATATATATATATACACGTATATATATATATATATACACGTATATATATATATATATATATATATATATACGTATATATGTATATATATATATATATATATACATATATATATACACGTATATATATATATATACACGTATATATATATATACGTATATATATATATATATACGTATATATATATATACACGTATATATATATATATATACGTATATATATATATATATACGTATATATATATATATATATATATATATATATATATATATATATATATATATATACACGTATATATATATATATACACGTATATATATATATACGTATATATATATATATATACGTATATATATATATACACGTATATATATATATATATACGTATATATATATATATATACGTATATATATATATATATATATATATATATATATATATATATATATACCAATATTAATTGTAAGTAAATAATCTTAAATTATTTTTACCTACATACGCCAGCGTTTCAATCTTTCGCTCGCATCAGTCGAGGGAATGATAATTGCAGACGGTCACTATGATCGAACTCCTGCCACAGACTCAACCTAGACTCCGCAAACAAGCGTCATAATATGTACATATATATATATATATATATATATATATATATATATATATATATATATATATATATGTGTGTGTGTGTGTGTGTGTGTGTGTGTGTGCGTGCGTGCGTTAAGTCCAGGGTTAACATTTTTCGACCGGCGGTACAGTCATATATATCTACACTGATGATATTGTTAGGGAACTTCAAACATATATGTTAGTTGATAATAAATATGCATTTATATGAAATAATTTCTAAAGCTCTCTTTAAGTCGAGCACTTTGAGATAAATATGAAAAGGTTCTACTGAAGCAATATTGCGATAGTTCCTTCTCTTTATGACAAATTAAACACTCTCTGAGACTTTGTATATTATTGTATTTTTCTCAAATTTAATAGGGGTGTAACGTTGAGAGAATGGATGGGGGTGCTTGATTTAAGTTCATAGTGACTCTAGTCTATGGTTTTAATCGTTCGACTGAGGGTAAAATTATATATAGTCACACTTATGATTTTCAGACAACATAAAGCAAATACTTCAGTGGATAATAAATGTTTATGTATAAAAATATAATTATATACATCACGTGTACGTCTGAGAATATATATATATATATATATATATATATATATATATATATATATATATATATATATATATATATATATATATAAATTCCGTGTTATTCGTTTCTAAAACCCATTCGGTATGTAATACATCATATTTCCTCTGGTATCTGAAATGCTGACAAGAATTGACTAAATATAACATATAAAGTCGATTAATTGTGCTCATAAATGTAAGATGTAAAGCATATCAAGTACTATTACTATTGATTCATTCTTTTTGTGTCTGGAGCTGTAATGTCACTTATCATGTAACAAAAATCGAAGTTATCGAATGGTTTTGTACTATACAAGGCTTGTCTGCATATTTGATGTGCTAAAGAAAGTAAAATGGGAGTAAAGGAAAACTGATTTTCAGACGAGTATCAAGAGAATCACATTAAGTTATATGAGAAAAGACGAACATATATCAGTCGTAAGGCCGCTACCCTTACCTGAGAACGTTTATCAAATATGTCGCATTGTGGTTACTGTTATCACAGAGAATAAGATTAATATATCAAATTTAGAAAAATCTGAAGTCGAAATTCCGTCAAAATTTCGACATTGACAGAACATTTAATATCAAGGTCAAAGGTCAATGATATATGTTGCGGGATTTCATTGGCTACAATAAACAACAATTAGTGAGTGTCGACAATAGACTGAACCGAAGTTATCGCCAAGAGAGTGACTTTCACATTCCAGTTACCTTGATCTTAATTTTTAACCTAGATATCGTCAAATTAAGTTAGTGCCATGGCCGATATTTTGAACAAGTATAGTGACGATTTATCAATCGATGTGGACGCTAGGTTGTACCCAAACGAGTACACAAGCTTCACAGCCGTCTTTGTTGTACAAGGGGCGATCCTTCTGACGAGGTAGGATGTTTGTTTCACTCCAGGATGATCGCTGTTCAAATGGATATGCCGCATTTGGCTCATCTTTATGCTGTTATCGGCGGCGACACCTATCTACGACACAGGCTCTATTTCATTCCTCATTGCCTTCAGCCCCCTCTGCGGGACTAGTGATCTTATCGACTTTATTTTCACTTAACTTGACGGGCACAACGTCTACCTTTAGCGCGGACTCGTTGACAAGTTCTGAAAAGATTTGTAACCGTCTTCTGATAAGCATTTTACTACAGCCTTAGTGCTTACCATGGATTTACTAGTGAATGTGTTAGTAAACTATTGGTGAACACACAAGTAGTTGGTCTTCAGGTGTACGGATTTAGCCTCCCAGTGTATAGCCACATTTACTCCTTTTCGAATGGCATCCAACTCCGCGTGTTTTATGTGTCGTGTATTAGATTCTGGCCGCACCCAACACGCATCTTTAATCGCGGTCCCATATGATTTGAACATGACACCTATCGTCAAAGTACTTGCATCAACCCACACATCAAGCTCTTCAACATTTACGCACCAATGTACCTATACAGGCGTTGGCCTGACTCACTCTATTAACAGTCTCCGTAAGCATACATCTTAATGGGACATCCTCGGTTTTATTGTCCACTCTTTTTCTCTCCGGACTTGCCATCGCTTGATGACACTAGTCACTACTCGCAGTTAGCCGCAACTGAGAAATGCCCATCAAGCTTTCCGCAGAGAGAAAACAACTTTCTTCTGGTAATAGTGTTTCGGACGTCCGGCAACTCATTCTCACGTTTCCAAAACTCATCATCATCTACTTCTCAGACAGTTAAAACAAGCACCGGGGCCAATTGGATACGGCACTTTCATCCACATGTACATCATCGATTTCAGTTGAGGTTGACTTCTTTTACGTTGCTGTCTTACGATAAGATTTCGTTCACAATGGACCTCATCATTTGCGGAATCACATTCAGACCAAATCCCAACACGTAAAACAGTACATTTTACTTTGACTTAACAATGCACACTCTAGGATGAGCAGATCAGAGATCCAGCAACGCTACATTTGATCTTTGCCGTCTCCATTCCATCAGTTTGTTGGTGCAAACATGAGCGTCTGCAATATATATATATATATATATATATATATATATATATATATATATATACATCGAGGTTTAGTTCTCGGTAATCGATTACCAAGCACACGTTATATTGACAACGGCTATCAACAGAAGCAGCCCTCTCGGGTGTCCCAGCTTTTGTTCGTCATAGTAAGCAAGCAGGCCTTACTTGGTCCATCGCTGTAATTATTCCTCAAATAATGTCCTGTCTGTTGTCGACATTGAATAATACATGACATAGGTTCTAAACTTGCCAAGAGCTTTGTCTTATGCCCATTTTCACGTCGCGGTCTATTCATTTTGTTGCTGGTTAAACTCCGCTCGAACATCGATTCTTTTAATGATAATGGCTGGCGCACCGCACAAACAGAAATTGGCTCGTCAAGAAATAGGATGGGTGTCACCTGACTTCAAGATAGATAATACGCCTAGCGCTTTTATCACGACAATACCCATCAATACGTTGAATCCAAGCGGGTTCCCCATCATTACCCTAATTTAAATTACAACTGCAAGTCCACTCTCCAGTCGGAAGCTAACAGACCCAACGCTACATGTCTGCGTTCTCCCGCTAATAGTAACTACCTCGATGGTCTACTTCAGCAACGTCCGGCACACATTTGTGCTTACTATGGTGCAGGAGCACCCATAATCAACTAGTGCAATTCATTATTTGCCGTTCACAGTTACTCTTACAATTGGAGAGCGCCGAGTTCACATCTTGTCTGGGGAAGAAGCCAGCGCATAACTGTCGCCCCTTAAACCTTTTCCCAGAATATCCAGAGAAGTGTGGCCTCGTCTTTCACATCGGTAACAACGTGCATTACTTCTCCGCAGTTGGCGGTCCCGAGCTCTCCGTGTGTAGCGCCGAGCGAGACAATCCCTAGTTAAGTTGTTAATTCCGTAGCATTCGAAACACCGCATCCTGGTGTTCTTCGTCTGACTCTCCTTGATTTGCATTGCCCCCTCGGTTGTCTTATTAATGCGGTTCCGGGTGTGTCATATTTCAATATAGCTCTCGCTCGAGCAATGCTCAATTTCTCCATTCGAGGAGAAGCTTATCGGAGCTGTCGCACATAGTCGGTCAACCTATGGACAAAGGATGCTTTGAGGCCTCGATCCGTCACACTATTGAATGGTACAGAAAGCTTCCGTAGTTGCGCCAAATAAGCATTTACGGTTTTACCCGGGTGCATGCAGCGTGCTACAAACTGCGTATACACAGTAGTCCATGGCGAATGTTGTAAATAAAGCCTTTTTTTATGGAGGCATAATCCTCCGTTTTTTTCTTTATTCAGTTGTTGATACAAACGCATAGGGATTATGCATTCTATCTTCTTTACAGAAAACTACCGCCACACAATCTCAGCTTTCTCAATCCATCCAATAATGGATTGACTGGGGTCCGAACCACTAAACTCCGATAAAAACTTCAGATCAGTTTTTTTGTCCTATCATGACGCCGAGATAGCTTGTAAGAAAGCCACGTACAAAACGAAAGATCCGGGAAACTCGTCTATTAATCAACCGTCGTTCCTGCCGCCTTCCCGTTCCTTCTCAAATCCTTTCGTTTTATCAATTCACCCAGACGCTATGCAAATTTCATACAAAACACAGACTATTTTTGTCGTTTATCTCGGGAGGTTGGCTCAGTCAATTGCAATGAGATTATTTTATTGTCACTGTAAATCTCTAAGTGAATCAAGTTTTTATTTTATTTATTCCGGAAATACACGAAGCGTCACTGATTTCAAACTGTATAAGTACCTTTAATATCAAGTAATTATTAATCTAAAAATAAAAGAAATTCAGAAACCGTTTTTCTATGTCTGGATTATTACACATTTGTGCTTCCGTATTTTGTAAGGAAAGGGGACGTGACTTCGTAACACTCGTAAAATTTAATAGCTTACCAAGCAGACGCATTTTTGTTCATCCCTACTATACCCGCATATGACGGTAACTCGTTACTTGTGCTCTTTGCCCGACCTTTACTCGAGGTCGTCTGGTTTCGATATATGATATAGTGTTGATGATATGTGAAATAGACTTACTTTCTGCGGGTACAAATGTAATAAAAGAAAGACTTTAATTTTTGTTTATATAAATCTGTTTTTTCTTCGTCACTAAAGCACTGGGCGTTAACATGTCGCATTATTATACCCCGGCTATTATCAGGTGTGTTATACGAATGTCTGATATTATATATTTTGACAGTTGGCGACAAATGAAATATATTTCCTATTTAAAAATGTAACTTATTTTGAGTTACTGTCTAAATTGCATAAACTCTACCACCGATTCTCCAATAAAAAAAAAACAATAAGTAGTTATTTGTATAAATATAAATAATCATACGTACTTCTATCCCGTAATGCAAGCCTTTTGCTAGATTCAGCTCCGGGCAATTCAAATTTGTGAGGGGAGCGAGAAAGAAGATAGCAAGGCACACAACCAGATCAGGCTTATCCTGCCGCCGGAAATGAATACGAAAATAAATTTACCACTCTAGGTCATCAGAAATGAAAAATTCAATTATTGACGTAATTCGATAGTTTTATATATTTTAGTAATATATCTAGATATATAGCCAATGCAAACACTGGCGGAGTATAATTGTTTTCATCATTTTTGACTGAGTATGTACTCTAATATATTAACACTCAACTAAACCATTGTGGGTGTGTAACAAACATGTGCCCGCTCGGTGTCTAGGAGCAGCAGCAGCCCAACTAATTGTTTGCACGGGCACCATTTCTATACATAAATACATATATTGGAGTACGCGAAGAAAGCGAGTGAGAATGAATCTCGTGGCGTGGGATTTACAAAGACCGGGACAATGAAATAATTCACACACGTTGATATATGGTCAAAATCCCATCATATTTAATTAGAACAAACAAAAACGCACACATATATCTATGTAAGTAGATAAAATGGTAAAACTTAAACACCTTTGGGAAATTATCTCTGAAATTTCCGTAAGCTCTGCTAGTCATTTTAATAAACGGTAATCGTTATTATTTCTGACTGGTTATGCAGTTGTCTTGTATTGCATATGAAGCCAGTTTGAGACCAATAAAATATCTTACGAATTTATGAAATGTTATATAGTATATATAGGCACATGTCAGGCGAAGGGACGATTGAAGGTTCGCAGAGGATATTCTATACGGCGAGCTCACAACCGGCTCCAGACCAACAGGAAGAGCTGTACTACGCTACAAGGATGTATTCAGACGATACAGGGCCATGAGGCAGCAACTAACAGGCTGTGAGTCCCTGGTTAAAAATTACAGCCGCTGAAGAAGTGCTGCGAAGTCATGTTCATAGATGAGTAAGAACAAAAGAGACCAGCAGTGTGTGTCATCTGTCGCAACTGCACCATAGCCTATCGATCCATGATAGGCTTGCACCGTCACAGCAGACGCTGCAATTTGGCAACAGACAAATCTGAGGTGCGGAACTCCATTGTCTCCGCAGACAGACGGATGTCAACAACTATCGTAATATCAGTCGCAATCTTAATTAGAATCAACGCAGAATTCACTTAAAGACAAAACCAAATGAGACGCTCATATCTTATTTGTTTACTAAATGTGAAAGCACGGTTCAGTTCTAGCGCCGTTTTTTTTCAGTAAAAAAAACTCATGCGAATAAGCATGGTACAACATTTGACCAGCTCGATTCTCTTTCAGTATGTGTTTCCACCGTTCTCGTCTAGAATCAGGTACGTACAAGAAGAGCCATGTAAGGGGGGGGCAACATCCATAGATAAAGTTTTTTCATACTCATACCACTTATCGATGAGGAAAACAACTTGATAAAAAGGATTAATGACATTATCAGTTGGACGATAAGACAACGTTATTATACGGACTGAAAACGATGGGTAAAATGGAAAGAATTTGGTAACTTAAGTGGACGGTTTGACAATATTTTGTTGACATTGGACTTGCAGTTTCTGAACCAAACCTGTTCATGGAGTTTCCGTTTGATTTAAATACACAGTGCAGTGGTTGTAATGAGACGAGTTCTTGCTATAAATCTCTTAAAGTAGAAACAAGATCGTGAAGCTCAGTCGGTCACTTATCATTAAAATAACGACAGAGGAGAGACAGCCTAGCAATGTCTCATCTGTGCGAACGGGACTGTAGGTAAGATAAGAGATTATAGCCCATTATATAAATCTATAAAATATATAATCATTTCCTGGTGCTTTTTATGAATAGTTATCTATAGATTTGCAGTCGTGACGTGGCCGTGACGTAAGAAATCCCGACTGCGATAGGAGAAAGCCGAATTGAGTTCCGACTTTTACCGAAATATACAAATAAAAAAAGCACTATTACTTGCCAGATGACTATTTTCCAATCAATTAGAAAACTGAAGTTCCGACTTTCACGTAATTTTAGATACCTTTACGGTTAGGGTTAGGGTTAGGGTTAGGGTTAGGGTTAGTTGAAGGTAAGGGTTAAGGTAAGGTAAGTGTAGGGTGGGGGTAAAACAGAAGTTCAGTTCGTGGTGTTTAGAAGTACGGAAACAACATCATAGAATACACTAAAATAAAAGATTTATATCGTTAAATAACTTCTTCGCAAAAAAACAACAACAATTTTCAGAAAAAAATTATTCAACTTTTAACTGGAAAATTTTAATTTAAATATTTTTAGTTACAATTCATATTCTTGGAGATGGTATTGTCTCCCGATCACGCGATTTACATTCTTTAAAATTATTCATATTTCATTTTCTTTTTAAATTACTGCGGTTTATTATATGTACTTTTACTTAAAAATTTGATTATTTCAACCCGGTCCCTAAACCGCATAAGTAGCCGTATTTAGTTTATTTTCTAACTAATTCTCTGGATTTTGCTAATTGGTTATGGTTACAACAAAGAATAAAAGAGTTTGAATTATCTCCCCTTTTAACAGACTCTTTTAAATTAGAGATACAATTACATATTCCCCAATAATACAGACGCACTGAGAAATGTTCTGAAAACTAACAAAATAAATACAATAAAACGTAAAAATCTACAAAAAAATTAATACAATAAAACAATATCGATTAAACACCAAATTTTGAAATTTAAAGTTTGAAAACTTTGGTTATTCAACTTTTCAGAAAGGAATTACTTTTTCTATTTGAGTTTTGTGTAAAATTATCTTTCTGCAGAAAATTGAATACTGGGTTTTAAAATCAAGATAGGGAAACCATTTACGTTAAACTTAGATGACAACTTGTTCCACACTAAAAAATTAACGAGTTTGTTTAGAATAAGTATAATCTGAATAATATTGTGCCGCAATATATTTCAAAGAAATTGGATGACATTTCATTTTATTTCTTAAATTTGTTAACGTAAAAACGTATACACCCAGAAGAATTTTAATCTCATTCCTTTCGGAAGAATGGTTGTTCGTCTATAAAATACGAGAACAAATATTCTGAAAACTAAAAAAAATAATCAATTAACGTCTATTTTAAGTGTAATTTTGAAATACATATATCACCTCTTTATTTCTGTTGATGCGTAGCAGATATTCATTATTCTACATAGCAACAGAATTTGATCTTTCTAAAGATCGATCATAATTGCAAACTTGGTAAATTAATATTTTCGCTGAGTGACGTTCTTCAAAATCAATTAATCCTCATGCCATTCTACATCATTTCCCATAACGGGGTTGGTATCTAAATCGTTATCACATCTTTCTCTCTCTCTCTCTCTCTCTCTCTCTCATATATATATATATATATATATATATATATATATATATATATATATATATATATATATATATGTCTCTCTTTCAATCCACGGTTACTGAAGCATTTTTTGTATAATAAACCGCTATCTCTTCAACATTGATTTCGCCCGCACATGCGCAGTAAACAAAATAACAAAATGAATTACGCCATTTTGTTATTTTGGTAATGCACAGTTAGCACCTTTATGACCACCGAGCAGAACTTCATATCTTTTTAAACAGATGGCATTCATTGCTTAAATCACCGCAAATGTGGCTCCATCGATCATAAACAAAAACCAGACACAAGCCTCGTCAAATGAAAAAAAATAATCAGAATGATATTCAAGATAAAATAATAACTGCATAGTTTAAGCGATGTGTATGCTCAATTTCATATCTGAAAATTTTATAACATTTTTTTCCGTTTTTATTTCTATACATATGTGCATACGATGTTTTTTTTTGCGTTAGTTCCTCAAAGATGTCATGCCAATAAAAATCATGTGACCTTGTGCTTCATATTACAGTGAGAGGAACTACAAAGAGATTAACCCTCTCAGATGTCTTTATTGGAGTTACAGCCGAGTACGTTTTCCTCTGGAAAATCTCTTTTATAAAAAAATTGGAAATCCTGTCGACTCTATAAATATGTCCATAACTTGGAGAATGATTTCCCAAGTGAGTAATATAGGATTACGAATCAGGAGAATGAGGCACGGGAGGTTGATAGACAACTAAATAACAAATGAATAAAACAGTATTTATAGAATGTTTTATAATAATGAACTGTAAAGTGTTATATAGTACCGCAATTAGAACTAGTTTTCTACACAGTCCTTCATTTTGGTAGATTTTCGTAAACTTTTATTCACACCAACAAAGGCACATTGCCATTGAGCCGTAAGGGTCTACTGTTATTAGGGATCAGATTTATAGGCGGTATCTTAAGTGATTAGTTAGGACGCAATATGTTTGTTCACATCACATTTCAATTACTGCATGTTGGTACAGTCCGGGAAACAAGGGGCAACGAGAAAATTCCAAAGGTAACCGGTCCGAGGAAAGAAGCTATTAGAGTAAAAATATTTTCCAGCATTTGGGAACTTCTATCGTGAAGAGCGTGATATTCCCGTTAGTCTGGTTTGTCGACGCTGTTTACTTTCAGGGAGTAAACGTGCAGTAAGTTTGTCGGAGCACATTCTGTGGAAATACTTGTTAAACAAGCATAGGGATGCAACATTGTGGCGATTGGACAGGGGCTGGAGCATGGTAAATAGTGTGGGATCTATTAGGTAGAGACTTACTCGTTGTACTCTGTCCAAGATGAAAATACTATTGGTTGGTGTACCAGCTCAGATGTGGCAACATTACTTCATGCACAGACAAATGGTGGCTTTATTGAGGTATAGTTAACTAGCAGTTTAATCTGAGAGACTGGTATATTCTTCAAAGAATGAGAAGACAAAGAAGAAGTAGAAGAAGAAGAAGCAGAACATGTGTAGTTTACGCGTGGAGATTAAATCCCAACTGAATTTTTATGATTAATCCCTTCATTCTTCTTCTTGTTTTATTCTAACTCTATCTTTTCCTTTCCCGTTTTTATCTTCATTCTTTTGTTTTAACAGAAAGAAATGAAGTATTGATTTGTCCTATTTAATTTCTTTTCTCCTTTACTTTAGCTGACAGAGGGATAAAAAAAAGTTCCAACCACCCTTGATATACATCCCCACCTTTCACCTCCCTTTACCTTTGTCCTACATGTACATGGTATCATTTTCTTGACGGGCTCATTTGCAAAGTGGCCGGCCTTCAAATAATGCCAGACACATGGCTGTTTAAATGAACAAGACCAACCAAAGTCTTCAGCTGTTTCTGTTCTTTTAACTATCTTAAATATAGTTGGCATTGTTTACTAATTTCTAATCATGTTACCAACTTTACTTGTATTTACATTGTGCTTTTTAAAACTTTTTCAAATTACTTTTTATTATTATTTAAAGTTTCAATTCACTCTATCTTCTTCGTAGTCTTTCATTTTATAAATAGTAAACTAGTATGTATCTACTGTCAGTATAATTCGATGTTCTTATAGCTAAATGGAAAAAAATGGAAAAACGGATAGCCAAACATGATAGTAAAAAAGTTGCAACCACCCTTGATATACATCCCCACCTCCCACCTTTCTTCACATTCTTCTTAAATGTACATGGTATCATTTTCTTGAAAGGCTCATTTGCAAAGTAGCCGGCCTTCACTTAATGCCAGACATATGGGGGTTGAAATAAAAAAGACTCACCAAAGTGTTTAACTCAGTGTCTGTTCATTTAACTATCTTAAATATATTTGGCATTTTTTTACTAATTCTAATCGTGTTACCAAATTTACTTGTATTTACCTTGTGGTTTTTAATTTAATTTTCAGTTTCAATTCACCCCATTTTCTCCATAGCCTTCATTGTATGAATAGCTAACTAGTTTTTCTCAGTTCGAACCCTACTGGCTGTCTATCTATTATCTGTACTAACTTGTGAAAAGGAAACATATCTTAAAATGTATGTTCCCTCTGATAAGTGTACAGTGAACTTATTCTATCTACATATATACATATATACATGTATATATATACACACATATATATATATATATATATATATATACATATATATATATATATATATATATATATAAAAAGTGCATATGTGGATGGAATTTATTTTTACTAGCGGGGGGAGGGGGCTCGGAAATACCCGACTAGTACACAGGCGCAATCTATCCTCTCTCGGAGTGTTGGGCTTGTAGATTTTGTCAGATCATCGATCTAAGAGAAAGAAAACTCAGATAATAAAACCTTGCTACTAACCACTTACGTCTAGGCAGAAAACCTATAATTGCTTAAGGAGTAGATTGGCTCTGCCTATCGCCCAGCCTTTGCACCTTTTTATTTCTGTATTTATTGCTAACTCACTTCTACAGTTTAATAGATTTCGAGGAACTTTAAAGTTTAGGATTTCAAATGCTTCATTCAGTCATAATCTACACGGGTCGTTTAAATTTCTACATGTACTGGCCTGTCGTATTATTTTCCATTTAATTATTGGTGAGCGTCCATTTTGTTTGAGCGCCCAATAGTGGTTTGCTAGTACTGTTTTAATTCGACGTTCTATGTTTTTAAATGTGCTTTTGTGGTCATAATATCTGGTTTTAAAATCCAGGGAGGTCATACCCACGTAGTATTTCTTGTTATTTGGGCTTACTCGGCAAATAGTGTTGCTTGGTATACAACACTTTTGTATTGTATAAACTGTAGAAGTGAGTTAGCAAACAGCGGCTTACACAGAAATTGATTTACTTTAGGCTAACAATAAATAAATAAATAAATAAACAAATAAGTAAAAAAAAAAACTAAACGAAAACTTAACAATTTAAAAATTAAAACCTAAAATAGAAATACCAGGAACCACATGTTAAAATTAATTCCCCCATTATACTGATACTACAAAGGACACAGGATATAGGCCAACCTATAGAAAACAGAAAATATAACAGGATATAGAAAGTTACACCAACAAGACATTTGTTCGAGGGAAGCCCAACGATTGGCTGAGAGAACAACAAAGAATCTGATTGGTTAACTAGCTAGTCGTTTATATAAAAACACCCAGCAAAAATAACGCCATGCATGTTAGCCTGAAGATTCTCCCGGGGATGAAACGCGTGAGTCTTTGTGTAGCTTACTTGCCATGGATATATTTTCATAACTTACTATATATATATATATAGTTCTTAACCTCGTGCTAGCAGAAAAAAATTAACCAAAGTGCTCGATCGTAAAACAAGAGCAGAATATATGTTCTTTTATTTGCATAATATTATTTATATTTCAAAAGTGCATTTAATGGTATACGGGGTTGTCTTCTCTAGATTCGCTTGATAACAGGAAAACACTAGAGCGACTATGAGCCGCTCAAGGACGTAGTTCTGGAAAAAACATTCGATTGTGGAGGGTAAATGACGGAACCAGTGATGAAGAACTTGATTTAAGCAAAAATTCAAATTATTACGTTTACTCTTATTTCTTGTATGTTGGTGTACGACGCGCAAATATTACTTGACGCCTTCGCAAACATGGGCATTATTTTCAATCAGAAGAACGAAAACGGAATGGTCTCACAAAAATAATAAACGTAATTCCATTCCCTATCTCTATCTCTTAATCTGTTCAACGTGGTGATACTTGGTTATAACTCAAATTGGCATGACTAGTTTGCACCTTTTTGGTTTGGCCGATTAAGGGTATAGCTATGACAGCTTGTCTGGTCGCTGTGTTTTACTGGTAGTACAGGAACCCTAACTCGTAGAACGCACAAAGAGCGGCTGATCTATCAACAATTGTATAATATTGGTGTAACTGCAGTGCCATATCGCGAATGGACAGGGGCCTACGCTTAACATCCAGGAAACACACACAGATTGTCCAAACTCATTCTATCAAAACAATAATAATTTAAAAAATACAAAATACCAAAAGGACAATTTACTCAGTCGCTACTCAATCCAAAAATAACCATCTGCGGACGTAGAACAAAGTTTGACGGTGTAGACGTCGTCCTCTATCTAAGATCCACAGATATCCTAGCACTACGCGTACTAAACATAAACTCTTCAATACCGAACTTATTTTTATACCCGAATATACCTCCCACTCTGCTGTAAAAACTCAGATACATATTTGCACAGATTCGAAGTTTATATCCGTATCACTCTTCCGTTAATAAAAGAATCTAGCCTAAATCAAAAGATCAGACCTACATAGAATTCTAGTAACCATATAACACAGTGTTCGTTACCTATATTTTATCTATCGTTCCTCCTCGACAAAGGACTGAAGCTTAGTTGACTATATGTCTAATAGTATCGACACACACAGAACATTCTTCGGATCTTTAATATTCACCATAACGATTGGCTAAGCTTCTTGAGCCCGGAAGACTCAGTTGGTAATAGCACGTGTAGCTTCTTGATTGTCCATTCCCCTAAAACAAATTGTCACATTTATAACCCAGCTCCCAATTCTATGAGGACAAACACGCTTCACTGTTCCTGTAACATTGCCCGAGGCTTGTGTGACAGATAAGTATAACTCACTCAGGAATGATGATCACCTGGTAATAATCGTTACTATCACAATAAGATCCTGACCCAGACAGAAGTGCCGGTACTCAGAACAACCAGATACTACAAACGGGCATCCATCAGATATATCATCATAGATACGCCTTAAACTAAAACGCATTCCTCCCTGCTAGACAGTGTGAAGAAAAGGTACCTGAATAAAGTCAAAGACACAGAAATTCCAAAGTAACCCCCATTCCCCTTAATGGCTCATTTTTACTTGTGAAGCCACTATTGCGCATCAGCCGCACGCCTGCAGTCGTTTCAATCGCCATAAGTTAACTGAAAATAGATAGAACTCTGTAACATCAACAAAGCATGTGAGTGTGTAATAGCTGCAAGTAGGTCTATGTATACTGAGATGATTGAAATCGCATCATTTCACAGTAATTAGGAAATTGCGATTATTAAAACATCTATAATACCGTGATGAACAAAACACAATCAAGAATCTCCCCACTATCTAACAACCATTAGGTTGTTTCCACTGTAGTGAATAAGACTTAACTGCTAGCCCAGCGGTTTGACCAAAACTCTACCTTGGACTACGAAAACACCTCGATAATCTATCTCTTCTAAAATATTAAACTCCTATCTAATCAAGAGTATGGATTTAGACCGCCCACTTCTACAGCCGATATGCTAAGTCATCTCTGAACGTATATACCATACACTGTAAAGACAGGAGAATCTAGGTCAGTAGCACATGATATCTCCAAAGCATTTGATAAAGTCTGGCATGGAAGTCTTCTCATAAAAATCAACTCGTATTGTATTACTGTGAGAATGTTAATATTATCAACCTGTTCTCAAATTTAAATCCAGGCCGATTTCGATATTCGTACATCGAAACAATATCACATCAACGCCGGTGTACCCAAGGGGTCGATACTCGGACCTATATTATGCCAGATTTTCATAAACTATCTCACCGATATAAATGGGTGCATTTACTGATGACACTACGCTCTATTCGCGAAATGAGTGGAAATCGAATGCAAACGCATGCAAAACAATAGCTGTATCTTAAGAAAACGACTTCCAGTCTGTAGTAGAATGGAGCCAAAAATAGTCATATTAAAACTACCAAGACGAAGCTCATCTCCATAAATAACAACAAGAAACCTTCCAAAAACCGATTGGTGTTGGCGATAGCAACCTTTTCTAACGCTCAAACTCCTTGGACTGACATCTTCAGGCAACATGAGTTGGAATAAGTGCATAGACGTTATCAAGTTTGCTGCAAAGAATGTAGTCTTCCTTTACCGGACTAGAAAACTTCTTACACCTGCCAGTGTCCTACATCTCTATAAAGCCAGCATTCGCCAAATCTGGGCTGGTGCACAAAACGCTAGTTTTTCCTTCTTCGTCAGGGTACAAAAACATGTTTCACCTAATACGTTCCGCATTGTCTACCAAGTTCTATCTACTGTCCAATCCCCACAGAGTAACATCTCTATTTCTGTTTACGAGTATTTCTACGAAATATGTACCCATTAACTTACTGCACTAGAAACTCCTCAACGTAATTACCCTAATGACTTACCCGATTAGCAGGAACATCCCACGCTTTTACTAAAGAGGACCTTAGACGCTGAAAGATTTTCTACTCTGGTAGCGTCTTTTCATCGAAACGCTTGTCTTAATAATCCCCTCCCTGCCCCCGAGCGAACAGACATGTAAAAATTGAATGCAACGTCAACAAACATTTTGATGCTCATCTTCTCACTCACCCCTCACTATCTGACTCCTATCACTGTACCCCCTTTACGCTTCAGTCGCAATATGTCTTGTATGGGGTGAATTAAAATAAAGAAAAGTCACTTACAATAGTCGAATCTACATCGAATTTTTGACACATCCTTTCTACTTAGACTATACAGCATATCAATTAAGGTTGATATGTCGCAAAACAAAATACAAAAACCCAACACAGATAGCTATTATTCCTACTGGCATTATAAACGTTAATCTTATAAACACTAGGCTTAGTGTTATATAACACAAGGCGATCGAAGGTGAAACTAACTGTAAAGAAAGGAAAACATTGACTTGGCCCCACAGAACAGAAATTGTATAATGAAAATATAAGAGATAAATAGATGATGCGAGAGATCGATAGAGATATAGAGGGCGAGACAAAAGGGGCGGGGAGAGGATGATAAATGAATACGAAAAAACAAAACAACAAAAAACAATCGAAATTACTTTGAAGCTTCTCATTTACGCATCAATCATTATCAAATCTGAATCAGCGATTATCTCCCTTTTATGCAAATATTTCTTCAGTTTAATTATTCATTTTGCGCGCCATTAGACTTCATGTCGTTTTGGCTGGTTCAGGCTTCGCCATATCAGACGAATTGAACCATTTTTCATTATCCAATAACGCTGTTTATTTCTATCCGTTTTCAGATGCGTCACCGTTTTTTTTTATGGGCGAGTTGCGTCTGTTAATCCTTCACGCTTAATAGAATTCTCGGCGTAGCTTAGTTAAGAGTCGCGAAATATAATAAAAATATACAACAAATAACTTTTACTAAATGTTAGAAACATGTATTTTCCATCGACCTGCTAATTTCTCGGTTGTCACTTTTGGCGAATTCTCGTCTCTAAAGTTGCAGATTAAATGAAATTAGCGAAGTGGAGATAAAAGTAGGTCATAGCTCTATGAGAGATTCTGTTCGCCAATTAGTTAATCTGTCGGCCGTCCGTCATTTTGATCAGTCATGCTTAAGTTTGAAACTGCATTTTTATTGCTAAAATCGTGTTATTTTCAGACGCGCCGAATTGATACACATATTTCTGGATTTATATTAATAATGTATATTTTAAGGTCTATATCCCTTATTATATTATTCTAATTGTTTCAGATTACAAGCTCAATGAAGCTATGTTTCCGGATTCAAAGCATATATATATATTGAGTGGAATGCAACCAATACATACATACATACATATATATATATACATACATATATATATATATATATATATATATATATATATATATATATATATATATATATATATATATATATATTATGGAAGTCACTCCAGAAAAAGCATGAAATCACTTGATGTAAGTAGCTGAAGAAAAAAAGAAAGATGATTAGGGCAAATGCTGGAGATGTCTATTGACCGAAGTCCTTAAAGGAGCAAGGCTATAGATATGAGGAAAACAGTCAGCAGGCAGTTTTAAAAAAAAATAAGCTACTGTAATAGAAATATGTATTATAACGAGCTATCTGAAAAGTGAATTGCTTAAAACCAATAGACCTACGTGTTAAACCAGCCGGAACAAAGGAAGCAGATAATACATCACATGATTCAATTTTAATGGATGCTTGCTTGGCCATAGCTACGTGTTTTTTTTAGAAGAACGAAGTAAGTTTTCTTGTTTTGTTTTATGTTATATTGCCAAAGTTGGATGATGGTAACAGGCAATGTCTGTCTGATGATCGCCCGAATTTCGACTATTATTTTCTTTTAGCTGTGAAGCTTAATTTTCTAATAGCATTTTCGTCGATAACTAACGCTTAAGATGATAAACAAAACAAAACCATTTTTGATGCGTCCACGAATCTACAAAAGAAGCTATGTTCGTATGTCGGCTTGTTACGCTTAAGTTTAAAATAGCATTTTCATCGAACATTTAATTATTAAATAGACGTATTTGAAAGATAATCGCTCCAGCCATACTGTCACTATTTGTTTTCCTTCCCACGTGGGCAAAATTATACACACGGTTAATCTTTTAATGTGACAACTATTTACTACTTCAAAAACGGTACCCCTCTTGATGGAAACACAAATACGTTTACAATCCCATTTCTAGTCTCTCGCGAATAACCTCGTTTCGATCTACACGCGCTGCAATCACTCCAAGGTGAAAGGATAAAGTAATGACAAAAAGTAAACAGATACTGCACAGTCCTAGCCTAATTATCTATCCTGGTGGGCAAATATGAGAAATCATTGTTTTCTGCTAGTGAAAAAATGCCACTTAAGAAAGTAAACAGATTTTAAATAGATATTTTCCACCATCAAAACATAATATTAATAAAGTACTAACGGTTTAATTGGAATGCTTTAAAAATAATTATACGTATATGGCATAATGGCATGAATATATTTTCATAGCTTAAATCATTAAAAGCTGTATACATTTTTGTTCAGTTTTAACATAATTACTCTATACTTTGATAAAATGTATTCAACACCAAGACATATGGGTTCTAGTCGTCATTAACGACGACTAAACTACATGAATTACACTTCAAAGTGTTTCCACACCCACGGTATTCTCTTGACCTTGCCCCCATTGGCTGTTTGTATACATTAAAGGAATGATCAAAGGAAAGAAATATGTCTTTAATAATAAAAAAAGTGATATAAAAAACTAAGGCGTATTTTGAAACCGAAGACAAATCGTTCTACAAAAGAAAATATGAAAGTGGTAAAGAAGCATTCAAATTAGTATATCACCCTAAAAGAAGACTCTTTTGTTGAATAAAGTTGTAATTTGTCAAAAGTTGTGGTTTTATTAATTAGGCCTCTGTAGTTATTGAGTGATTTGTTATATTACTCAATTAGAATAATATTCTAATTGAGTGGTAGATTTTATTTTTCTTGCTAATAAATTATTAATGCGGAGATATTATTTTGGTATTTTTATTACTTTAGTCACTTTTCTTTATGCATCACTCAGATTTTATATAATATCCCAATACTCTTGTCTAATTAAAGGTGCACAAGAGTTAATACAATATTCTATTAGAAACTTAAGTATTCCTGCAATAATATGTGTTTCCTTTGAAATTCTTATTCTAATCAATAACCAAACACTTAAACTCCCTTAAAGACAATGAAAAAATATAATTATGCGTTTTAAATATATCATTAAAGTTACTTTTAAGTCACCATCTTAATTTTCATTATGTTCTCATTTTGTTTAATTTTTATTCATGTTTGATACTTAGTCCCAAAAAGTAAAACATTACATTGTTTCTATTCAATTCATGTGTCCACATATTTTGCCATTACACAGAAATGAAAGCCTTGAAGAATGGACAGAAAAAACGTGCCACTAACTTTCCTGTGGAGATCTCCTAGTATAATTTCGGAAAGAAAAGTCCTTTTTACTAGCTTAAGATATGATCCTCTCGATATGACCAGGATACGCTCATAGTTGATGTCCAACGCCAGGGTCTTATGAATCAGAATAAGTGCTGTGTTATGGCCCGACTGAAGTGGGACTGTGAACAAGCTCATATTAATTTCTAAAATTATGAATGCAAATAAATCGACTGGGCCATTAATAAAACAACTAAACATATCTACAAGGGAAATATCTACAAGGGGAATCTTTTGTAAAGGACATGTATATAATACATTATGACTATGTAAGCCTTACCGCTACCTAGCAAAGAAAATTCAACAGTAAAATTCTATATTGTCTTACTAACCATAGCTAACTGAATTGCAACTTTAATGAAGCAATGACATAGTAGCAAGGCATCATGTATAGTATAAAGAGAAACTGGAATCTTAAAATACCTCTATAATTCAAAGCCGAAGTCTCATGAAAAGTATCTTTATAAAAATTTTCTGAAAAGTATTACTAGAGAGGTAAGTACAACGGTAATCAAAATAATTGCACTTAAATAAACGGCCAGAAATCTTAAAAGAGCATTCGGTTGGAACTTTTAAATAGCAGGGGGTTGTTTGGAATTCAGAAGAATCCGCAGAAAAAAGACAAAATATGAAAAATAAAATGTGAAGTTATATTTAAACTCGCCATGGGACGATTTTAATGTTTCCCCCTGATTCCGATACAATCACCGATTATTTTCTTAATTCCCTATTCCTATACAATTACCGATTCCGATTCTAAGATCAGCAAATCGCCTGAAAAGTAGAATTTCATTTGTCGCTGGGGGTATAACATCCTCATTTACTACGCTACAAGGATATATCTGAACGAGAGATGAGGGCAGATGGCATCGACCCCACCGGCTGTGACTCCGGGGCTGAATACCACAGCCGCTTAGGAAGAGCTGTGAAGGCATGCTCAAAGAGGGGTGAGGAGTGAAGAGACAAGGAATGGAGAAGATGTGAGAGCGCAGACAGCAGAGGGATGTAACCGATCTCTAAAAACCAGACACCACCTACATCTGTGGCAAATCCAACAGCGACTGCCGATGCTGAATAGGCTCACACAATCACAGCAGACATTGTAATTCGGCAATGAACTAATCTGAGGCGCAAAACTTCATAGTCTCTTGAGACAGACGAATGCCAACAACAACACCAAAGCTTTAAAATGTAGATATCATTTTCTTTTTAATTTCACAAACTTCTTAATGTTTTCCCTTTTTGCATTCATTATACGATTTTTAGAAATTCACAGTGAGATTTTCATCCATATTTTTACTTGTGTCATTTTCCCCATTTATCCAATTGTGCCATTTTTACCTGTGTCATTTTTACCAATTTTAGTTATACTGTTAGTTTAAAATCAATAAATATTTATCATATGATCATTCGTACCAGTAATAGACATTTAAGTTTTAAACAACATAAAAAGAGTAAGAACTCTTTTTTTGAATCAGAAATAACGGTACAACTTTTCAGATTGTGATACCCGCCCAATATTCTGATTTTCCGATTACCGATTCTGATTCCGAATAATCGTCTCAAAACTAATTTGAATAATATTTGTGATACTAGTTTCCTAACAAGCAATGTAACATTATCGACAAATAAGTCTTGTACTAGTTTAATCCTAACACTATGAGGAAAGTTTTCCTTCCGAGAATTACTATTGTAAGTTACACTATCATTACATCAACTGATGAACCGGTCACATTTGATATCTAAAACCCTGCGGGTTCAGTTTCCAGCGCTTCGTTGAAACCGAAAGTACCGAGGGATGATCATAATTATTTATAGTTCATTAAATATATATATATATATATATATATATATATATATATATAATATAATACTTATTTAGTAAGTGTTACGATTTTATTTAAACAAACAATTTAATTCATACAATTGTTTCATCTGATTTTGAAACATACGTTCTCTATTTACCATCAACATTACCCTCTCTAAAAAGTACAGAACCGTAAAGATTAAAAATGGTTCTCTTTATTTAACGTATTTTGCCTTTATATATATATATATATATATATATATATATATATATATATATATATATATATATATATATATATATAAAGACGAAACGTTGATGAATACATAAAAAAACATCTTTTGGTTTTTCTTTTTTCATTTCCCATTACGTCGGATTACTCTGATCCATCCTTTCTCATATATATATATATATATATGGAAAATGTTTGCGTTAATTTCCACCAACGTATATCTGATTTCAACTGTTGCATGGGACAATATTATTCCTGCATTAGGTGGGTGGGTATGTTGTAGGAACATGTTTTGTTGTTTTAGACTTAGTTTAATGGTTTGTGATGTAATTAGTTAGCATCGTTGAGATATCGTGTTTATTTAGAGTTTTGTAAATTAATGTATCATTTGTGTGGGAAGGTAAAAGAAGATTCTTCCTCATAAGAGAAGTGTTCGGTGTTTTCTTTATTGCTTTCTCTTGGTGTGTAATTTAAGACGTTTTAAATAAAAATGTAAAAAACAAACTAATTTATCCGCTTCATAAACACATCACATATCTAGAATTCTGATGGCAAGTTTTGTCTGGAAAAAGAACAAACATTTTTTTCACGTTATAGACACACCACGTACTTTCAAAAATTGACTTCTATGTTTTTGTTCAAATCAGTCATCTTGAGAAAGTCTTGAAATAAAGATGAAACGTTGATGAATATTTAAACAATTTTCAGTTTTTCTTCTTTTCATTTCTATTAAGCTGGATTATAATTTCCATATATATATATATATATGGAATGTGATAGAATTCGTTTCTCACGGTATGTTGCAATTTTACAGGAGCGCAGTCGTAAAAAACTAATGCTTCAGTTTGATAATAAGTTGCAGCATTTAATATACAAAAGATTTGGTTGCTCTACCAACTCAGATGTAGGTAAGAACGTCCTTAATTTATCGTCTCAGAAGTTTTCTCCTGCTGAACTTTTAATACTAAATCACGGTTTTTAATTGTGTCTTCCACCATCTGGTGTTGGGCGTGAGGAGGTATTTTCAGAATTTGAAATTCTCAATTCTCAAGCACTGAGAATTCCACCTGTTTCTGAGATCAAAGTAAAGGACCTAACGGCTAAATTGAATGACCTTGCACACTGATATGCGAGTACACCAGTATCCCATTCAGAGTTTAACTGACGAAAAGAACATTTTACCGTCATTAAAACTCTACGACAAAATAAGTCCTTGGTAATAACCAGACCGGATAAAGGTTCAGGGATTGTTGTACTAAACGACGTCGACAAAATGATGTTCATATTAAACAACACGGAGACATTTGTTCAATTGGGCCCTGTCGGCACTCATGATCCGACAACTTCCTTAAAAAACTAAATTCCAGAAACAACTGGTAAAGTGGGTGAAAGGCGGTGTACTCCCATCCGATGTAGCCAGCGAGATCAGACCCTCGGGCTCTATTCCCCCACATTTATATGGATTACCTAAAACTCACAAAGTGGACATACCAGTAAGGCCTATTCTCTCTATGGTAGAGTCATCACAACAGAAGGTTGCAAAATGGATCTTCAATCATTTTCAGCCAGTGTTGAATTACTATAGTAAATACTGTCTGAAAGATTCATTTCATTTTGCAAAGTACATTCAAGTTTCTAAGGTTGCTTATAAATGTATGTGTTCCTACGATATTAGCAACCTATTTACCTGTGTTCCTATTTTGGAAACAATCGATAGCTGTGCCGAGTTTTTATATCGTAGGCATTTATAATCTCCTTCCATTCCTGAAAGCATTCCTGCAGTTGATGAAATTTGCCACTACATCGGTTGAATTCAGTTTTAACGATGTAATGTATAGGCAAATAGACGATGTATCTATGGGCTCAGTCCTAGGACCGACTATGGCTAATATTTTTGTGTTTTTTTTTAGAAGGCTTTATAATCTGGACCCACTAAACTTTTAGTCTACTTTCGATATGTAGACGATACATTTTGTCTTTTTAATAATAAAACGGAGGCAAATACATTCTTCTCCTTACTCAATAAAATGCATATCGCATTAAAATATACCTATGAAGGAGAGCGTAATTCCACTTTAGCTTTCCTCGATGTAGTGGTAACAAAAACCCCATCGAGTTACCGTACATCAATCTACCGTAAACCTACGTTTACAGGATTATATACTCGCTGGGATTCATTTTGTCCTAACAAACGAAAGGTAAACTTGATTTAGACATTTACACACAGAGCTCTTATGATTTGTTCAAAATAAAAATTGGACGAAGAAATTAAAACTAGAACTAATACTTTGTCCAAAAATGGCTATCCTCTTGATGTGATTAGGGCAGTAATCCAAAGGAAAATAAATACTTTTTTCCGAAATAAAACCAAATACGGTGACTAAATGTCCGATTTACATTCGTTTACCTTGGTTAGACACAGTAAGTGAGAAATCCGCCAAGCAAATCAGCTCAGCAGTTGAAAATTGCTATTTTTCTTCGAATGTGCGTGTTGTGATTTCTACAAAACCTTTATTGGCGTCCTCTCGTAGAGACGTTTTAGCCCCCACCATAAACATAATGTAATTTATCATTTTGAATGTAGTTGCAGTGCTGACTACGTGGGTAGGACGACGTTAAAATTGGATAGTAGAGTCCAACAGCACATCCCGAGTAAGATCAGGAATGGAACCTTCTGGTCAACGGACGGTCAAAATAACACATACGGGTCTTCCATTAAAGACCATTTACTTAAAAACCCGCCGTGCGCTAGGAATTTTAGCATGGACTTCTTCACCATTCTCAGTCATGCTCACTCATTATACCATCTAAAAATCTTGGAGATGATCCACGTTCGTCTTAAACATCCCTCCCTTTGTGAGCAAAGGGAATGTCTATTGGGACTAGATGTGATCAGTCTCTAAGATTCATCCTCAATTGTACATATACCATAACGCTATTTTATTTTGAGTACTCTCTCTTTTCACTCTTTTTTTTTAAATCCCTCGTTCTTTTTTAATCCCTCGATACAGCCTTTGTTAAGAGAGGGCGTAACCGGTCGGCTGGCATTTGTTTTACTTGATTAACTTTTAATCATGAACGATAGAATTTGTCTTCCCATCATTTTTGCGATAATAAAATTTTGTAGTCCCCCAAAAATTATAATATATATATATATATATATATATATATATATATATATATATATATATATATATATATAGAGAGAGAGAGAGAGAGAGAGAGAGAGAGAATAAATAGTGATAAATAAATAAATAAATAAAAAGATTTATAACATTTTTTATTTGTCCGAAGAATTTAATTTCTACAATGGTCGGGTGTACGATCGTTTCAAAAACAATTAGGAATCATATATATATATATATATATATATATATATATATATATATATATATATATATATATATGGTTTACAATATATCTATTCTTCAACGCCTTATACTTATGACTTATAATTGAGTCACAACATAAACAACTTTACTTAATTTACAAACATTTGGAAAAAACCTTTAACACATTAACCATTCGTTAATATAAATACCACTACTACTAATAATAACAATAACAATAATGATATTAATACTTTGTACCAATAATCATAGCAATCTTAGTAGTTACAATGGTAATTACAGCAATACTTACAATGATTATAGCAATAAAAACAGTAATACTAATTATAAATAATAGGAACACTCATCATATTAATAATGATAATAATTATATTGATATTAATAATGATACTTCTATTATCAATAATAAGATAATAGTAATGATAATTATAATGAAACTTATAATGAAGATAATAATGATAATAGTTATAATAATATTATTAGTGATGATAATAGTCAAAGTTAAAGTAATATACATCGAATTGATAAGGTCTATATTGGATATGAATCTAAAATAAAATATTGGGGTATAAGAAAAAGAATAGTAATTGTAATCCAAGAATATCACAGCAATAATGATCGTAGCATGAACAATAACGTTACTGCTGCGACTATAACCGGATTATATCATAATTACTATTAGTTAGAAAGTAACTAGTCAGAGAGATGAGAGAGACAGAAAGAGATAGGGAGAGAGAAAGAGAGATAGACAGAGAGACAGAGAGAGAGACAGAGAGAACGATAGAGATACAGAAAAAGAGAGACAGAGGGACAGAGAGAGAGAGACAGAGAGAGAGAGACAGAGAGAGAAAGAGGACTAGCGGCATACAAGTCAAGGGACGAGTTTAAGCAATATGTATATAATAGATTTTAAGGTGCTCTTAACGATCCTGAACCAGTTTTCGTGACGTTCGACTCGGAAGCGTTCGACTGTTCTACGCAAACGCCCGAGAGTTGACGAGCCGATTTGTACCAGACGACATTTTTGATACGGTGCTGCGTCCTATGATCATAATGTTTGGCTTATTTTTTTGTTTTTTTGTTAGGGTTAGGGTTAGGGTTTAGGGTTTAGGGTTATTTATAGGACTAGGGTTAGGTATAGGGTTAGGGGTAAGGTAAGGAATGTTTTAAAGAAACAACAAAGAAAATTAAACATATTTACATGAATTTTTTTGAAAGAAACAACAGGAAAAAAACATAGCGAGGTTACTGTTATAAAATGAATACTGTATTTTTATTTACAAGGAATTTTTTTGAAGAAACAAAAAAAGAAAGAACGTACCAAAACTACTTTTATCATGACATATTTTTTTAATTTTATTATTTATTTTTACTTGATCGCGATGATACTGAAGTGCAAAGGTGTTAGTAATTTATTTTGGGTTTATTTCCTTCAAAAAAACTTCCTGACAAAAAATCCGTCTTCGAAAGCACTTATTTTCACTTTGTAAGTTATCGGTTCCTCGCTGCTTCGGCTCGTCAACACTCGGCCGTTTGCGTAGGACAGCCGAACGATTCCGAGTCGAACGTCACGAAATCTGGTTCAAGATCGATATCAGTACCGATTTTAATATAAATGTTCTTTCTTTTTGGAGACTTGTACTGTGCTTTTAGGATCAGACTCCTCCAACGATAAAGTTTGAAAAAAAAATAGTCACTCACCCTATTGCTTTGAACACGTAGGCCATAATTCATAATAATTTATGGAGTTTACCTGCAATATACATATTATTGACGCCCACGCTCGCAAAGGTTCCCATTTAATTTTATTACATAATATAACTGAAAACTTGATGTAGAGCAATTATTTTCTCTATTAAATGTTTAGTATCTCGCTTATTTTTAAAGTTCTGTGCACTCCTCCTAAATGATTCATAGCTACAAACCAAAAATATGCCTACGGTAATCACCGTGTTTACCTAGAATCTATATTCCACAAATCCTAATGATCGGTTCATTAGTTTAGAAGTTGGTCTGTAAGTCTCAAGGTTTTAAATGTTTAATATCGTTGAAAATACGATGTAAAGATTTGCGAGATATAGGCTTATTTTCCTAATATACTGACACCAAATATTCATTATAGTAAGATTCTGTGATTGTTACAACATGAAGAAGAAGCTCAATCCCATTTAATTACTTAACTAATATCCAATAAACCTTACTTAAAATGGGTCATGACTTAACAAATGAAACTGCTTTCTTCATTTTAAAGTGCTTTTTTGTTATTCTACCTGAGCTGGTGCACTGTACTTCGCAGTTGATTGAGGGCTAATCTTGCGTAAAAAGTCAAGCTGAAGTAGTACCCCGTATCGACACCCACTCTGAGCTAGACGTCTCTGTAACATATACTCTTCTGTTCGGGCGCAAACAACTAAGTTTGTTTTCTTAACGACCTGTTTCAAGAACTTCCGCTCGATTTCAAAATCTTCCCTTGCCTCCTTTTCGACCCAGTGCCCGACAACTCCTCGCAGACCCCTATGTTTTTTTCTTCGTGACCGACAGAAAACGAGAAACAATGCAAAGAAGTCGCTGATCCTCAACCTCTTCCGGCTAGACAGTTTGCTCTATATATCATGACGGTTATGGGTTCGACTTCCTTTGAACTAAGATCGACTTAGTACGGTAATACGAGCTACGGTTTCACTTTATACGACCCCTCTCTCTCTCTCTCTCTCTCTCTCTCTCTCTCTCTCGCTCTGCATTGGTCGCTTTCTCTATTTCCCACTCTCTCTCATTTTTTCCCTCTCTTCCTTTTTATCTCTCGCAAGGGAGGGAGAGAAACAAATTGGCTAATAGAAGCTGGCGATGATGTTGGAATCGGCTACGCCTGGCTCAAATCCATTCGAACCTACTGCATTCATTTTTACGCTAATACCATTGAGAAAAGGTATGAACAGCCCTCTCTGACACTTTGTAACATCGCAACTTGTGTTGGATCAATCGCTTACACTTAACTATTTCATAAAGGCATTGTGTTTCGATAGGAAATACCTCCGAAAATGTTTATATGTCATAAAAAGACATCCTGAACACCAATCACTATCTATTCTCTTTCATTCTCCTTCACTCTCTCTCTCTCTCTCTCTCTCTCTCTCTCTCTCTCTCTCTCTGTGTCTAGCTCTCTACATCTCTACTTACATGATACGTATATATATATATATATATATATATATATATATATATATATATATATATATATATATATATATATATATATGTATCTACTATGATTTATTTCCTTTTTATACCTTATTCCTTCCCTTCTTTTATATAATGTTCGCACTAACATATATAAATGAAATCGCATAATTACGTCAGTAATTTAATTTTAAATCTTAAAATTATCATTATCATTTTGGGTGATCTAAAATACACTTTCTGTTGCCTTTTTATTTAGAATGAAATTTTTCTTTATGAAATCATTTCATACAGCGGGGTTGTCTGACTTGCTATTTACTTTCTCGCTTCTTCTCCCCACTTGAAATGGTTTCATTTGGCGTGTAAAAAGGCACGGTTTTTACTCGCTAAGTGTTGTGCGACGCAACGGATATATCATATTTATTTAAAAACAAAATAAAAATAAATAAATGGTCTTTATTATAGACTTTTATTATAGAATGTGGGTGCATGCATCCGTTTTTCTAATGAAAAGGGTATTGTGTTTCGAAACTAAATCACCCTAAAATTTGGATTTGTCGTAAAACAAAGCAAATCATTAAAACGAAAACAAATTATTATTCGTATTTTTTCCTCTTTTCCCGCAATAATAAATATTCTTCGAATATAGGTTGTGTAATTTTTGTTTTACCTTTTTCTTTTAAATCCCTATTATTTTAAAAACAGAAATAACGAAATATATGTAAAAATGGCAACAGTAGTCAAGAAAATGTATAGAGCATACTAGTTCTTATTTACTTGCCTCCCAACGAAGGCAACGTTAAACACGAGATCGGTTGGTAATGTGGGGAAAATCCATCTCTCCACAAAGGGACACTCTTGATTGGAATAACAATTAAAATGGCCTCAGTCTAGAAGAACTTCTCAAGGACAGAGAAGAACAAGTGTAGCGTAATAAGAAATACTGTACTTTGTTCTAAGCCAAGTCAGAAAAAAGTGTATTTACCAGAAAATAAAGGAAGCAAACAACAGTAAATCACTTCTTTGAGAGTCGTTTTTCTTTTTTATCTTTTTTTTAATCTTCCTCTCACGGCGGTAAGATGTGACACAAGGTCTGGAAAGTGGCATTTGAAAAGCTAGCGCCCGAGAAGGTTAGCACTCTGGCCTACAAAAAAATGCTTGGGAAGCCGCGTCAGCATTCCCCGGTAGGGGGGCCTCAGGCAGTAAGCAATAAAAGGGGAGGCAAAGCCTGGGAGGGTGGACCTCTTAGAACTGCACAGAACAAACCCACACACTTGCGTCATCAAGCCCAGAATGGCAAGACGATACCGGTCTATAGGGTGTAGTATCCATCGGAACAGATACTACACTCTCAGCGAAAAGGACAAGAAGTTCTTTTTCTTTCCTTTTTACAAGTATTTTTTGTCTTATTTACCTTCCTTTTTCTGTTCTCTTACTCTTTTTTCTATTTTTTGGGGGGTTTGATCACTTTTAATCGTTTAAGTATTTTTTTTTCATTTAAGAACCTCAGTACTCTGTCCTATTTAAAAAAGGAAATAATCAAATCTAAGCAATTAGAGCGTTCAAGGTTTTGCCTGCAAAACGGCAATTTAAATGTTAAAAAACAAGAACATAGAGGAACAGTCTAAGGTTAACCAAGCTTGACCAGCTTACATGTGACTCAAGTCGCCCCTTTTACATGGGACGTCAGTGAACATCGTCTGACTTTGTCGGGTGAATCTTGAAACGGATCCATTCTCCCTTAAAACGACTTATGATTACATAGACGATTAACCAACAACAATTAACACCACCATAACTAAAACATTAACAGCAAAAATTATTTTAAACAACGCAGAAAAAAGCAAAATGAGAACGTCATGAAATATGCTGAATTAGCTTTACCCGGAAATTAGCAGAAAAAGATTCGCTGTTCCTTCCATTAGAGCTGGGATCACGGCGTAGTATCTATTCTGTTGTCATATGACTGGTGCCATTATTATTTTTGACATATCTTGAATGAGATTCTTTGGGTGCTGGACATTCCCCACAGAAAAAAAAACTGACTTTTGTGTCTAATGTGGGAAGGTAATTTTATAGTACATAGGGAAACAAGCAGAGGTAGCCGGCGTTGGTCCGCGAATATATTCGAGAAAATATCTAGAGACATCCTGTAACAACAAATTCAGGGTGCCATCGTAAATATTCATCTTGTGGTATTGCTAACAGACAATATGTAAAGGAACTCGTTCCTGCAAACGATTCAGAGAAGTTTCACGTCTTACAATAATTGTAAACACAAAATTAGATTAATTATCTCTCCTTCGCTCCCTCTCTCATTCCCTCTCTCATTCTCTCTCTCTCTCTCTCTCTCTCTCTCTCTCTCTCTCTTTCTCTCTCTCTTTCTGAAAATTACATCAATTTATTTATTTCCAGAAACTACTTTGTACGGGGAGGAATTATTTTTAAATGACCGGGTTTTTGATGTTTATGTATTTGTATTATGGGATTTATTCCTAAATAAATTAACCGATCATTATGAATTTTGAAACATGTCGGCTAGGCGTAAATAATCCTACGGTAGACTATATTTAGTTTAATTTACTTTTATCTAATAGGGTCAAAATGTGAGCAAAACCATAGTAGAAAATTCAGACACCTATTTTTGAAGTTTTAGCAATAGGTATCGAAGGGCAGACCTTCAGTTACTGCTGATTGTAAAAGTCCAACGTCTTAGCTGTTTTAGTTGGATTGCTAGTCAATATAATTTAGGAAAACACGTTACCGTATTTAATTACGAGAATGGATTTAAGTAGAAGATTTAATTCCCTGAATGGAAGAATATTGCATAGTAAGTTTGGAAGGAACCTTCTTTTTTATACATCACAATCATCTTCTATGAAGAAACGAATATATATTACATAGTTTTAACATCAACGTTGTTCTTAATTTCTAACAGGACGTATATATATATTAATTATATATAGGAATACTAAATAATATAAAACGAATTTAACATATAATTAAAGTAAGATTTGTATATGAAAATCTCGTTTTGATACAAACTAACCAAACTGAGTTCAAGTTGCACCTTGGGCAAAGGCTCAATATTTCTATGAAAGAAAATGGGGCTTTAATAATTTATATTCAGGGATTTAAATTAACATTTAAACTAAATGTCGTTAAGTTTTTAAAGGTTCAAGTAACCATTAATTACGTGCACTGCAAAAGAAAAGTATTAAATTGTTTGACAAAAGATCAAAAAGATTATATATATATATATATATATATATATATATATATATATATATATATATATATATATATATATATATATATATTGGGGTTGTCATTGTATTATTTAAATAACAAAAACAAATCAATTGCCGATCGCTGCAACTCATTGTTTTATTTATTGCTTTCTTCCGATTCGATTTATTTTATTTTCGCATTGCGAGATAATAACTTTTCAGCAACTCCTGTCGCCCTTCTTAAGCAAATATGAAATCATGGAAATTAGTAGAGAAATAGTGTTATTTTAAAAACAGGTGCAATGATGACGTGGTTTAAAAAATGTGTCTCAATCGTTTTATGTTTAGTTATTGTTTTTTCTTGCATATATTTTTCCTCCATGTATGTTTGAAAATACATGTTATCACTCTTGTCCACGTGTACTTCTGTTGTTAAATGTTTTTGTAGGAAATAAAAACACAAACAAGTCAATTAAAGATTGCTGCAACTCATCGTTTTGTTTATTAAATTATTCCAGTTTGATTGTACAATTTTTTCACAAGTATGGTACGTATATTGTTGTTAAATATATTTTTTTATTTTCCCATTGTCAGATTTCAAATTTTCAATCAAATATAAATTCATAAAAATCACTTGAGAAATTCCGTTATTTTAAAAACACATGCAAGAGTGATGTTGCCTTTGTTTAAAATTGGTTGCCACCGATTTTGTGTTGATTTTTCTCATCTTGCCTGGATTGCATTCGACAATGTACGTTTTAAAATACATTTTATTATGATTTTATAATATATATATATATATATATATATATATATATATATATATATATATATATATATATATATATATATAAAAATAGATAGATAGATAGATAGAGATACTTTTTTATCAATTACTTTATAAATAATGTTTGTATATATGGATGTTTTAATTAATTTATTCATGAATTAATTTTTGCGTGCTCAAAAGAAAGACATGGACACATGTTCCTGGCTATGAGCCATCACCAGCATGAATATCAAGGCAGGGATCGATCCCTCGATGTAAATATTCGTAGTCTAGCGCTTTACCCCTAGACCAGAATAACCTGCCCTATTTTGTGCTCGAGTTTATCCTCCATAATGTTATATATATATATATATATATATATATATATATACTTTTATACGTGTGCTCCAAAATATATTACTACTTAGTCATAAGATATCAAGAAAAATCAGTCAAGGATAAGGCTTAATAAGATGACAGTTTAATAATGAAAATTATGAATTAAATAAACAAAATTTAATTGCTTACGATCGTACTTTGTGAAAAGTATTTTTATATTGGATTTGACGATGACCATGTTGTAGCTGCAGGGAAGCAATCCGGTGTTAATTTGTTCGAGTAATATGAAGTTCTAGGAAAGAAACTTGTGAAAACTGAATTTTGAAGTTAGAAGGAAGAAAGGAAGGTTCTTTGTCATTGTAGTTGAAGGATGAGTTCTTGTTGTGAATGCCTAACAAAGAGGAACCAGATATTGAAGCTCAGTTGAGGACCTTCCATCGAAGATTAACCCCTGGCAAATCGATCGTAAGGCACAGAACTTTGTTTTAGGTATTGATAGTGTTATTTTGTTTTAATTTTCTTTTTCCTAGTTATTACCATTTTGAGCATCTAAACATATATACTATGAATATATATATATATATATATATATATATATATATATATATGGGTGTGTGTGTATATATATACATATATATATATACTCATATATTGATATATATATATACTCATATATTGATATATATATATATATAGAGAGAGAGAGAGAGAAGGGGAGATAGAGAGCTAGAGGGAGTGAGAGAGAGAATAAGCGCGCGTATTGAAACTCCAGGATATATAACTCTATATTACGTTGGTTTATGTGTAAATTCAACGATGTATTTATTTAATTTCAACGCGAATAAATACATGGTTGCTGAAATCTAACTTTCTGTTGTTTATGATTCATACATACCTAAAACAAAAGCATAAATGGTTTCTCCCGAAAATAGGCTCATGCGGTATTACTGGGCAATTACTTAATATTATTAGATCCTTTCAAACCAAAAGAAAGATCCAGGTTGTCCTCGATTGCCGTTCATCTAAGCAACATAACATACATGCTGGTGTACCCTAGGGATCTATCCCTAGACCTTTATTGTTCCTGATCTTCATAAACGATCTCCCTGATGACATAGATACTGAGATTAGTTTATTAACTGACGAGACCACGCTTTACTCTCGTCATATGGCAAAACATACGCGATCATATCCGGGGAATGGCTAAATCCTTAGAAAATGACCACCGGGCTTTAGTGGATTGGGCTCATAAATGGTTGGTAACTTTTAATGCCGCAAAGACAAAGCTTCTTTCCTTCAATAATTACAAGACCCTCTCCAACCACCGATTGTCATGGCAAATAACACCCTACATGAGAGTTCAACATTCAAACTTGTCGGCCTAGCCTTCACAGGTAACATACATTGGCACAAATACATTGAAGGTATTGCCAAGACTGCAGCGAAGAAAGTGGGATCCCTTTACCGTGCTAGTAAGCTTCTCACACCTGACATTATCCTGTATCTCTACAAAGCCACCATCCGCCCATGCATGGATTATTGTTGCCACATCTGGGCTGGTGCATCATCTACTAGTTTTTCCCTCCTTGACAAGGTCCAAAAACGAGTCGCCAACCTAATAGGTTCCTCACTGTCAACCAAGCTGTAGCACCTGTCCCATCGCCGCAATGTAGCATCCATGCGCTTGTTTTACAAATACTTCAATGGATTATACTCCGATGAACTGGCTACTCTGGTGCCCCCTCGACGTAAATTCACAAGACCAACGCAACAATCTGCTGAATCCCATCCATTCACTGTGGAGGTCCTCAGATGCCGGAAAGATTTTTAATCCAAAAGCTTCTTTCCTCGTGCTGCTGGCCTCTGGAACTCCCTCCCTGCCCCCTGTTTCCCCGACGGTACTGACATGCAGCAATTTAAAACTAATGTAAACAGACAACTCGCTGCACTGTTGCAGTAAATACTGAAAATTGATACACAAAAAATTGTATTTTCTTTATAAATTTTATGTGGATACATGAAATATATATATATATATATATATATATATATATATATATATATATATATATATATATACAAAAATATGTGTTCACGTATATATGCACTCGCTACTTTAATGGGACCTATATCAACGAAGTATTGCTGTCTACATCAAGTATGATTCATCTATTTCTACGATTATCGAAGAAAGTTTTACTAATTAAAGATTTATCAGCTGCAATTTTAATTTGGTTTCTTCAGTTCGATATAAAAGAGACAATCAGAATATTTTGGCTCCAGTTTTGGCGAGAGTGGTGGTGAGTAACGTCCGGGTGTCTCGAAACGAGTATGTCTCAACAGTAAATATTATATATTGATATTTGATGAGTTTTCTGGCGTCTACTCTTTAACCTAACACCCTTATCTGTCCACTCCCCCATATATATATATATATATATATATATATATATATATATATATATATATATATATATATATATATATATATATATATATATATATATATAAGGACGATAAAGTGAAAATGGGAAAGGGAGAGAAAGAGTTAGAGAGGGAGAAGAAACAGTTAAAATGGTTTTAAAGTGGCAGTAAGAAAAATTCTGATGAGTAGAAATTGATGATGTTTTACGTCCGATAGTTGAAGGTGCAGTATTATATGATCTCGGTGGTGTGTGGGTGGGCGTTAAAATAAAGGCAGGGTGACTGCATTGCTGGGAACACATCGTTTTGATATGCCGATGCTGTGTAAACACTGACGATTTGGCATCGACTGTTTGTTGTAGGGCTGGGGTCGCGACGTACCGGGCGGGTTGAATTGACAAATATTGGATTAGCAAGTTCATCCGAAAACTACTCCCACCAAATAATTAGGGATAACAAATAGACTTTACAAACGTAATCACAGATATGTAAGTATGCATGGGGCGGAGAAACTGTTGAACTGCAATATCATATGTATATTCATAAATGTATATATATATATATATATATATATATATATATATATATATATATATATATATATATATATATACGTATATGTACATACATTTATGAATATATATATATATATATATATGTATATGTACATACATTTATGAATACCTATATATATATATATATATATATATGTATATGTACATACATTTATGAATATATATATATATATATATATATATATATATATTTATTTTGGTACAGAAAAATTATTACAACATTCGTACCGTCGGTTTCAAGCACAGAAGGACTTAACAATCCGGCTCTCTTCAGCTTCTGTTGTCATCTGTTTCGGAAATGTGAAGTCACGTGTCACTCTCGTTTTACGCGTTATTTGCTTAGAGTGTTATGTATGTTTGTTATATATATATATATATATATATATATATATATATATATATATGTATATATATACATACAGATATATATATATATATGTTTATGTATGTGTGTATATAAATATATTAGAATGCAACTATACAAAGAACATATATATATATATATATATATATATATATGTAGAATCAGTTGTATATGTGTACATTAGTACCTCTCGCTCTCTGTCTCCTTCTCCCCTCTCCCCTCCCCCTCTCTCTATATATATGTATATATATATGTATATATATATATATATATATATATATATATATATATATATATATATATCAATGTCTGTATATGTGTGCATCATTTTTTTGTAGCCATAATAGAAAGAAAAGTTATAGAATTTACAGGGAGACAATGGAAGTATTCATGAATGTCTAACTGCAACCGATAGGGGGCTATACGTGCATAACACCCTAACAACATCAAATACATCCTATTTTTCTGAAATTTAAATCATGTGTATAACATTTTCTGGGGAAGACAATGTAAGTGGTTCGGAATCTCTAAATATTTTTCTTAACCTCTTTTAAAACTATAAATATATCTTATTTTTAGAAATTGTCATATGTATAACATTATTCGAGGAAGATAATTGAAGTGCCTCCGAATCTGTACGTAACCCTGTATGGACCTAATATCCTCGTGCCACCAACTTTTAAGTGACCCATGGAGACATAGCCCCCTTAAACTTCAAATAGGTATATCCGATTTTAATGAAATTTTACTAATATGTGTAAGACACCAATTCAGAGACTTTTCAAACATTTCAACTACTTCCAACAAACGAAGAGGGTCGAGTAAAAACAAAGAAAGTAATATGGTGTTATAAGAAAAGTGAAAAGTTTATAGTAATTAGCATCATTTAATCGCGTACAACGTCGAGTCTGCATGCTGAAATATATACATATGTATATATCGATATCTATATATGGATTTATATATATATATATATATATATATATATATATATATATATATATATATATATATTTGTTGGTTATTTTATTATTCCATTAATTGCGACAAAATATATGCTGTTTTATTAGCATCCATAATGAATGCCAACTTTTCAAGCGTCAATGGAATCCAAATGTTAAAGATTTTAAAGTAAACCCGGTTTCAACTTCCTTCGGATTTATACACCCTGGATATTTGTAACAAGTTAATTATATATATATATATATATATATATATATATATATATATATATATATATATATATATATATATATATATATATATATGTGTGTGTGTGTGTGTGTGTGTGTATATCGATATCTATATATATTTATATATATATATATATAAACACATATAATAATATACACATATATATTTATATTCTTATGTGTGTTTTAAATATAGCATACATATTCGAAAAAGTTCCATTGACAGATTGATTTGCCGTATTACAGCTATTCAGTGTGGCTAGACAGCTAAACACCCAAGACTTGATCGAAAGTGTATTGTTTCTGTCACTGTCGGTGGTCTTACTCGTTAGGCTATCGACAACCGCATGCGTTTAAGTGAGATCTTAACGTTCATCTAAGACCTATTTGAACTTAGAAGTGGTCAATCCGTTTTTCCATAGAGCTTTATATATAAATATCGAATTATGACTGTCTCTTAATCTACGCATGTGTCCAGTCTTTTGCAATCTATGTATACATATATATTTAATGCAATTCACGAACATAAAAATATTCACAGACACATACACACTCACGCTCAAACACACATACACATATATATATATATATATATATATATATATATATATATATATATATAGAGAGAGAGAGAGAGAGAGAGAGAGAGAGAGAGATTTGATAGTCCATGTATG
Organism: Sepiola atlantica; assembly: GCA_963556195.1. Classification (NCBI taxonomy): domain Eukaryota; kingdom Metazoa; phylum Mollusca; class Cephalopoda; order Sepiida; family Sepiolidae; genus Sepiola; species Sepiola atlantica. The sequence goes on from OY744524.1 coordinate 37,882,781, forward strand.
TTTATAGAAAATTTGATAAGCGGGTAAATGTCGTAGGGTTTTTAAAAATATTTCTTTATAATGCCTCGCATATGGACGGCTTCATTTCTGGCGAAATTAATATATATATATATATATATATATATATATATATATACTATTCAAATTCAAATACATTTACATGATGAACACAAAACCACTATTTTTCAAAAGTGCTCAATACAATATAGAGATTTGATAAGATTAAATAAAAACGGTGTCAGCTTAGAGTAATTAATTCGTGTTTCGATATTAGCTTCGTCTCGTCATGACAAACATAGAAAGTGAAAATCAGATTCAAAATTTGCCCAGAAAATCAAGGTTAAAGAAAAAGAAAAAAAAGAGGCAAAAAGGGTCAAGACAGAGAATCATAATTTTATTCGGTTGAAACCGTCTGAGATATATCCGGGTAATCAGACAAGCAGCCCACCCACTTTTCTCCCCCTTCCACTCGCTATAAATTCGTGTGCTTACACTTCCAGAACTTAAATATGACACAAAATTATGCTTTCTTTTGAGTAGATATCTTTTTTTTTCAAAATATAATAATTTATGTTTAAATTACTAAGATATATTTCTATAAATAAAGTTAAGTTTACTTTTGAGTTAAATTACTAAGATATATTTTTTCAAAGAAATAATTATTCATCGTCTTTCATTCTTAAAATACACTCACACGCATACACATATATATATATATAATATATATATATATATATATATATATATATATATATATATATATATATATATATATATATACTACTGGCACTAACTGGCGATGCACGGGAAGCAATTAAAACTTCAAGTTATTTTCTTAAATTAATTTCTCGACCCCGTATCTCCTATTACCATTTCATCCTATTTTGATTTAATAAAAAAGTAAGAAGTCGCTTTTTTGTTCAGCGATATACGGTTTGATCGCATACTCCACGATGTTGTTGTAAACAATTCTAACATTATGAAAAGTTTTTTTTTTTATCTTAGTATGTTTGTTTTAATTGTCATGTCTGGAAATTGATAATTGTAATCAATACTGAGACTATAATGACCTAAAATATTATTGTGAGATTGAAACTTATTACATTGCGTAAAATCTCTAACGTTTAATGAAACTAATTAAAATCTTTTAACTGTAAATCATGGATTTCTATAACAGCAAAATATATAAATGAACTTTCCGTTCTTCTTTAATAAATATAGAGGATATATCTCACTATATTAATATATTAAAAAAGTGTTATTATCACATAATATATTGCGTGTATACATTGATAGCAGTATTTATCTAAACAGTACTTTATATATGAGTAGTGATTTGCAAATTCTAGCTTAATAAACACGAGAATAGAAACACAAGCAAAACCCAGCTACTTTTGAAAATTACATCTTCAATAACATTAAAGATTTAGAATTCTATACGCAGCTGGATCATTAAAAATAAATAAATATTATAATTTAAAGTGTTAACAACTTTAAGAAAATTTTAATTAAAGTGATAAAACAAAACAAAAACTTTTATAAAATGTCAAAACCAGAATATACAAAAACTCGATAAGAAAACATTACGAATATTTTGCAAAAAACACTACATAGAAAAATCCCACTTCGATTTAAAAATGTGTTATATTAATAAAACTTCATTTATTACAAAACATATATACACAGCATATGACTATCAGGTTACTTTTAAAGAAAACATTACGAATATTTTGCAAAAAACAACTACATAGAAAAATCCCACTTCGATTTAAAAATGTGTTATATTAATAAAACTTCATTTATTACAAAATATATATACATAGCATATGACTATCAGGTTACTATTTAAGAAAACATTACGAATATTTTGCAAAAAACAACTACATAGAAAAATCCCACTTCGATTTAAAATTGTGTTATATTAATAGAACATCATTTATTACAAAAAATATATACACATCATATGACTATCAGGTTACTTTTAAAGACAACATTACGAATATTTTGCAAAAAACAACTACATAGAAAAATCCCACTTCGATTTAAAAATGTGTTATATTAATAGAACATCATTTATTACAAAAAATATATACACATCATATGACTATCAGGTTACTTTTTAAGAAAACATTACGAATATTTTGCAAAAAACAACTACATAGAAAAATCCCACTTCGATTTAAAAATGTGTTATATTAATAAAACTTCATTTATCACAAAAAATATATACATAGCATATGACTATCAGGTTACTTTTAAAGAAAACATTACGAATATTTTGCAAAAAACAACTACATAGAAAAATCCCACTTCGATTTAAAATTGTGTTATATTAATAGAACATCATTTATTACAAAAAATATATACACATCATATGACTATCAGGTTACTTTTAAAGACAACATTACGAATATTTTGCAAAAAACAACTACATAGAAAAATCCCACTTCGATTTAAAAATGTGTTATATTAATAGAACATCATTTATTACAAAAAATATATACACATCATATGACTATCAGGTTACTTTTTAAGAAAACATTACGAATATTTTGCAAAAAACAACTACATAGAAAAATCCCACTTCGATTTAAAAATGTGTTATATTAATAAAACTTCATTTATCACAAAAAATATATACATAGCATATGACTATCAGGTTACTTTTAAAGAAAACATTACGAATATTTTGCAAAAAACAACTACATAGAAAAATCCCACTTCGATTTAAAAATGTGTTATATTAATAGAACATCATTTATTACAAAAAATATATACACATCATATGACTATCAGGTTACTTTTTAAGAAAACATTACGAATATTTTGCAAAAAACAACTACATAGAAAAATCCCACTTCGATTTAAAAATGTGTTATATTAATAAAACTTCATTTATTACAAAAAATATATACATAGCATATGGCTATCAGGTTACTTTTAAAGAAAACATTACGAATATTTTGCAAAAAACAACTACATAGAAAAATCGCACTTCGATTTAAAAATGTGTTATATTAATAGAACTTCATTTATTACAAAAAATATATACACAGCATATGACTATCAGGTTACTTTTTAAGAAAACATTACGAATATTTTGCAAAAAACAACTACATAGGAAAATCCCACTTCGATTTAAAAATGTGTTATATTAATAGAACATCATTTATTACAAAAAATATATACACAGCATATGACTATCAGGTTACTTTTTAAGAAAACATTACGAATATTTTGCAAAAAACAACTACATAGGAAAATCCCACTTCGATTTAAAAATGTGTTATATTAATAGAACATCATTTATTACAAAAAATATATACACAGCATATGACTATCAGGTTACTTTTTAAGAAAACATTACGAATATTTTGCAAAAAACAACTACATAGGAAAATCCCACTTCGATTTAAAAATGTGTTATATTAATAGAACATCATTTATTACAAAAAATATATACACAGCATATGACTATCAGGTTACTTTTAAAGAAAACATTACGAATATTTTGCAAAAAACAACTACATAGGAAAATCCCACTTCGATTTAAAAATGTGTTATATTAATAGAACATCATTTATTACAAAAAATATATACACATCATATGACTATCAGGTTACTTTTTAAGAAAACATTACGAATATTTTGCAAAAAACGACTACATAGAAAAATCCCACTTCGATTTAAAAATGTGTTATATTAATAAAACTTCATTTATTACAAAAAATATATACATAGCATATGGCTATCAGGTTACTTTTAAAGAAAACATTACGAATATTTTGCAAAAAACAACTACATAGAAAAATCGCACTTCGATTTAAAAATGTGTTATATTAATAGAACTTCATTTATTACAAAAAATATATACACAGCATATGACTATCAGGTTACTTTTTAAGAAAACATTACGAATATTTTGCAAAAAACAACTACATAGGAAAATCCCACTTTGATTTAAAAAAGTTAATAGAAGTTCATTTATTACAAAAAATATATACACAGCATATGCCAATCAGGTTACTTTTTAAAACTCAAACAAATAGAAAAGTCTCCAGTAGGAAATGGGAACTCGTAAAATGGGCTAGAGTTTGTAGATTTTCAGACGAACTATCGTTTATTATAGTTTCCTGAAAAAATAAAATATTTTAAGTTTAAACATGTAAAAAGCAAATCTTAAACCGAAGAAACGACGTAGCTATGAAGTGGAGATATAGAACAAAGTGTACTCTGTAGTAGCCACCTATATAACAAATTCTAATTACTAAAACGTACGTATTTTTTTCACTTAGTCCCCCCCTAAGAGGCCAGTGCAGACGTAAAAGGCTACTAAGAATTAGTTTGAAAGTTTGGGGATCATCTTAAGTTGGAAGTTGTTAAGCGAGATACTTGTTGACATTAGTTGTTGATATAACTTGGTCAGAAGTTATAATAAACAAATGTGTGTGATGTCTTTAATAGAGGATGGTTTATTACAGCGTATATATCCTGTACAAAAGAATACCACTACCAGTAATGCAATAGGATTAAAATCATACACTCGAATACCCATACTACTGTTCGTAGTATTTATATATTCATCAGACTAGTTCACGTATTAGTTACTGAAGGGGGGGGGGTCCGTTATCCCATAACAACACCTACCTTTGAAGCTGAAAGTCTCACTTGAAATTTCTGCTTCTAATATGTCTTCTTTTTGGGATCCGGGCTGAAGCGCCCCACTAGTTTTCTTTCATGTGGGCTGTTTCTTTTCGTCCGAACTAATGTAATTAGTTCTTTTCCAGTTTGTGGCGTAGACATATTTCTCAGCTCGTAAGGCTGGTCCAGTAGATGTATACATAGCTTCGTGTACAGTATTGGGTAGTTGCATGTCAAAAGCATCACATACAATCTCCATTGGAACGTTTTCCTCACTTTTTGAATTATTCTCAGCATATCGTGGTCTGATTTGGTGAATGTGTCATTTCCACACGATTTTTTAAAACTTTTTATGGTGTAGAGCACGTTGTCAATCATCTTCTGAATTATGCAATACATCCAATAACTTTTCCACCCTGGAAGTTTTTTTAAATATACTTTATCTTCTGGGGAGTATCTTATTATGTTTAGATCTTCTTCATTTTTAGCAACGTTTATATTTGTTCTGCAGAGGACAGCCCTATAAATTGCTAAATATTTCTGGATAGTTTTTTCTTCCGTGTCCATATATTTATTTTTTGTAAGGCACTCTTAAACATGCCAATAAATTTTTCTGCTTGACCGTTCGATCTAGGATGATATACTGGTGTAGTAATGTTTTTAATGTCCAAGGAAGTACAAAAAGCCTTAAATTCTTATCCTGTGAACGCCGTACCATTGTCGCTAACCAGTGTCCGGGGAACCCCGAAACGACTAAAAATTTCATCTAATGCACTGATGGTGTTCCTAGATGTAAGATGCTTTCACTTGAATACCTTAGGTAATTTCGATAAAGAGTCCACCAAGATAAATGAAGTAATACTATCTATTAATCGGTCGAGCATAGTCTATGTGTAGACATTCCCAAGGCAAATCCGTTTTTAACCAAGGATTCGTTTTGAATGAGGACGCTCTTGCAGGCAATTGACAACCTCGGAATAGTTTTACAACACTTTCTATTTCATTGTCTATTCCTGGCCAGTATACGTAGTGATTTCGTCCGGGACATGTCAGGATGACGAGTATAAAATTCTTTCAGCATAACTTTACGTAGAGATTGGGGTATTACAATTCAATCTGCGTACATTAAAGTTTTGTTGCATCTTGAGAAAGGTGAAATCTGGGTTACTTTTTTCTTTCTTTGGTTCAATTTCGTCTGGTCTTTTATTTTTAATATAAAATCTTTCGCGGCTTCCTTTTCTATTTGTTCCAATGTTACATGTAATTCTCTGGTCGTATTTAACAACAGACCGGATATGTCTGTTTCCTCTTTTAGTGCCACTATAACCGTCGATTCTAAAATTTCTTAATTTTCTGAAATTAATCATGATAGTCCATCCATGTTTTCTGAATGCGATGTATTCCATCCTAAAATTATAGATCAGTAGGGTTACACGCTATCGCTGTAAACTGTTAGCAGAGTGAGTAGGAATTCCTTTTTTCACCCAAATATCGTTACTAACGGTTTATGGTCTGCTTGAAGTATAAATGATCTACCATATAAAAAGCGATGGTATTTTTTAAAACCCGAACACAATCGATAATGCCTCTTTCTCGATCTAACTAAAATATTTTTCAGCCGCTAGAAGAGTCCTCGAAGCGTGCACGATCAGTTTAATAGTAGTATCTTAATATTTGTGTAGCAGTGCAGCACCCACTCCGCATTTACTAGCATCAGTCGCAAAGATTTATTTCAGGGGATCATAATGAGCTAAAGCTAAATCGTAGAGAATAATTATTTTTATTTTCTAGAAAGCTGTCTCGCAAACTTTTGACCATATCCATTGTTTGTCTTTTCTTAATAATTATTAAGAGAACTCTTAAATCGTACATGTTTCGAAAGTAGATCGCATAATATTGGGCCAACCAAAGGAACGATTGTAGTTTGACAACGGTGTCGTGTGCAGGCATATTTTAAATTGCATCGGTCCTCTGTGGGTCCGGTTTCCTGCTTTCACAGTCTATCACTTGTCCGAATTATTTCATTATTTCGATGAGGACTTAATATGAAACAGAATTCTTCTAGTCGTTTAAACATAGTACTGATATGATTTTTTTGTTCGTGAACGTTGTTACTTTTGACTAGAATATCGTCTAAATAGCCGATAGCAAACTCAAGACCCGCAAGCATAGTGTCCATGATCTGCTGGAACAAAGCTGGGCGACTTTTAAGCCAAAAAGGAGCCTAGTTAGTTTTTTAAATCTTCTTATGTGTATTTATGCACACATACTTTGCGCATTGCTCGTTCACTTTAACCTGGAAGTATGGGTGAGATAGATCGATTTTTGCAAACTCCTTTCCTTCATTTAACTTCGAGAAAATGTCTTCTGGCGAAGTAAGTGGATGATTATGATCCTTCAGGCAATCGTTTAACTCGGTTACAAAATCGGCGCACACTCTTATTATTTTGTTTTTCTTTTTGACGCATGGTCTACCTTAGATAAAATTCCTATTTTTCTTATATTTCTAGTTCCTTGTTAATTGTGTCTAATAAGAAAAAGTGAGGTTTCTCTTTCGTTTAAAAATTGGAGTGACATTTTCCTTAAGTTGAAACTTGACTTCTGTCTTTGTACATAAACCCAAAGCCTCAGAGAAAACTCTGGGATATTATTCTGTCAATTCATTCATGACTTTTTCATTTTTAATACATTTGATCTTTTCTGCACTATTAATCTCGTTGCAAAAAGAGTTCATTGGGAGCTCAAATACAGTACTATCCAGTCTATTCCGAAAAAGCTTGAATCACATATACTTTTTTTTCAGTTTTGCTACAGGAAGAAATATCGCATTTGAATTCTCTTTTAAAGTTTTTTTTTCCTGAAACCCCTCTGGCAATTTTCTTGGTTTCATATAATTTACGTTTTCCAATGTGTCTGCATTGTTAATGATACTTATGTCTGAGCATAGATCTAGTAAACAGTGATTGTACACCCATTTATACGTATATCTACGTATTTTTGATTTTCACTGTTCTGGATTTCTGATCTTGACCACACAACGTTCACTTAAAAAAAAAAGTTTTTATTCTTGTGGGAAACCAACCATGTATGACCCGTAATTCCGCAAGATTCACAGAAATTGTTCTTATACCAACATACATCTTTAGTATGCGTATTATTCTCGCACGTCTCACATTTTCCTGTCTTTTTTAATTTAAAAGTTTTTGGGGTTTTTATGGGATGTACTTTGGCAAAACTTGTTCCTCACTTTGGGTATTATCCTTTGTAACATTAATGAGACGATAACATTCTTATGTCACTCTTTGTAACGTAGTTCTTGTTACTAGCTCCACCATTGTTAAGATTCTAGACCTTATTTCTTTGTACTTAGGAGCTGTTAATCTTTGAACAACGATTATGCATTTGAATAGATATTTGGGCATTTCATCTATATTTGCTCAACCAAAGAGTTCATTGTTCCTGCGTATGCCAAAAAATCCTCGTTATCTGTGTTTACTATGTTTAGACATGTGCATTGCGTGTGGAATAGACTATTTTTTGTCAAATATATTCGACAGTATATTTATAGTTCTATCGAATGAAACTTCCTCAGTCATTAATAAGTGTACTAATAAGTGAACTAGTCTGTAGAATATATATACTAAGAACAGTAGTACGTATATTCGACTATATTCTACTGTATTTGAATGCATTCTGTGTATCGTATTGGATTACCGGTAGTGGTATTGTTTGTACAGGACATACACGTTGTAATAAACTATCCTCTTTTAAATACCGGGCACTCTGGTTATTTTTGTTATCATAACTTCTAACCTAGTTATATCAGATGGCGGCGAGGATTTTGAAAACGAATCAATAAAAGATGTGGTCAAGTCAGATATATCAACTGGCAAACAAAGATTCGAAACGAAACCTAATTTTGGAATATATATCAAGTCACGCACGTGCTTTGTTTTTCTTCAGTAAATATATGCAAGTTATGTTGTGAGCGAAATAATCCGACTGACGTTTATTAAAAGATATAAACTGCAAACGTGGTTCGCTAATCGAATTGAGACTACAAAGAAGGATTTACCTCTGCATAGTACAAAAAAGCATCTAACAAACAGTTTTTATCGTCGGACGTACATGTGCGCTAACGAACAAGGATTACTGTGGATTTGTTTCTTTCTCCAGTACAACTAAAATACAATTTAAAAAACGTCGTGTCAAAGCTGGGAACATTTTTTAAAGAGTAATAATCTTTTATTGTACGATTTAAAAATAAATGTTTGATGGACCGTGACTCAAATTCGAACTCGAACCATTACCATTACGAACTATACAATATTAAAGTTAAATAGAATACTTTTAGTAGCTAATAATAGTACACTCACTGCCATTACCTTTTGTAAATATATATATATATATATATATATATATTTGGTTTGTGTCGAATTCTCCTGCGTATTTTCAATATGGAATAATTAATCGAAATGACTAAAATACTGTGGATGAGCGCATGCAGCAGCATCAAGATGTACAGCAACAAATACTACAACAGCAGAAAAGTTTCGAAAAATTCTGTAACTGACCACCAGTGAAAGAAAAAGAAAATTCTGCCGAAGGAATTGCAAAGTGTTATCTGAATTTTTATAAGAACCTGATTCTGGCTTAACATTCCCAGTATATTTACTCACATTTGAAACTATATTTACTAAAATGTGCTTAGATTGTCGTATAAAGAACGGGGCACCCTGTTATTACAGAAACTAGGAACAGAGAAGAATACCAAATATACTAACTTGATATTGTCCAGAATACTTGAGAAAGTTTAATTCGGTGAAACTATAAATACACTGTCGAAGTGAGAGTGCTGTACCTATGCTGTACAACGAAAATAGTTTACAGTTACCTAGATATGAAACAAAAGTCCGAAATCAGCTATTATATATTGATTTTTTTCCATTAAATGATGCTAATTACCTCATTATACAGTATTATTGGGATTCAAAAGTACTTTTAAGGATATTTATACCAAAGGTTAAGTGTGATTATGTACTTAACTCGTGTTCTGAGGGGAATAACATGAGCATCAATACACATATTAACCCCCTACTTTAATTGTATGTCTATATTTATATTAGAGTTTAGTGAAAAAGTACATAGTAGTGATCCTCATTCAATATCGAGCAATGTCAGGTCTTCCTGCTCATATATATATATATATATATATATATATATTTATTTATTTATATATATATATATATATATATATATATATATATATATGAACATACATATCTATATCATTACATATATATATATATATATATATATATATATATAAATATACATATATATATATATACATTTATATATATATATATATTTCTCTTGTTTGAATTTACTTCAGTCGAAGTTCTCAGAAATCAAGGGGACACTTCTTGGGGCTAACACTTGATCTCTATATGAGATACATAGATATTCAAATATTGTATTAAATTTCTCTTTATCAGTTTAACATTGAGTTTGTGAAGAAGTTAAAAACATTGAATTCCCTCTCCCCAATTAGCCAATAAACTCTGCTATAGTATATCTTTCTTGTATTTCCTTCGGTCTTACCGTAGTTCAGAACAATAATTCATCTAGTCTGGTAGAGTATCCAGCTAAGTGCCGTTACTTGAGGTAAGATTACTAGGATAATCTGCACATATTTCTTCGTATGCCCCAGTGTATAGCCCTGTCGATGGGATCTTATTTGTTCTTCGAATATTAACTTATTTTTAATATTAGGTCAGCGTTTACCTGTAGGGTGAAGTATCCTCTTGCCATGTTATCCTACCAATCCCTTGTACAGAGAAACCGAAGACACTTGAGTGTGTGTAATAGTAGATAGTGTGTTTATAATGAATATGACTGACTGTGTTTGATCAGTTGCCGCAGATGAGGAAAGATAGAAGCGTTTATACAGCTATGTGAATAGTTCAGCTTCAAGTAAATCAGTTACTATTGTATATGTTAGCAGAAAATAGTGCCCCCCTCATTCAGTAACAGGATGCAGGTACATGTCCGAGTTAATATTCAGGAGAAAAGAACATCATCCGTAGATCTGACAAGTGAACAATATCCAGGCATCTATCCTATTTATTGACTCCATAAAATTAACGCACGTTTGGGGAGTACACGAGTACCAACTGATCAGATACGTTGTTTCAGATTATCTATATCAAATGAATCGAGAAACACATTCTTTTATTTATGACATATCGACATAAGAATGTTTGTACCAGTTGGATTTACCTTCCTGGTAGTGGGACTTAGACCGTAAAAAGAATAGGTGTATATCTAGTATATGTTTACATTCATATATTGTAGGCAGTACATCAGTGAATAAACTGTAGGGTGGAACTATAGAACATAACCTTATCTTTTTCGCTTAGAAACCGGAACCCTTACAGGAAAATCATTTGAAACAACTTTCTTATCTAATTTACAAATAATATAAATATTGTGAAATAAGTTGTCAGAAAGAACAATTAGTATAAAAGTTGGTAACGATTATTCCGAATAAGATGAAAAACACTTCAGTGTTCTCCACGGATCGTGTTCGATAGAAGATCCTTGTAAATGAATCCGGTATCAGGTACTAGTCCTTTTACGTTCGTTTATCAAGAATTTAGCTCAAAATGTCTTTATTTTAACTAACTCACTTAACCACATAACCAATACTAACAGACGAATCGAGAAAGTTAACAATCATATCATGCGGATTCATACGAATTTATTGTTTTAATGTGACCTAAACATTTATTCCAACAGTATATTAGTCTATGGATACAATTTAATAGCGTAGAAGATTTAATTTTCTTTTAAAATCATGCTGTCCACTATATTAGCAGTGCGTGGGTATGTATTATACTAGTGTGCTCCATATTTGTAAATCTTATTAGTTGTTCTGAAGGTCTTAATTAAATCACACAATTTTCTGTAGGAAAGTAGTATTTCACTTAGATGAACTCAAGAGATTTAAAGTTATTTAAAATAAACGCTTATATTATGTTTGCCATGCTTTTTTTTACTTCAAGTAAAACATGTTGCAACTTAGACGTAAGACGCTACTGTGATTAGGGACCAGATGTATAGGAGTCATCCTAAGTGAAAAGTTGTGCATCTAGATGTTTGTTTACATTACATGTACATATCTGCATGTTGGGTATGTTATCAGTAATATTCGTATTGACTACATTGTATTATGTAAAGTGTATTTAAGCTAATTACATAGTCCTAAAGGGATCAGTTATATGTAGAATATTCTGATTGGCTGAGGCTGGAAAGCTGAAATGAATATAGGAAGGCGAGAATTTGCACTTGAAAAGTTTTCTTATATCGAAGTGTAGAACTATTTTTTCAAGGTGTCGACCTTACTCCGCGGTGTTCAGGTCGGGATTAACCTTCTCAGCTGATATGATGTTAAAGTATCTGTAATCGGCGATAAGGACATAGTATCACTGAGAATATTCAATGAGACACCTAGTAAATCTATTTTAGATTGATATCAGTATCAAATTCAAAGATTACCAATTACGACAAAATGCACATAAATAATTCACATAATTACAACGATTAGAATATTGTAAAAATGACAGCAATAAACATATACACAAAGTTTGAAAAGATATGTAGGCAGGCACACAACTCTATGACATACGGGCTGAGATCAAAGTGTAAGATCTGTTCTGTCCTCGGTCGAAAGAGAATTTCTTCTTGATTTCGGGCAATTTTTATACTTTCCCCATCAAGAGTTGGATATCCCCCATATAAAAAAACCTGGTGCCTAACTTTGGCAAGTATATACGGGCACGCGTCTTTCATATTAGTATAACAAATGTTTATTAAGTTTATTAAATATTTTTTTCTGAGAGGTTGTTGGTTGATTGAGACATACGGTATGTAAACCACAGTCATTTCAAGCTGAGATCATACACATTAGATATACGATTTATTTCTAGATAAATGTGAAGTGGTCTTTGTTACACACATCACCTGGTGTTCACAAATGGTCATCTATTTAATACTGATCAGCTTAACTTCGCTGATATTTTAAGAACCAGTATGTGAACGTCAGATATGCTTCGTAGAGGCACATGTATTTGTTGAAACCAGTGTAGAAACATGATATAAGAAGTTATTGTTATCGTTATGAAGATAGAAAGAGAAAAGCAGCTTACAATAAATAAAATAGCATTTAACCCAGGAACCAATATTTCAAACATTTTTATTAGACATGGCATTAACTGACGCTTGTTACGCGTACCGTCAAGCCGACGGGCGTATGACGTCACATACAAGTGATCGCAAGACAGATCTCATCCATCTTAAGAGTGAAAGTCTACAAATTCCAACCTTAAATATGTCTATTATAACTTACAGCCATGAAAGTCTGCAAAACCTACAGAACAGTAAAAACAAATCTAGCAAAAACGTGGTGGAATAATTCTGATCGATTATACTCCGAACCTGTCAACAGTAAACACGTTTGTACTGTTTTTTACAGACAAAAGAGCAGACATGTTATGAAAATACGAGACTGTATATATATATATATATATATATATATATATATATATATATATATATATATATATATATATATATATATAGTTTAAAGGTTCATACTTTTTTTTTTTTTTTTTTTTTAGAGAATAGTAGTTTGTTTGAAGCATTGTTGGGAATAGTAGTAGTATGCTAAAAAGGCCGAGAGCAATGCGGAGTGCAGGGTAGGTGGTAAGCTTGAAAGAACAAAAATAATAAATCGACGGATTTTTCCTTTAGTGTTTATTATTTTTGACAAAGGGAAGGTGTTCCCGAAATATTAAATAAATGATTTTTAATAATCATCCGGACAACACACAAACAGCCGATACCAACATTTCTGTTAGTAAAAATTTTAAGAAAAAAGAAAGAGTAAGTCCAACTCCGATTTTTTTAATGCCAAATACAGTCATTTTGTTGAATGTTTTTACGTTTCAATTTTTTTGAATCTTTATATATTCATTCATGGTGTTTGGGTTAGATGTTGTGTAGAGGAAGATCGTTGTTTTTGTATTTGGCTTTGCAGAACATGATGGAGTTTTGCAAAGGGAGAAAAAACATCAATGTTTGGTGTATCTTAGGTAAAGAAGCCAGTATTTTCCGACAGCCTAGTCTGGTAACACTACGGGAAGATTTAGAAGTAAGGTGACTAGAGTACTCTATCTAGAAACGTGTTTTGAGGAAGCAGACACATCTCAGCATATAATTCCTAGGGCAGAGCTTGTCCTTTCAGTGTTGGTTTACTGAGTCACAAGAGAGTTCATGGCAGAAACCAATTACGCGAGGCCAAACAGTAGAAGAACATAGCAATGTACAAAGAGAAATAAGTTGTATCGGATGTCATATTTGCAGCAAGAATTGCAAAAATCAATCGCTGCTCCTGAATTTTCTACGCGCGTAATAACGGACATTGTAATCTTTTAAAGATCAGTTTCTTCTGCAAAAAAGTAATAATTATTCTCTCTCTTTCTTTCTATATATATATATATATATATATATATATATATATATATATATATGTGTATTAAAGATATAGTTACTGGAATCTAAATTTCTATAGTTGATTTATACAGGCCCTACTGTTAAAAATGACCATACATAAACCTTGAAAGTCTGAATATTAATAATATGCACACATACCCTAATATATATATATATATATATATATATATATATATATATATATATATATTAATTTATAAACCCATTTGTTGTATTAAAGTGTTTTATAATTAATTTACAGATTATTATTTTTTCTTGCGGGCACAGAAGTTAGACGTGGACGCGCGGTTCTGACTATAAGCCGTCATCATCATACCTCCCCGGGCACGGATCGAACCATTCGATGTTAATATTGTCCGGTTAAGAGCGAATTAAAAAAAGAAAAATGCGCTCATTTTAATATTCTTTAAATAATCAAAATAAAACGCTCAGGGTGGCGAAAAATTAAAACACACCGTAAAAGCACACCGGTCACTATCACAAAAAAAGAAAAAAAAACAATAACAAATAATCTACGTATATATATATATATATATGTATATATATGCATATATAAGTATATATGTATTCATATATATGTATATATATATATATATATTCATAGATATATATATATATTTATAATTATATATATATATATATATATATATATATATATATATATATATATATATATATATATATGGGAAGGGAAGGTAAAAGGTAATCCGAGTTATGGGAAATGAAAAGGGAAAAAACAAAAAGGATGTTTTTTTTATGTGTTCATCAACGTTTCGTCTTTATTTGTAAGACTTGTTCAGGATGATAATATAAAGAAAAATGTCATGCGAGTACATGAACATATTGGGTTGACATGATGGGTTGATGGGAAGACGTAGTAGCCACTACTGGAAGCAGTAGGACCAACTGACATCACCAAGCCTGGACGTTGGTCCTACTGCTTCCAGTAGTGGCTACTACGTCTTCCTATCACCCCATCATGTCAACCCAATATGTTCACGTACTTGCATGACATTTTTCTTTATATTATCATCCTGTATAAGTTTTACAAATAAAGACGAAACCTTGATTAATACATTAAAAAACATCCTTTTTGGTTTTTCCTTTTTCATTTCCTATATATATATATATATATATATATATATATATATATATATATATATATATATATATATGGGGACCCTTAAAATTAGTGGACGACCTCCGGTAGTCGAGTGAAAAATCTTACGGGTGGAGTTTATGACGATTTAAATACATTATGTTTGAATGATAAACAAGAAAGAAATTCTAAGTGCATTTTTCATTTCTGGACCTTTTTTTCGTTTTCTTATGTCAAACTGACATACAATGCTATATAATATTCACTATTAGTGATCCTCAATGAATTTGATGACCAAAGTAACTTGCGTATATCAAAATACGGAGGTTGAACACTTGTATGCTGATGTATACTTTTTTGGTCGCTTTGGACAGATTGCACCTGATGTGATGCTATCCACTCCGTTTACTCGGCAGAAAAATAGATGATTCAGGTTAAATCTATTGTCACATATTGATGCAAACTCACTTTTTGTCGCGTTAAAAGTGTGCAAGCAACGATCAGAATTGTCGACGCGTTGATGTTTTCGATCGATTGTGAGCCAACGGGACACCCAATTTGAACACAACTTTTGAATTTACAAATGTGCATGCAAAATGGTGAATACACTGTTCTCTGATATTTTCTACACCGCTGCTATCTCAGACAATTTAATCGACTAAAACTAGTGGATATTTTTCTATTTTCAAGAACAGCTGCCAAATGTGAGCTAGGTGGGCGTGCATGTGTGTCTGTACAACCACGTTTAGAGTAGCATATCATCTCTGAACCGTTGTGTTAGACGGGGTAGAGTTATAATAACACTTGTGCGGTATTCCGCCTATAAGAAAGAAATTCGTTATTAACAAACGAAATTCACATTTTCAATTGTTTAGAAAATTTGCAACCGTAGCTTTACTTAAATGACCGTAATTTGTCAACTTATTATTCGATTAGGCTTAAATGTTGACATGTGCTATTCGAAGGTAAGTAAATGTTTTGCACCTACATTTTTTACCGCACTAAAAATGCAGCACGAAGAAAATATCCTTCTACACTATGACTACTTATATTTTTGTCACACTCCGAGGTAAACTTATTCTTGGGTACATAGATTTTCTAAAATTCTAAAATCGACATGTGTTACTTATTTAAAGTAAAACTATCCGTTGTGACCTATTTGCGTTCGGTCGCCTGTTTACACATTTTATTTCATTCTTATACTTTTCTGCCGGACAACGCTGAGCGACGGGTACCCGCTAGTATATATATATAAACAGTTGTTCATGGTAAACAACTGATGATCCCTTAAATAATGTTAGAAGCAAACTAATATAATGACTGTAAAAGTTAAATTGACTTACATGAGTGATTTTCCACTGAACGACTTGGGACTTAAGGGTTTTTTTTGGTTTTTTATATATAGTTTTAATGGTTGAGAAACTTCCAAGACTATATATATATATATATATATATATATATATATATATATATATATATATATATATATATAATGTTTAAGTTTGGTTTTAATGAAAATAAAAAATTACATGACACGGTTAACTTAGTTAATCTATCCTAAATCCGACTGCAGCACTTAGTTATCAGCGCAATGAGAAACTGCTGATGTTAGAGTTCAGCGATCGGAATTAGAGTGAATAAACTCTGTTATAAATTTACCATTTTTCGTTTAAGCAATGACGAGTGTTTTCCTATTTAAATGCAGATCAGCGTGAGATATTATGTATTGTTCCCCAAAACACATCAATTCAACTAAAAAGGCGTTGATATCGAACAGTAAAAGTCGGCAAAAAGTAATTACAATAATTAACCTATATATATATATATATATATATATATATATTATAAAAACACACTTTCATACACGAAAGTCGTGAAATCTCAGGGATTTAAAAAATAGACTGTCAAAAAGCTTAAATGCAAAGTTCCAAATACGTTCGTCGAACCGTCTTTATTAGTGTTCTGTCGGTGTCCGCTTTTAGATACTGGGTGCCTCCCGACCGTCTTATAAAGCTTGCGTATGTAGGGTAATAAACATTTGAATATGTATTTATAGATCGTATATATACATATATATATATATATATATATATATATATATATATATATATATATATATATATATATGTTGCATGACCACTACTCCTGCTTGGACCGCGGCAGTACGCGTTTCGTATAATCGTCCCACTACGAGCCGTGGCTTTTCTCATTTCGTATTTACGTCCCTGAAAGGGCCGTGACAATTCACATTTAATACTCGTCATTTTAAAACATCATAAATCACGTAGTTTATATATTGTTTGCATGACTTAGATTTCTCCATCGCCGTGTAGAGGGTCGTGTCGTCTAGTGGATGAATTATTTCTTCTTTCATTCCTGCCGTGATCCACGCCGTCCGTTGTCTGCAACAAAAGCTTCCTGACCGACTCAACAAACACAATCTTTTTACTTTAAATTCTTTTTATTACAAGCGTTAGTCATTTAATCAGCTGGGAGTAAATCACTACGTCGAGAAAGGGAGAGAGAGAGAGCAAATCACTACTTCATCGCAGTTACTTAACAATTATTTTCTTAACCATTCATAGAGGGGGGAAAGGATATATCTCGCTTGTATTTTCTTAGGGAAATATTTCCCTTATCTGTTGTAAATTACATGCTAAAAATCACGTCTCATCGGTTTGCCTCCAAAACCAAGACTGACGAAACTCTCTTCTCACGAAGAACGAGTCACGTCACGGATCCTTCTGTTTCCCACGCAAGGGTGTGTGACGTCACAGCCCCTCGCAGGTGCACACTGACCCTTGATCTAGGATCTCGTGACACGGTGACCTTGTCAGGTCTGTTAGCTCTGACTGTGAGAACAGGCCCTATTCTGCAATCGACTGCACCCGCGCTAATTCGCGCAAGACAAACCAACGACTTCCAACAAATACGCCCATTCACAGAGGGTCATTATCCAACATATATATATATGTATATAGGGAAAGATATATATATATATATATATATATATATATATATATATATATATATGTATATATATATATATATATATATATATATATATATTATAGTCCCTTTAACATAAGATGGGCACTTTCATAGAATTAAAATAAGGCTGCCTATTGTATGCGTAATGCGAAGTTCCGTCCGACTCGGTTTTTGAACATTGTTATGACAACCTACTAAACTGTCTCAGCTAGTATTTAATTCTGACCTTTCCTCATCGCAAGTGGTTAAGGCTCGTAGAAGATACACGGGTCTGAGTTTCGAATCGTCTGACCGGCAGAGCAGTCATCCTCTACACAGATGATTCACGAAAAAAATGAAACACATTTAATGTGGATCAGAATTTTTGCAAATATAAAACATAATATTGTATATATATATATATATATATATATATATATATATATATATATAACCCTTTTGACTATTTCTTGCACACTGTTACCCACCCCCGCCGATTTTAAAGTTATCTTCATTTCTTCAAAACTTTTTCTAAAACTATGATACCACCTGCATGCTAAGCACGCAGACTTTCCCTCTTCCCTCCTCTTTCCCCAGCCTCTAAAAATCCATGCCACACCTCACCACGATAAAAACCTCAGCCCCCTTTCCTCTCTCCCACCATAAGGCAAATTCACCTCTCCCTTTTTCCCTTCTGCCTTAATGGTACCCACTCAAAGCTTTCCCTATTCATTTCATTATTTGCCACTACTGACTTCTTGAAGCCTGAACTCTCCTCCAGCGCTCACAATAGCCACGGCTACTACTTTTCCGTATCACCCCATCATGTCAACCTAAAATTTCGATGTACTTGCATGACATTTTTCTTCAAATTATCATCCTGAGCAGGTCTTACAATGCAGTCGATACGTTGCTGAATATATAAAAAATATGGCTTGTTTTTTTTCCTATTTAATTTCATATATATATATATATATATATATATATATATATATATATATATATATATATATATAATAAGAGTACAAACGTACGTATACAGAAGCGTCACATAAGGGAAATAAATGGCATATTATATTGAAGTGAAGCGACATTGAATACAAATGAAAGTACCTTTAGTCATTTCGTTTCATTCTTTCATTAAATTTGCAAGCAATTAAGTACCTGTGTTTCCCATTACACATGCTTCGTATCACATGTTTATGCAAGATTCGTTTGTTTGTATGAGATATGCAGTGAATTATATGTACGTGTTGGCTCTTTTTATCACTGTATACTTACTTTTGCACCAGTCTATATATATATATATATATATATATATATAAGCTATATCAAGATTGCTATTTTCATATTTTTTAAAGTATCTTTTAAGTAATTTAGTATAAAATGAAGGAATACACCTAAAGGCACAGAAGATGCAGAATACAATAATTAAATAATTTTAAGGTTACACAAGCAATTCTCAGAAATCCAGACACAATGCTCCCGTAAATAATATACAAAGGGCAGGTACTATTTTTATGTGGAACACGAACGATATGAAGAGAGAAGGAATTTCTTTTATCGAACATTTGATAGATAAATATTTTATCTTCAATTTTTATATACAAATCAAAAAATGTAGCTTGTGTTTCCGTGTGTTCACAGTTGTATTTAAAGAATATATTAAATGTTTAGTTATCATTAACGCATACAAAGTCGTCAATAAATCGCCTATAATCATGATAACTATACGCTCTAGATATAATATTTTTTATTGATGGTAGCATATATATATATATATATATATATATATATATATATATATATATATAGGTAAGTAAATATAGAAAGACACATAACATAAAATTCCTTCGAAATATAATACATAATCATAAGGAAATAAAAAAACTAGCTAATAGGTGATATTAAAAACAATAAGTTTCATATCCCCAAATTAATAATAAAAAGTAAGTTTATAAGATAAACGTAATTACTAGAGATTGTTAGATGTAAATTAAGTGATAATTACAGATTTTAATTGAAAATAGGATAGAAAAAATAAAATAATAAAAGAATAATATCATCTAAACGCAACTTAATTTAATAAATTATAATAGAAATGACTCGACATAGATAATCTAAGTTCCCCTCGTAAAATATATTTTTAATAATTTTTATATTTTATTAATACTTGACAATAAGAACATATAGTTATTATGTATATACGTGTGTGTATACTTCTATGAAAAAGAGACGAAACGTATACGTCCATAGATAAATAAACAATAACAAATATTTATATTTGAAGCTCCTCGTAAAAAAGTAGAGCACTGTAAATGGTAGTACTAACACAGCGTGACGTCACTTGCTTTATATGCATCATTCCTTCCCTTATAGAAGTTGAATGCCTGTATGTCTCGCCGCTTTAAAGTGTTAAAATTATCATTGTTTATAAGCTATTCAGAATTGGTCGATCGGTTAACGACGTTGGATTTGGGTTGAAAAATACTTGTAATCCAGGGTTTCGAATCGTGTGACCGGTAGTGAATAGTCATACTTCTATACTGATGAGTCTCGATTGAAAAAGAAAAGAAAAGAAAAGAAAAGAAACATATACATATATATATATATATATATATATATATATATATATATACACAGTGTGTGTTGTGTAATGTGTGGAAGTAAAATCAAAAGATTATTTGTGTGTTTTCCCTTTCTGGGGATGATATGGTTGTTTGACACGTCGACTGTCTGTTGAGTTCTACCGAATTGTGTGTGGCAAGTCTAATATGTAAGATTTGCCTTTTTCTTTCTCATATCCTTTCTCTTTTTTCCATTTTGATTTTAACATTTTCGCTTTTTCAACTTGCGAGATAATTCAGTATTGCCTTTTGAAACAATTGTCGGGCACTCAGATTATGATTATTTTAATATATATATATATATATATATATATATATATATATATATATATATATATATATATATATATATATTCAAGTTGCTGTAGATAGAGATTTGGGCAAACCCATTTTAATGTCTATAGTTTAGAGTAGTACTTTATTTCCTATTTGAAAGTAACTCTCCTTTAAAA
This sequence comes from Sepiola atlantica, assembly GCA_963556195.1. Classification (NCBI taxonomy): domain Eukaryota; kingdom Metazoa; phylum Mollusca; class Cephalopoda; order Sepiida; family Sepiolidae; genus Sepiola; species Sepiola atlantica. The sequence continues at coordinate 37,904,146 of OY744524.1, forward strand.
GGTGACTTATTAGCATTGTCAGACCAGTTTTAGAAACATTCGTCTCAGCATTTTTAGTTTTACATCAAAATGCTTTACATTTTGAAAGGTTTATGTATTTACCTTTCCCTCCTGAAAAAGATAAATCTATAGTATTATCTAATTCTTTAATAAGTTCATTATGTGATATTTTTGTATATAAAGTACTGAAATCATATGTTGAGATTGATTTAGCCTTTTAACGTGAGTTCATACGATCTAATTTTCCTTTTACTAGATCTGAATTATTTACCACCAAAAATAGGTTTATATTACTATAGAATTTACTTTTCTTATGGAAATTATTTACTTGATTCATAATTAATTAAAAAATTTAAGATATAACCTGATGCACATCTTTGAGGCAATAATATAACGGGCGCCTACTTTTTTTTCTGTATTTTAGGTATCCAATACATACATGAAATATTTCTGTACTTTTCCTCTAATTTTAGTCCTAATATATATATATATATATATATATATATATATATATATATATATATATATAGAGAGAGAGAGAGAGAGAGAGAGAGTAAGAAAGAGCGACATAAGCTATATATATATAAACCATATATATATAAATTTAAGCTGGGTCCGCCCGACCGTTGAACACTGTAGACGACATAGAACTTCCTCCACGTCCAGTGTAAATGTATGTTAATTTCATAAAATACACAATATATCATAAAATGAAATGCCGTAGAGACATAATGAGAGAAAAGAAAGACAAAAGAAAAACAAATGAAACACAGGAATAAATCATCTAAAAACGAGAGTTTTACCAGTTTTTTTTTTGGATAAGCGACTTTTTGTGTAGACGTTCGTTTATCCGAACAACACCAGGAAAGCTCTTGTCTTTGATGATTTATTCCAGTCTTTAATTTGTGTTTCCTATTGTCTTTTTTTTACACATACACAAATATATATATATATATATATATATATATATATATATATATATATATATATATATATATATATATATATTTATATATGATAGAGTTTTCCGTCGATTTCGACGTATTATTTTCCAAATGCTGATGGTGATAGTGCAATTTCAGTCCAGCAAGTGATCAGCAGGCGAGACTCCCATGGAGCATGGAAACTTGTGGTTGGTTCGAACGCGCTTTTGCCATTAATCTTCCCCACCTCAAACTCTCAATACGATAAACTCCAAAATTCCGTACTCCATTCTGAATGGCGGTTCTTCACTTGTTCCTGTCTTGTGCCAATTTCTTACACCTTCTAAAAGGAATTTTAATAGCTGAAAGTTTGGACTTAAGCTTGCCACTTTATTAAATCCAAGGCTTGCCAGTACTTCGTATCTTATTCTTCAGTTCACCATACATAAGGAGTTTTGATATTCGCTCATCACTCATTCTTACTACATGACCAGCCCATACCTGCGGATACTACATGAGAAACGTTTCATCTTGCGAAGGAATCAGCATTTTCCACTTAATCTTTAAGTGTGTATCTGCATATGGAAAAACGACAGCGTTTGTGAAAGACATCGAGCAGATTTATTCGCGACTGATATGGAGTATACTTATCAACCTCATACAAAAGGGCGGAGAGAATAAAAGCTTTTAAGACTAGGATATTGGTGTCCAGTTCACACCCTTCTGATCTCAAAGGCGATGTCGAAGTTTACCAAAAGCATTAGATGCTTTGGCTATGCGGTTGATAATTTCACCATCAAGCGATTCATCCAAGTTAACAGTACTTTTCAAATATATGAAAGATTTCACATACTTCAGAATGTTGCTATCTACTCTTATTGAGATATTTGGGAATTGGCGAACGATTGGTTTTTGTTTACACCTCTGATCTGCTTTTGAGTAAGAAGAGGCTGATGCACAACCCAAGTCTTCCTTATGCTGATGGTGAGTCCAAAAGCCGTACAAGCATCCAAGAAGCTATCCACAATTTCCTAGGCCTCACTAAGAGATGTTGCTACCACAGCAAGCACCGTCCGCGAATAAGAGATCACGTATGACACTCGAGGGCGCACAAGTTTACGCTCTGAAACGCTGAGGGTTACCGTTTATGCGATATTGGAACTGAACAACACAAGTCAGATCAGCATAAGTATATGTAAGCATCACCGAAAAAAACAATGCAAAGAATCGAAGTTATGACACAACCCTGCTTTGTACCATTGGACACATCAAACGGTTCAGAAACCTCCCGTCATACACCACACCACCCTTCATCCTGGTAAAAAGACGCGATGACACTAAACATCTTATCAGGAATACCGAGTTTCTTGAGCACCACCTTGAATTCCTCTCTGTTCACGGTACTGAAAGCTTTGGTTCAGTCTACGAACACCATGTACAATTCCTTATTTTCTCTCCCACTTTCCTGGCAGCCTGACGAATGGAGAATATCTTGTCGATAACACTACAGCCAGCTCGAAACAACATTGCAGTGTCGAGTAAATCTCCACTACAAGATGCTAAATTATTCTGTTTAAATAAGTTGAGCTAAAATTTGTCCTGCAACTGACAACGGACAGATACCCATTCTTCAAAATGACAATAAAGATATCAAAGTGCTTTTTATCAGTGTTGTGCCACCATACTTATACTCTCGGGTAGTATTCTGTTCCTTCATGGAGCCTTGCCTGACAAGATCTGTTTGATTACATTTTTGCTTTTCTTAAATGTCGGAAAGTAAAAAAGCTGGTAGATTTCTGGTCGCTGAGGAATTGAAGCTATGACGTCTTCATTAACTTTAGAGTTGAAATGAAGAAACTGATTTGAAATGTTCCCTCCAACGCAATAAGACGCTCCTTTTGTCCGTTTGGAGTGGTCTGCCATCAGCAGAGAGTACTGGAGAGTTCCCACTTTGCCTTGGACCATACACCCACTATTAGTATCCTTCTTATCTGCTGCTTGTTGGAGTTCGGCGGCTCTAGATGACCAATCAGAATCTTTCATATTGCGGATGGCAGCTGTAACCTTATCTTTGCACTTCTTGTATTCTTGATGTTTGACAGACGAGTTCTCATCATTGATCCATGTTCTATGTATATCATGTATTTTATTGATCGATTCTTTAACTTTCCCATTGTTATCGTCAAACCAATCCTGATGTTTACGCACAGAAACCGCAAGTATTTCAAATGAGGAAAAATAAACTATATCTCTCAGGCTCTCCAAAGACATCTCAATGTCATCTGTTATCTTGACTGTGTCGAAAGGTTCTTCCAGATAATCACACAGTTCCTCCCTTTTCTTGCGTTTCTTCAATGGCAACGAATCGATGCGTTCTAGGTATTGCGGACGGTTTGAATCGTTCTAGACGGAAAGTGGCTCTACTACAAAAGGAGTACGTTATCCGACAGAAAACAGGTGATATGAAAAGAACGATTGATGGAAATGTCCTTCACGTCCGAGTAATCATTTAGTCTATCATATGAAAATCCCCCGAACTGGGGTGCATCCAGCATATCTTACGGGTATTTTTCTGCTGGAACAGAGTATTGATGATAGTAAGGTCAAAATCACCGTTTCAATTCATTGAAGAAAGTATAATCTCTTCTACTTTCTCTAACTGGACAAATCCCGCAAGACAAGTTTCATACAGAGCAGCAATTGGTATATTGTGCCTTTTAAGGTAAAGAAAAATATCTTATATTAAGGGCTATCATTGACTCAAATGTTTGAATACCCGAGATGAAATATTTAAAGGGTGCATCCACAAGAGACAACCACTACGCATTAATTGGCTTTACCGATACACATAAAGGTCTAGCAATACCCCCTCTGCCAAATACATAACCCCATAATCGCCCCACTAAATACCGTTTTCCGCCCCGGAAAATTCTTCCAACTATCACCCCTCATAAACATAAATAACATTAAAAAAATAGGAACAAATACCTTAATCGGTCCATATCCAAACCACTACTCAAGAGCAATACTTAATAACTTTCGCACTAATATTTTCCAGCCATTAAGAGGGTAATACCCCCCCCCATTTCACATTATTATTATTCCCATAAGTCCCCACCATTTCTCGGCCATAATGTTAATCTCCCATGTCTCCCAAACAGATCCAATCTTGCCGACGCAATCCTTACTCTTATCTCTAAATCAGTTATAATTAGTATATTAATATTATTACTCCAATAAACCTTCACTATACCTTAGTGAATAATGTTAAATCCCGAATACAAATCATTAAAAATCCCCGCAGAGTTACTGATCTTAGACCGTCCGGATGATATCTTTATTTAAATTTATTTTGGGATTGATTTAAAGTCATTTAAACCAGGATTTAAACTTGAATTTAATGTTGTTGTTTTAAACCTTTTCATCTCTTCACAAGTATAATTCTAAACCCCATTTTCTCTCCCTATTTTTCTTTAGAGACGAATTCAACTCCAAAACGATAACGGCCAAATATACGCTACTTATAAACATTGGCTCACGGGATTTATATAGAAATATTTTTTATTTTTATTTTTCATTTTTTATTTTCATTTTTTTTATATCTCTTCAAATCTTCTCCAATTTTAAATCTCAACTGTTACTTTTCAACCCCACTTTTTTTTCAAACCTTATTAAACCTTCCTTAAACTAAATTTAAACCAACATACATAACACTCTAAGCAAATAACGCGTCCAAACGAGAGTGACACGTGACTTCCCATTTCCGAAAGAGATGTCAATATAAGCTGAAGAGAGCCGGATGGCTAAGTACTTCTGTGAGTGAAACTGACGGTACTAATGTTGTACTCATTTTTCAGTACAACTCTAAGTTATAGTGGTCCTGGGAGTAAAGCTGACAAAGAGATGATAAAACACTCCACCAATCCTAATTTACCGCCTCACTACCGGATGCAGTTTCATGTCATGTACATACGTTTATTCTATTTACTCCTGTAGTTAGTAAATTGGCAGTCAATATGATTCTGAGTTAAATTAAACGTCAGAATAATCGTGATAAATGGGTGATCCAACCTTATCGAGAACCGTCAATTTAAAGTCACACCGCATGAGAAAGAAAACGCTAATTTTTTTTAATACGTATACATTCGTACAGAATTGTATGTTCAAAGGTTTCTTAGCCTTAAATAGCTTATAGACAAAAAGACGCTCAGAAACACATTTGGTCATAGTAATATCTAAATGTATAGAGCGCTTTAAATATTAAGCGAAATGTGTTCTTTACGACGTAAAAATGCACTCGACGCACGTATAATTGTATGATATATGTTCTTTGTTTTTTTTCTGGTCGTCTCTTACTCAAGTGGGAATTTTATTGGGTAAAATAGACAGTAAGGACTTGCAAAATAGTAACGCTTCGGTAGATAGAGGTCATTTGAGACACTTTATACTGATATAAATTAGGACTTGAGACCAAATATCTCCCGTGGTTAATACGGTTTTATCATGTTAATCAACTTGTCAGTTTTGTTGGTACGGGGAAAAATTAATTGTCTAGAAAAGATTGTCTTTCTCTCTTTTTTTATTTTTACTCTGAGACCATTATGAAACTGGCTGACGAGATATATCAGTGAATATTCTCAATACCTTAGTAACAATGACGTGATATCTCGCCAAATGTTTTTCTTTGTTAATCCGGATGGTGAAATTTCTTACGAGACTTACCTATTGCTTCGATGCAAATGTCATTATATCTTGCAAAAGATTCATATATTGATCAGGTCCTTTGACTGGAATTTTGTCATACTATTGATTACCTCTTTAGTGAGGTAAAAGGTCACTCGAGGTTAGGGGTTAATGAGATCTATACTTGGATGATGAACAATACAATAAAAGTATTAGAAAGGATGTGTAAAATGGACATAATTTGATTACTAAAAGGGACAGCTTGACCAGAATTTCTTGAGATCAGACTTGAAAACGATTACGTTGTAGTCAGCTAAGAAGCCGTCCTGCAATATTGTGTTCCATAGATGGGGTTTTCCTATGAGGAAACTCTATTCATGGAAGTTCCGTTTTGTTTTCTTAGACTGGTCGACGCTAGATGAGTTTTTTATGTATTTTTTTTTATAGGAAGAACACGAGGTTTAAGCTAATTCGAGCAACAAACATGAAAATAACATTAAAGTAGATAAACACTAGGAACCTCTCTTATGTGAGAAAGTGGTTGTAGGGAAGAAAAGATATCACCCCCTCACCAAATTTTGAAGTCTGTATTTGAATGTACTCTGTGATTGCAAAAGAAGTGCTGTGCGCGTAACCTCTATGGTAGCAGTACTCTATCTTATAAATATCTGACTCTCATACATAGAAGATTGTCTCGGGAGGCAGGTACTTTTTGAGGCGATAGAATGATTAAACCATTTTTAGGGGCCTTTTCAACAGATTTGATGTAAGCCTGACATGTCAAGTCACAGTGTTTTATCTGTGTTTCATTCTGCTTATCTTCGCCGTGGTTAGCCAGACTTCGTTTCTGTCGCTCGGTGTATCTCGGGCTTCGTCGCTGTTTGCCCTTGTCCCTCGCCATAGACGCCGGGTATCATTTTTCTAAGTTTTATTGAACGTAAAACAAAGATACAGAAACTACTGCACATGCTGGAGGGAGAGAGTGAATGAAGGAAATACAAAGAACTTTCGTCAGACAATTAAGGCCACTGTGTCTCACTTCCCCATGTCCCTCGCCTACTAGCAGCGTGCACATCGGCGCCTCTTTCACATCTGCCTCTGTTGGTGAGTCAGGAACAAGAGACCGAAACAGCCCCGAACGGGCGTGACGTCATTTCCGACTTCCGCTCTACTCCTACTACCTTCCAGGGCGTCTTTCCACTTTCTGCGCCGTCCTCTATCTAACATCGCTTCGCTTTCACACATTAAATAGCTTAGATAGTATTTCCTTCTTTTCGAATGGTAGATTAGTGAATTTGCTGTTTAAGAGGCGCCGTCCTCTGTGAGGCAGTTCCGACAGGACTATACGAGTGCACCCTTCGAATAGTTTTATTTTCATCACATCACCAACCAATCTTGTGTCTCACTATGCTTTTCTTAGGAGGCAAGCACATTGTTATTTCGAGAAAATGGATGAAAGCTTTTGTTTATCGATGACCCTCCATGTAATTCCATGGGAAGTGTTGAACCTCTTGAGTGGCCATTTAGTGGTGTCAAGGGAGGTAATGTTTTTCATAAATATCTGAACGTGTTATTGTGAGCCTAGATCCTTTGTTTGAAAGTTTCTTGAGGCATTCCGATGTAAATCTTTCCTTTATGGTATCCATACCTGATATGACTTTGGCTTCGTACACTATGCATTTGATTGTGCAGTCCCTCCCATCTAGGACGCAAACTTTCCCTCTTCTACATGAGACGCCGGGGTTGGTGGTTGGGGTTGGGGGTTGGTTGGAGTTGCGAGATCTAGCCTCAACCCCACTACTCCAAATAAACCCCCAATTCCCGCTGCTCATGAATCAGAATGACTTTTAAACAAATATTCTGGGCTCCCAATAACACTTTCAGATATCCAGGAAAAACACATCAGCCTACTAGCAACCATTATATGTAAACTCAAGAGATCCAACATCTCCTATGAAATTAAATGGAGGATCATCGATAAACAAAAGTCTTATAGCCCTACCCCCAGGAATTGCCCACTATGCACCACTGACAAATTCAGGTTCCTACAGGCAATCAATAACTATTTTATAATGTGTATGAACATAAAACTGAGGTCTGCAAACAATTTCTTTATAGAAAAAATGTCTACTAGCCAAATGGACTAACAACGAAAATACGTAACTCACTAATAACCCCATAAAGCCGATGAACTCAACATCATATGAAACATATATGGCCTACACCCACCCCAATACTTGTTTCTGATTATTATCAAATTATTTTATATAGAATATAACAACCTCTCCCCCAGATATATTACACAACCACACTCACATCTCCCCTACCAAACCCAATATAACCTACATTCACATCTACTGAATCTCGACCTATCACAAATATAACATAAATTATTAGATATCTCATCACATCAATCAAAACATATTAAACATATTAACTACCTATTGAATACTATTAAATAAACAAATATATATGACCAAGATTTAAACCTATCCGATTCACACAGACTCTACCATAGGCTCGTACACGTTATTAGATAAAACTAACAGAATGAATTACATACAAGGACCACACACAAATGCATATCATCATGATAGTAAAACAATTTTGATATAACTTAGGAAACCCACTCACTGATAAAGATACTCCTGTTCAACAACCAGCCGCCACATAGCTAATAATCTACAATAATAACACCAGTTTACACTCAAATATAAGCCATCTATGAATATATATAAAAATAAATAAATGAGTAAATAAATGATAAAAATAGGAAATGAAAATAAAATAAAGAATTAGATAAATATAACACTAAACTCCTAATAACAGAAATAAATCCCACCAGAATCTAACCCATTCACCGACCAATAAACTACACCACACAATTACCCCTAAGTATAAATACACCATTGAAGCAGTGAAACATACAGCATCTGTTATCAATAATTAAATTATTCTAAATAAAACTTAATTACAAGTAAACACTATGTAAACATACAGTCCGCCATTATTGACTCGATATTTTCTCCAAAAGGGACGCTTGAGCGAATACACCGAATTAACTGTGACTTTTGAACTCCATTCTTCGTGTTGTCTCCATTTCGTGAGTCGCTGATGATTTGCACTAAAACAACTTTTTAAACGATAAACAGTCAGTCCATTTCGATAAAATCGCGATACGTCTCTGAAATATGTAACATACAGTTTTAAAGTAAATAATTTGTATTTTAACTCTCACATTTTGCGATTGAGCACTTTATTGATTTCTTTTCAATATACACTGACGTACTTTATATATATATATATATATATATATATATATATATATATATATATATATATATATATATATATACATAATTATAAACATTTGTTTTTATCCTCATGGTGTAGAGAAGATTATTCATACCGGTCGCCGGACTCGAACTCCGGAAGTCTAGTTATATTTCAAACAAAAATTCTAACGTGGCTGTTATTAACAATCCGATAAATCAACGGGAGATTGATCCTATTTAAAGGTAACCGTCGGCAAAGTGTTCTACTACTGAAAGGAACATGCATTGACGCCACAATAAAAGCTATGTATATACTACTCACTAAATAACAAATCCTAGATTTGGGGGGAGGAGCGACAAATCTACATACGTATACGTTTCATCCTTACGGAAATCGTCAGTGTAGAGAAGATTAGTCATACCGGTCGCCTGACTTGAACCCCAGAACACGAGTCATTTTTCAAACTAAAATTCGACGTTTTTTATACCCATGGCCATATATATATATATATATATATATATATATCAACATAATATTTTATCCAAATAAACGTGTTTTCTAGACTAATCAGTGTAGCTAGAGGCAAAAAACTCATCACTATCGAGCTTTTACCGTTTCAGGCAACTATTGTGCTTCTAAAATGTATGATATCTATATATCTTTTTATCTATCTATCTATCTATCTATCTATCTATCTATCTATCTCTCTCTCTCTCTCTCTCTCGCTCTATATATATATATATATATATATATATATATATATATATACACATATATGAAAGAGTGAGAGAGAGACATACAGACAGAGACAGAGAGAGTAAGAGATAGAAGAATACAACGAGAAAGACAGGGGTCTTACCGTCTCAGGCAACTGTTGCGCTGCTAAAATGTATGATATATATATATATATATATATATATATATATATATATATATATATATATAACATATTTGTTATTGTTTTATTATCTATGTACGTATACGTTTCGTCCCTTTTCAATCAAGGCACATCAGCATAGAGATATGATTATTCACTACCGGTCGTACGATTCGAAACGCTGGATTACAAGTATTTTTCAACTTGAATCCAACGTCGTTAACCGCGCGGCCAATATTTGAATAGCCGATAAACAATGATAATTTTACACATTTAAAAGCGGCACGATGTCCAGGCATGCTACTTCTATTAAAGAAGGAATGATGCATATAAAGCAAGTGACGTCATGCTGTGTTTGTACTACCATTAGAGGGCTCTACTTATTTTACGAGGAGCGACAAATATAAAATATTTGTTATTGTTTTATTATCTATGTACGTATACGTTTCGTCTCTTTTCTATCGGGACTCATCAGCATAGAGATATGACTATTCATTACCGGTCGTAAGATTTGAAACCCTGGATTACAAGTATTTTTACACTTAAATACAACGTCGTTAACCGCGCGGCCAATATTTGAATAGCCGATAAACAATGATAATTTAACACATTTAAAAGCGACACGATGTCCAGGCATTCTACTTCTATTAAAGAAGGAATGATGCATATAAAGCAAGTGACGTCATGCTGTGTTTGTACTACCATTAGAGGGCTCTACTTATTTTACGAGGAGCGACAAATATAAAATATTTGTTATTGTTTTATTATCTATGTACGTATACGTTTCGTCCCTTTTCAATCGAGACTCATCAGCATAGAGATATGACTATTCATTACCGGTCGTACGATTTGAAACCCTGGATTACAAGTATTTTCAACTTAAATCCAACGTTGTTAACCACGCGGCTAATATTTGAACATATATATATATATATATATATATATATGTATATATATATATATATATATATATGTGTGTGTGTGTGTGTGTGTGTGTGAGAGACAGACAGACATGCAGATACAGAGAGTGTAAGAGATAGAGAAATACAACGAGAGAGACAGACAGAGACAGACATACAAAGCGAGAGAAAAGAGAGAGAGGATTACGAAGAGAGAAATAGAGAAGAGAAAAACAAACAAAGTTTCCAATCAGGCTTAACAGGTTTTATAGAAAAGGTCTTGCTTACCAATATTAGTATATAGACTAGCAGAATCACTCGGTTGTAGCAAGGTGTCAAATTCATAAAATAACGAAAGATTCAAATAGCCTGTCGAAGTGCATATTAGTGTGTTTAGAAAGGCGACCCACGCAGCTTAATCGTAGACGCAAATAAACATCCCATGCTTTGGCTTACATCATTCAAAAAATTGCTTTATTTTAAAGTTTACACAAAAAGAAAAGCAGCTCATTATGTAATTGAGTTGAACACTGTTTTAAATGGTGGAGGGTAACACTCCCCTGACAAGAAAACGCGAGAGATTATTGAAACACTAGTGTACACTCTCTGTCAGATATGCCAGAAAAATATGTTTCATCAGTGTTCGCACTAATATTAATATGAAGTCATAGAATTACGTCCGTAATTTCATTTAATATCTAATTCTTATTAAAGTTCGGAGCTTAAATGACGTTATTGTTTTTAGCTGACAAACAGACAAACAAAAAATGTTCATCTTTTAATTATATTAGTATTATTGCGGTAGTTGTCCACCGCTTTTAATGTTTACAAACATTATCAACTTATACACCTCCTTCAAAGTATAGGCGTTTAGCCACGTTCCCGAAACACTACGAAACATGTTCACTTCTTTGGCTGCTTAAATGGGAAAATACAAGTTGGTCGGTTTTGACCCCCGATTACGATCGCCCACGCATTCAATAACGCCTACACGTGTTGGCTTTGCACACTGCTTTCTCACCCTTAGGCGAAATACCAGCATCTATGACTAGTCCGAAACCTATGTAAACGTATTCAACCAACACTCGGACTATTTCAAAGCGGCATAAATTCGACAAACAATTAATTTCAGTCGTCTGTTTGTTTCTTGAGATCGCCGGCTGTAATCTCCCTTCCCAGAAATAGATTCAGCGAGTTTCCGACCAAATACTGAGTCTAGCCAATGTGTCAGGAGGCCTCCACCCCCGACTGTGTGAACAGTTGTCTAGTCTAGAAGCAGAAGACACCAGCAATAGCAATCAAAACGACCCTTTTCATGGCCACTCTAACTACTTATAATGATATTCAGACTTTGGTGTCTGTTCCTTCTATCTGACTTCAGCCTTCCTCTCAAGTATACTGCCCCGACTCTGCTCAAGCTTCCGGCAACACCTTTCCAACTCCTTCTACACTTGCTACAGCTCCCTGAAGCGCCTACTCCAGCTGCTTCAAGCGGCTCGTTTTCTGCAACCACTGCTTCAGCTCCTATTTATTGTTCCAGCAGTATCATGTTCCCGTCGACCAAGCCCTTGTCCACGCCCACACGGACCGGACATACCTGAGACATCAAATAAGAAATCATGGACGTCCACGTCAATCTCCATGTGATGTCATCCCATGCTGTCAAGGTACCAGTTACTCCGTTCACGTCGACCAAACCTTTCTTGCTGTCCAGGTCCCGGAAACATGCTCCCTGCTGTCCAGGTTCCAGCTTCTTCATCCCATCCTTTCCTGCTTCCAACGACGTCATCTCTGTCATCCCAGCCCTTCCTGCTTCCAGTGACGTAATTTCTGTCTTTCCCGTTGGGTACGTCACCTCAGTTTTTTTATCAGGTTGTTACTTTTATTTTACACCTGTTTATTGACGTTTGTCCTCTATTCTTAAGCATTGCCGTATTTTTGCCTGTGTCTACATTCTTAGTTGTCAGACCGATCACCCCAGAGTTGTGGCGCTGCCAAAGCATCGCACCTGGCACTGCCCAAGCATCCGGCCCAAAAAAACTCCTAAGGTGACAGGATCCTGCAACCATATATATATATATATATATATATATATATATATATATATATATATATATATATATATATATATATATATAAACGGAATATAGGTACATAGTAAGGTTCTAAACAATTCGGACAAATCAGGGACAATGAAGGAGGATATAAAAAAAAACCAAATAATTGAAGACATCATATGCAGTATATTTCTTCAACATTTATATATTTATTTTTCAGTCAATCTTTCACATATTGTTAATAAAATGCGGGATTGTCGAAAATATTTTGATATTTCGGGAGAACTTTCCTCTTCTCAAAAGAACCAACGTTTTGTCTATTTACAGAACCGAAACGTCCTTACTGAATAACTATATATTAATTAACCAGCAATGCTGGTAAATTATTATATAGTAAACTATCATACTGTTCAATCATAAGTATGTGAGGAGGCAATCCCTGTCGTCCACACAGTTCGAACCCCGATACGAAAGTCATATTTACCTCAGTAGTAGGAGCGCGTACCAATGTGCCCATTTAGCATTGTCTGGATATATATATATATAGTACAGGTATTGTATTAGTTTCTGTAGGTGTAAATCCGATGAAACTACAGTGTTTATAAAAAGTGACTAATAACGAGTAGAGCTGTTCTTTAGTATAACTTTTTATTTATACAAGCATTATCGGTTACATATGTGCATACATGTTTAAGTTGTACTGTTCATAGAGAGTAAACCTCTTCAGACCAAAGAATACAGATAATATATATATATATATATATATATATATATATATATATATATATATATATGTGTGTGTAGGGGGCGTGTGTGTGTATGTATGTATGTGTGTGTATGTGTGTGTGTACGCAGGTATGAGAACCCCAGTGTACTTCTGCTCCGAGCTCTAAACACGATATTACCATTGATATTCTTTTATCTTTTAACTAGCATTGATGTTTAATACATGTCTAGACGAACGCATACTCCACTTTATTATTTACAAAAAGCAGGTAGATTGTTTGAATCGAGAAAAAGTTAGTTCGAATAGTTATATTAAAAAGAAAAGACACATTTAATGTTGTCTCTTTCTGTTCCCTATATCTATCTTTCTCTCTCTTTTTTCTATATTATTCTCACAAGCTACGAGTAAAATAGAATTTCTACTTTTATCTCCTCGCTGTTTTGTTTCTTTTATATAGAACGAGAGCGTAGCAGAAAGGGTTTAACGAAGCAGCGCCTGGGGGGAAAGTAAGAGAGAAGCTGACAGAGTGAGAGTAGCACTAGTAGTCACTTTCACCGTATCTACACCGTTGATTGTAATTGAGTAAAGTTCTGCTTGATCTTAGTGTAGGACCTAGTTTTCTCTTATATCCCCGACAGAATAACAAAAACACCACATTATTATTATTATTATTATTATTAGTAGTAGTAGTAGTAGTAGTAGTAGTTAGATAGATATATGGGGTTTAATATTTAGTATTATAATTAAAACCTGTCAACGTAGACAGGTACTTTAGGTAGTTTAAAATGTGTGCGTGTCATTCAAAACCGTACAAAACAAATTCTTTGCATTCCACACTTATTAATTATCAAGTTTGTACCCATTGTCTCAGTTTTATTTTATTTTTTTGTACGTTTTTTTTTCTCTTTATCTTTCATAAATTACTTTGTCAGTTGTTCTCTTCTGTCTTTTTAATTTCACTAGTCTTTTTTTCTCTCTCGTGTCTGGCCGAAAGATTATTGGTGCATGCTTGAAAATGGACCCCTTTATGAATTGTATTGTTTGTAATCGTCACTTCGCTCCAGTCGTTTTGTCTTAATTATTTACTTCATAGCCTCCCCCCTCCCTCCCTCCGACCGACATCATCTGATCATCCCAACTAGACGACTGGGCTCTTAGGACATTTCAGCGGTTTTTAGAACACTTGTTACCGGTAACGTTGGCTGGACAACAGGTGAGATACACTCAACTGACAGACGATAATCTACAATAAATTTGTTTTTGTACTGAAGAGGAATCACTTATCGAGGTCGAAGGCCACTCGAGGTTGAATGTTTATTACATGGAATGATAGAGTTAAACACATAAGAAAAATTGATGGTGAAAAATAGAATTGACTAAGTTTGGTTATTTGTGAGTTGACCAGTAATAAATATATGGTATATGCTTTAGATTGGGTTGTAAGGCGGTTTGGCAATTGGTAAGGCGTGAAAATATAGAAAAAATATAGAAAAAATATAGGTAGTGACCTATTAAAATGATGTAATTCATTCAAGTTAAAAAAAAACTTTGTCTGAGAAGGCATCAAGCATTGTATATAAGTGCAAATCCAAAACTTTGAAACTAGTTTTAAAGCAGATGTTTACATAATATATATATATATATATATATATATATATATATATATATAAATATATATATATATATATAT
>OY744524.1:37924277-37939277 GCA_963556195.1 Sepiola atlantica
ACTTCTTGTTGCGAACGCAATAATTTAAAGACAACCAAAATGGTTATTTTCGTGCATTTAACCACCATAGAACTCTACTAAATTTCTATATCTGAGCCTGAAATTATGAAATAACAATAGCAAATACGTGGTTCAATAATGTTGACTCGAACCAACCACTCGGAGTCAGAAGAGATCTGATCCAAGAGATTGGATAACATGCGCAAAATGTCAATGGATTCTTTGAAATGGAGTTCAAAACCAATAATAATAGTTCGAGCTCAGATTTAAATGTATACAGACGTGTGAAATAGAAATAAACTTCTAATGATAGACTTTACCATGAAATATATATATATATAGTTAAATGTTATAAAATAATTATTTTATATTAGATCATAACGTGATAGAAGTATGCTTCATATTAGGGATGGTGTATTATTATACAACAAATAATACAAAATTATTTTGCAAATTTTTCAAATTAATATTTACCAATAGTACATAATTTATTGTTTTTTCTTTCTGAGGATAAGATTTATTTATTTTAAAATTCACGAGTTAAAAAACATTCGTATATGTTATTCCTTGTTTACACATTTGATTATATAAAACTTGCAAAGTATGTAACTTTACTTCTGTTTCATCATTTCATTTATCCTATATATACATATATATATACATATATATATATATACACGCATATACATATTTACATATATATATGTATATACGTATATACATATATACATATGTACATATATATACATATATATACATATATAAATATATATATATATATATATACATATGTACATATATATATATATACGTATATACATATCTACATATATATATATACGTATATACATATATACATATCTACATATGTACATATATATACATATATACATATTTATATATATATATATATATATATATATGATAATTTTATTTACACAGACATGTACAAAATCTGCGACACTGGCATGTCGATGTTATCGATCAACAGTTACTATAAATATACATATATACATATATATATATATATATGATAATTTTATTTACACAGACATGTACAAAATCTGCGACACTGGCATATCGATGTTATCGATCAACAGTTACTATAAACTGAGATCTCATCAGGCAGAGTTAGAATCCGATCTTAACCTCAGATCATATTTGGAGAGAATGAAGTGGAGGGATAGAGAAAGAGAAGAAGAAAAAATTTAACATTTCAAAAATTAAGGCCGTTAAATAATTAAAATTAAAAATTAAAAATTAAAAAATTAAAAAATTAAAAAATCTAAAAACAAAAAACAAAAAATCTAAAATCTAAAATCTGAAACAAAACAGGGCAAATAAATAAATAAATAAATAAATAAATAAATAAATGAATAAAAATATAAGGTGGAAAGAGGAACAAATAATGAGGGGAGAGGTGGTGGGGAGGTAGACACATAGAGGAAAAGAAGGAGAAAGAGAGGGCGTCTGTTGATTCAGATCGAAAGGGAAGGAGGGGGGTAGACATGCACGAATCAAGTGTAAAAAAAACAGTCGAGTTTATAAATGTATTTTTTCAAGTGAACTGTAATATTGTGTATATGTGCGTATGCATGCGGGCAGACCGGTCAGATGCGTCTGATTGTTGTGGTGGTGGGGCGGTGATCAAATGTGTCGCGATTCTGGATTTAAATTGTCTTTATAATTTGTCTAGAGTTTATTTGCTTACTGTTAATAAATAAATATATATGGTTTGATGAGAAAAAGTAGTGCTCATGGTACAACTTTTCCTTATCAACCGAACATGTCAACCCAATATTTCGATGTACTTGCATGACATTTTCTTAAAATTATCATCCTGAGGAAGTCTTACAAATAAAGACGAAACGTTGATGAATACATGAAAAAACATATTTTGGTGTTTCCTTTTTAATTTCCCATTACGTCGGATTACTCTCATCCTTCCTTTCTCATATATATATATATATATATATATATATATATATATATATATATATATATATATATATAATTTGTAGATTTAGTCATGAAATGCAGGTGGCTGTTCCACCTAAGACTCATCAAAACCACCCCCTCATATTTATGACTTATGAAGTCGACAGTAAGGTGTAAGAACCAGTTGGGTGTGCGTAATGGATAAATGATTGGTCTACACTGTTCGCTCCCGCCTCACTCAGATAAACCACTGACAGTTTCTTTTGTTATTCTCCACCATGTGTACAACATCCGTGCACTTAAATGCCATTGGCCTCGCCTCATACATCAGTCTTTTTTTTACTTACTTGTTTAATATAAAATATCTAATATTATCCCTTCGCATCTTGTGAAGAAATTGTTTTATTAATAACGTTTTCGCTGATGTAGTGGGTGGGTGTCTGTTATTATTTATTTTATTTTATTTCCTTGTCTCTATGTTGTATTAATTTTGCTTCTTTGTTGTGGTTTTACATTTTTCAATGTTTCAATACAATTGTGTTCTGATCTGAAATAGAAATACGTATGTTCAATCAAGATAAACCTGATTGTTTAACGATTACGAAATGTTAAGCTGTCAGTAAGCATTTCCTATATCTAGATTTCTGTTAGTTTTCATTGTCGCATCAAGGTTTTTTTTCAACGCCCTTTACTCAATCAGCAATTAGAAAGAACTAGAATGATACCGATCACATGACCGGTAAAATAAATTATCCGAACGCAACAGTTTTTTTTATGTCACCTTACAAAGATGAATATCAATATGTAATGCTACTAAACCTTATGTTTAGAATCCTTATGACAATTTAGAACAGCATCCATAACATTATTTTAGTAAATGTCTGAAATTTAAGGGGTCTTCAGAAAAAATTGAAATCCAGACTAACTTGCTTACTTGTGTCTAATGAGTATGGATAATATTCAATACAACTCTGATATATTTAAATTTTTGAATGGAAGGTTGTTCTCATAGTATGACCCCTAAAATCCCTTAAACCTTCTCCAAAGAAAGTAACATTTATTAATTTATGTATAATACCTATTGTTAAAATTCATACCAAATCAAATGGGACCTTAATTTTCACTAATGGTCCTACATCATCTTTGCCACTTCGCATTTAAATAAATTAAACTAAATATAGCCCACATTATCCATTCTTAAGCCTAGCAGCTGTGGTAAAAACATTCATAGTGATCAGTAAATTAGTTTATAAGTGAACCCTGTACATACAAATGTATAAACATATACGTATAGCATACTTCATATAAAAACTGATGAAGAAAGGTTTCTCTATACGATCAAAATATGTTTCTCGAGCTTTTGCACAGCCATCTTACCTTTAGACCATCTTACCTTTAGACCATCTTACCTTTAGACCATCTTAACCAAACAATCAGTGAACGTCTTACGCATCGGGCTAACATATTCTTCTATTGTTTCGTTCGTTATTGTTTTGTCTGTTTTACGGCAAAACAAACCTCTTTTTATAATAAGAAACGTCATTCTCGTGTATCAGCATGTTACAACTTTTGAGATAGGGAGAACGTCTTAAATAACGTTTAATATGCCATGATTTTTGTTCTTTGGTTCTATTATTAGGTCTGTGATATCGACAACTACGAATATGTTGGAAACGTATATGCCAGTTACGTCTATCGTGTAAGAAGTTACCATCACCTTGAATTAGGACGTATGATGTAACGATAGTGACATCCACGTCTACTAGAAAAAAGACTACAACAAAATATTATAGAAAAATGCATGTTAAAAATTGACTACAGATTAAACTTTTGACCAGGCATATGCATTTCTAATTCATATATTATACATACTTATCTCTAGCAGCACACAATTCCACGCAAAATATAGAGAAATGGAAATGATGCGTTGTTATTTTAGTTTTTATTTAATTCTTTCTTTTAATTTTTACATGCATACTTGTATCTACGCTATTTCTAACATCAAAAAGAGGCTTTGATACCACATTGTAATACAGCTTCCTATTCCAGTAGCTTCTTCCCAAGAGGACTCTCTTCCTGCTGCCTGTTTTTTCATATTTATAGCTTTATTATTTTTAAGACTAAGGCTAATAGGCAACTCATGCTTTTGCGATAATAATCTTTCCTTCTTATTAGCTTTTTACATCAAGTGGCTTTATTCCCTGTCTGGGGCGATTTCCATAAAAAACGGTAATATCACTTCATATAATGGAAGCCAATAAAATCAGTTTTTTATTAATATTTCTTTTCGAGAAAGTAACGGCTTTTGACTTAGTTTATTCTATTATTGGTGGAATTAGCTACTTTCCGTACATTCTTTTTAGTATAAAATAGCCACACGAGGGGACATATTTTAAAATAACAGTGATTATTCCAGGATTTTAGTTCTTTGGGGATGCAGCTATGATTAGGTCTATGATATCGACAATGACGAATATGTTGGAAACATCTATATTACAATATATAATGACAGATAGAAAGAAATTGTTAGTGTCAAGACAACATTGTAAGTCTGTGATATGTGAAGTAAAGAGAAGATATACAAAGATGACAGAAAACGCATTCAGTCGCAGAAACGAGACACTCGTGATTTTTTGAAAAACATCAATAGTGTTGTGAACAATGGGCAATCTACAATTCCACCGCTACCCAACCTCAATGATGTCGTTTTCACGGCAACAAATTAGGCTGAACTACTTTTCCAGCGTTTCGCCTCAACTCAAATTTCGACTCCGCAAAAAACACCCTTCCTAAATTGTCCATTTCAGACTGAAGCCACACTTGATGACCTGGTTATCACACCATCTCATGTCCAGGACATCATAATAAATCTTAACACCTCTAAAGCATGTGGGCCTGATTTTAGACCAGTAATATTATAAAGAAATGCTCTGCTGAAGTGACCCCTGTCCTCTCCAAACTCTACAGCAAATACCTTGCCGAATCTTGTTTCCCTGATAGCTGATAAATTGCTTCTGTAGTACCAGTCTTCAAGAATTCTGGAGATAGAACTGACTCTCAGAATTATCGCCCCATCAGTCTGCTCCCGTTCTTCGCTAACATCTTTGAATCCTTAATTAATCTAGCGATAGTCCTTCACCTCGTTAATGCCAAACTTCTTTCTGACCATCCGTATTGATTTAGGCAAGCACAGCATACTGCGGATATCCTAACAGTCATCTCACCCACAACAACCAGTGGTGGTCCCTAGAGTCTGAGATACAACAAGTCCCCCCAGATTTAAAGTAGTCTCCACCTCTTTTCGATCACCACCGCAAATGACTTTGCGGTATTTCAACAGCTGCCTATCATTGATTTCTCGCTGGCAACGATCAGTGGTCTCTCCTGGGATTTAGGTGGCATTAAGCCTCCCCAATATGCCAGCACTCTCCGCACTCTTCCAGTAGAGGTCTGGTTAGTGCTGTCCCTCTTCGATCTTCCCATTTTCTTGACCATCTGTGGATCATAATTATTATTATTATTATTATTATTATTATTATTATTATTATTATTATTATTATTATTATTATTCACTTTTTCTTAAACAAGTCATTATCAGTAATTTTTCACTGACAATAACTAATGTTTTTCCCTGTAATCTGAGTGACAACAAGTATCACCTGATTTCAAGTACTCTTTGCCTCTTTTGATAACTGTTACTAATCATTTTGCGTTATCAAAACAGCCGTTTTCTATTGCGTCCACGCTCACAACGACTGTCGGTCTTCTCTGTAGTTTAAGTGGCAACAAGATCTTTGAAGATGCCAGTACTCCTTGCGCATTTCCAGTGTGATGCTCTTCCTCCTCGGTATTACAATCTTCCTGGACCTTTTATCACTATTTTTGCCAGCTGAAACTAGTGCTCACGCATGAGTATGTATGCTTTTTTGGAGGGGGATCAGTTTATTGTATTTCTTCCAGTTTCAGTTACTTTGGTTTCATGTGATGTTCTTTTGATAGTTTTGTTCTATTTCTATATAAACTTATTTGTAGCTGGTTTGCATTCGTTGGTTATGTGGGGTGGTTTCCCTACTCGATGATTTCTTTTGTATTTAGGCTGTTTTCATTATTGCCGTGCGTTTTAGGGCTAATCTGATTCCAATTCTCTTATACTTTTGCCAGGGATCTCGGGACTGTTTGTTGGTTTTCGCACTTTAGAAACTTTTGATTATAATAATAATAATTATATTTTACTTACTTGCAGATCTCATGAAGGTTATTACCAGTGATCGCTCACTGACAAAATAATGTGGTAGCTCCTGGCGTCCGAGTGAAAACAAGTCGCCACAGATGTCTAGTAATATCCACTTCTTTCAATTACCATTGCAAATCACTTGGCATTATTGCAAAAAGTCGTGTGCCACTGTGCTCTCTCTAATCACGATTGGTGTATTACCTTGTAACTTGATACTAAAATAAGACTCTTCGTGGTAATAGTACTCTATTGTTCTATACATTCTCGGTCTTTTCATTTTCTCAAACATTTTACGAGCATTTTCTGTGGTACCAATCGAGTCTTCTACAGCCACATTTATCTGGAATGGAGTGGAAATGGGATTCTTCTCAAACAATTATCATAGAAGTTTAAGTTACCTTGGTTTCGTCTTATTATACTTCGATCTATGCTTGGGTAGTGTGATTTTATTTCATTTTACTTGTCATGGCCATTAGTAAACGGCTATATCGGTTAGTTTACCCACTTGAAGATTATTATTATTATTATTATCATTATTATTATTATTATTATTATTATTATTATTAATATTAATATTATTATTGTTGTTGTTATAAGAAATAACTATGTGAACCTTCTGTAAATGAAACAACTAATAATCAAAAGACATGATTTAACATGATTTAATTGTGTTGCGAGGTAAGACCAAATGCTAGAGAGAACCCCCCACATACATTTATATATGTGTATACATATTGCTATGCATATATATATATATATATATATATATATATATATATATATATATATATAAATTGTGTCAACCTGATACCGTCAGTTTCAAGCCAGGTACGGTCTAACAAAACGAAACATAATGCTTCGTTGGGTGTGCATCATGTTCTTTTTTGTAATACTATAACACAATTTATAAATAAATATTATGCTCTTATTTTAAAATAATTAAACACTTTGTTTGATTGTTTCTACTAAACCAAAGAATATATATATATATATATATATATATATATATATATATAGAGAGAGAGAGAGAGAGAGAGAGAGAGAGAGAGATAGATAGATATAGATATAGATATATATATACATAGTAAGTTATAAAAATATATTCATGGCAATTAAGCTACGCAGAGGCTTCCGCGTTTGATCCACGTATAGAATGCATTGAATTTGTAATAATGGTATAATAATTACTGAGAGGGAATAGCAAAGAATCCGATTGCTTTGCTAGAAAGACTTCAACCACGTATATATATAAAACAAACACAATTCCATGCATTCTTTACATAGATGAAACGCGAAAGTTATGGTAACACGAATTACATACACTTTAGCCCGACGAATCCCTACGACCATTAAACCCAGAAACCTCTATGTAGCTTGATTGCTGTGAGATATTTTTATAACTTACTACCGAACTCTACTTACGTATTGAGCACTGTTGAAGTAAATACAAAAAATCGATAAATAAACTATTATATCTCTATATCTCCTTATAACATTGTATGTTGATACATGAAATAATATATATATATACATATATGTATATATATATTTATATACATATATATACATATATATATATGTATATGTGTACATATATATGTACATATATATACATATATATATATACATAAACATATATATATACACATATATATATATATATTTATATATATATATATATACTTATATATATATATATATATTTATATGTCTGCATCTGTCAGTTCAAACGATCAGCGCCATATTAGGATACTGTATGTGCGCATCTTCTAGTATGACTGTAGAGGTCAACTCTTGATTTACATGGTCTACTACAGGCTTAATAGTACAGTCAAAATGTGGCTGTACCTCAAACAAATTGCTAATAAAGATTTTTAACTTGTATATTTGGCATGAATAACTTGGTTTTCAGATATAAAAAGTTTACCAAAATTAGCCTTGCGAAAAGGGGTCAATGGGCGCCATCTTTTAAATCTAACTTTACAACATTAAAATGTCGAGACATAAAACTCCTGACATTTCCTGACAAGTATGTCCATTATATCTGACAATTACTGAAAAAATAAACGTTTTTTCTGACAAAAAAAACTTAATTAAATATGAAATAAAAAATATTACTTGCATGAAATCCCACAGAGGGCCAACCCCAAGCTTACTTGAAATTTTCGTCGTGTTTTAAATTGTAATGATGGGTAGCTATATGCTTGACCTTCCCTTGTCTAACATGGTTCCACAATTTCGGTTGCCCAAAATGGGGTCATATTTGATCCCAACATACTTTTCTGTCTTAGCATGTAATTATGAGAAATTTATTGAAAACAATTAATGAAGTAATAATATAATTAATAATTTATTAATGAAAAGCATAAAGAAGGGAAAAAAACTGAGAATAACTCATCACCGTCAAAAGAAGAAAATTAACTTCTACAGTTGATACAAGTGATAACATTGCTATCTGTATGTGGAGGGCAAATGAACAGAGAACATATAGCACACTGTACATTATATTTGTTTTCTTTAGATCTTGGGCAAAATGTGCATCGATTTCGTTTTCTTATTCGTGAACGATTTCACCCCGGTGTGTGTATCCCCAGTGCAAGAGGACGTATTACTATTTCCATGGCGGTTTGGACAGACGGGTGTCCCTGTTCTGGGAGGAATGGCTCCCACTTTGATATGAGGGTTTATAAGTTCAGTGCTCAGCTCCTTGAGAAAGTTTAGTCTTGTCATTGACGTTGCTGGATATTTCTTTTTATATAACAGACATGCATTCAAATCACAAACATTGATAATATGTGTGAGTAACAAACGGCCATTTTTTTGAAATTCTATGACAAGGAAATTATTTCAACATCTTGTCGGCACTAACTACTGCATCTTTTGTTTTGTTATAATCCAATATTATGCTAGGTTTCTTCTGAGGTGCTGATTGAATGATCAAGATGTTGACTTGATAACAGATGGACTGCTTTATTTTTTACGTGGAATATATTATACCATCGTAACTTCTGCTGTTGATAGGAACATGCTTGAATTCCCCTGTTTGTATTTTGAGGACAACATTTCTTTTGGTACTTCCTTTCTATTTTTCCTAGTGTACCCAAAAGGGTTTTCTGTTGTTTGGCTAATTCCAATGCTAGTTCGAGTGAAAAAATTATCACAAGTTTTTTCATATTCTTGACGCAGGCCTAGTACTAAATCCAGTACTACGTGTTTCCGTTGTTTTTTTTTCAGGAAATGAAGCTTGTTGACCTGTGTATACTTGTGAATTCCATACATACCCGAGTGGTTTTCACAAATCACCCATACCATATCGATCAGGCCTGTTTTTCATGTAAACCCTGAAGAGGCATCTTCCTCGAAACCTAACTAGTTGTTCGTCTACACACATTTGTGAGCTAAGCACTAAGCACTTTTGACAGTTCTTTGTAAAAAATTCCCAAACTTCTCGTATCGCTGCTAATTTGTCAGTCATCCGTCGTTGCGGTCTAGCTTCTTGGTTGTCCGTTCTAATGAAACGCAGTATGTCTTTGAAATATTACGGCTCATAGTTGCTTTGATAATTGGCCGAGATAATGCAGTATCTTCATTCCAAACAGAGGAAATTGATTGTTTCCTACCTCTTATTGCACCAAATAATATTGGAATTCCAATAAAAGCATTCAATAATTCCTTTTCCAATTTCCATTCAGGATGATTGAGTTGGGTAGCCTTTTTTACAGAACATTTTATAATAATATCTAAAATTGAATCATCAAAACGTAGCTGAAATGCATTTAGATGTGTTGTAATGGTTGCACTGTCATTTGTAAGCCCTGGAGTTATGCGGAACATATTTCGCCGCAAGATACGGCCTTTGTTACTAGGAGGATTCTTAGTCCATTTGGTACTATCTCTTGAAGTAATATAGTCATCTTCAAATTATTCTGATTAAACTTCTGATTCAAGACTTGAAAATGAATCAGATTCACCAACTGACAATCGATCTTCTAGTTCCTCCTCACTATCATCGACAATGTCTTCATTTTTGTAAAAGATCTCATATCTCATTATTATTAAGATTTTTATGTTCCATAATTGGGTTAACTAAATCCAAAAATAAAAGAAAATTTTTTTATTTTGAAATGTAAACATTTTTTGTGAATAATTATATGCATACATATTAGTCCAAACCCCATGTCCTTGTTAGTGCCGTAACATAGGTATTTCACTCAAGCTTTCCCACTATGTTTTGCATACATTTAAGATAGAAAACTTAGTGTTTCTAAAGAAAAATAGCATTAATTTAAAAGTTATTGAATAATATGTGACTCTGGGGTCATTTTTAGGGCAGAGGACGCTTAATAATAAACTAGCACGAGAAAATGACTATTCCATGCCATTGTTTTCATGTTTCTTTTGATTTCGTATGAAAAATGTACACAAACAGACCAGACTAAATAGCCTTTTTAAGGCAACAATTGTCACATTAATTCCTGACATTTCATAAAAAAAATACGTACAAAATAAGTACGATTTACAATTAAAAAAATGGTTAGTTGGTCGACTGTTGGGGCAAGGCTCTTGCATAACCACCACAGAACAAGTTCATGAACGGACAAAAGTACATTATTTGTCAATATCATCAATATCTGGCTGTGGTGTGTTGCTGCAGTCGAGGTCTTTGCAATTACCACACAAGTTTGAAAAGTCAATGTCATGTTTCCTGCAACTGCATCTTGCTGTAGTACACCCTGAAGTACAGTTACACCTAATTATAGCCAACAAATTTGCAGAACCAGCTATCAAGTCAGTCTTGATTGGTTGTAATTTACCATCTGAAATTTTCCATTCCCACTCGTCAGGTTATAGCTGGTTTCTATATTTTCATTCCTGAATTTGAAAGTAAACTCGAAGGCTGTGGAATTTCGTAGCAGCTCTTGTTCGGAATAATTTTGCTTCAACATAATTTGAGCTTTTTGCAACCTTTTATTTAAAGCGCCTCAGTCGGAGATGATTGATGTTTGCCCAATCATTACCTTTGTATAGGAACACTAAAGCCTTTTGCCCAGATTCAATAACCTCTTCTGCACTGCTATCTTTGCCAAACACTTCTGCCAGTTTGAGGAAGTTCCTATTGTTCACCACCTTTCGAAGGGATGCTGCCTTACCAATTCCATAAACACTGGATGTAGAATCACAACCACGTAGTGCATGGATAAAAAGGATGTTGGAACAGATATTTCCCAAAGAGTTCCTTATCCCTTTTATGTTCCAGACTTTCACACTTTTTTCACTATTCTTTAATTGTGGGGTGAAGAAGATGTTGTAACCATAATCTCTATTGGCATGATAACATAGAATGGCCAATAGATCAGTGTCATCTGCTATCAAAATGGTTTCTTCTGTCTGTGCCAGTTCTAGAGCAGTCTTCACAATCAATACGTCAGCGTCTCCAGATGAATTGACTACTTTACAACCTACTTCCTCGAAACTCTTTCCCAGCAAGTTGATGAACAATTGTTTGTTTTCGTGATTAGCTAGAAAAACATCTTTTTTTAATTTGAACACCATTAAAGGGGTCAGTGATACATTAACACCAACAGAGCCCTCTGCTCGGCGTCGGTGAGTCGCGTATTTAATGGATGGACCACTTTCATACCCATCAAAGACAGTGCATGCTTTTCCATATCTAGTGACACATCTGCGGTATTGGGCACATACCACATATAATGTGTGACCTTTTTGACTATGGGAGGCGTTGGAGTAGTGCTCTTCCATCCAAGTGATATTGTGGATCTGAACATTGTGGACCTGATTGTACAGGGGAAGTCAGTTTAAATATTGCGTCTGCCAAAGCCGTGTTTTTGTCTCTCGCTGTAGTCCGAAAGAATCAAAAAGTCTACGTGGGTAACCACAAAGCTAATACTGGAAATTTTCTTCCTGCTGCTGAGTTGAGAGTTCATTGGTAGATAGCACACACAGTTTCTGGAATAAGAGCTGTGGATCAGTCTCAACTTCTTCATCTTTGCTGAGCAAAACTTTTGACCCACGTGTAATTGGCTGATCTTTTCTTTTAAAAGTGTACTCATGAACATTTTCTCCAACCATTGAAGCTATGATTGCCTCTCCTTTGGAATTAACCCTGTCCACATTCACATTTTTGTCTGAAATTACTCCACTTGAAATTCTGTGAATGGACGGATCTTTTGTGTGTGATACAATGAAGACCGACAGGATAGGAAGTGACTAATCGACAGAGACAAAAGAAATACGGGAGTGGCCAATTGCCATTGTTCAGGACAGGTTACTCAGAAAAATACCGGACACGACATTTGGGAGTGACGGCGTTTTGCGACAGTGGGGTAGGTTAGTTTTACGACACTTTGACGACAGTAAAGTTTATGGCAAAAGCTTACGAGTTTAGGTTTCGGAGAGAAGACGAGCAGTTAGGATCGAACCTCCCGAAAGAGCAGATCGGACAAAAAAAACGATGAGATGAGCTGACAACGTGAGCAACGACAATGAGCGTCTCGACAGGACGGTGTCACACACACTCATAGTTCAAACTAAGTTATACACAACGTATATGTGTTCGTGTTCTTTCTCGAGAGTTGTGTTTCTTTTATAATTAACTTGTGGACCAGTGCTGTGCCCTCGACGATTCGTCAGTGGATAGACGACACTGCTAAGCGATGAAAACAAAGAAGAAGACCAGGAAAACACAGCGTTGGGGTTGACGATCGTCGGTGGGGCAGCACGTGGTTCTACACGTGAAAGGGTCATATGTCTGGAGAAACATAAGCTTACATGTATCCCTCACATTTTTCTCTATTCACGCTGAAGTAGCCTCCTGGTGCTGGTCACTAGTGTCATAATGAATGCCTACCTGTTCTTGCATTGCAAACTTGATTTCAGCGCGCGCTGGCCGTGATAGCGTCTAAACGAATCGTTGAATTTCCTCAATTCCCCTGCCATGAGTAAGACCTCCAGACGTCTTCATGCTTCTCATTAGCACCTGCTTTATAATCAGATTCGTCGACAAGCCAGTAGCGATCACTCCGTCTAATCACATGGAATGCATCAGAAAATCTCTGGTACACTTCAGGGTGGCTTTTCGGCAGCCCCTCCATTTGGTGCATTACAAGTAGGCGGCCGACTTTGTATATAGAATGTGTCCTGCTGCAATATTGGGAGCATTTTGTTTACAGCGTAAATGTACAATTTCCAGTTTTCGGTGCACTCTGTCTTGGCAAACAATTGCATGATCTTCACCATATCAAGGTACTAAATCCACAATTTTGCTGTTAGCTGGTCAACTATCGCATCCTTCAAATGGTTGATTCTCTGGGCAGTCCTGGTCATAGACTCTGATGACAGAACATTATTCAATATCTCAGCCCCATCAAGGAGGTCTTTCAATAGGTCCTGAGCTTCCTTCAGGTCTTCTTTTTAAAGAAAAGACTCTTCTACATGAGTGTAAAGTTGATCATCCTCAGTGACATGTGAAACTGGCAAATCACATGGCTAACAAAATAACATTCAGAGCAGCATCAACTAAGAAGTAAGCACAGATGGCTCTTGCAATTGCTTTGCCACTTAGCATGTGCTTGATTGTGTTTTAAGCATACACAAGTTCAAAAAGTCCTTGCAATCCAGAACCTGTCACTAAATGACCAATTGACTCCAGAAAGCTCATCTGTATATGGAGCCCACCAAGTCGCAAGACAAATGATTTCAGGGGAATTAAACTAGGCTGCGACTCGACTATCATCATTGCTTTGTACCAAAGTGGTTGATCGAATGTTCGAATGGGTGTAATGTTGTTTTTCCTGGCTAAAGCACTAATGTAACATAACGTTGAGTACACGCAGGTTGGGTTACCAGAGTACATGTCGATCATTGGCAAAAAAAAAACTATGGCTGATTTTCCAGGACATGTACCTTTGTGTACTAACTGCATAAGGCCTGACCATACGGGTCTGGACGGATGTGAAATTAGTGAAACTTCCCAAAGGATGTGAACATTAGCAGTGGAATCGACAACTTTCTTGGGCTGAAGCTCTTTAAATGTCACTGATGGTGTGTTGGCGTGCTGTGAATCTAGGTACTTAATGTTATACTTACAAGCCTTATTATATCTTCTGAAAGTACCTGAATACTTGGAACTGGTTTTGCTTTATGTTTCCTGATCGTAACAGATGCTATGATGCCCATACCGTGGAATGTGTTTAATCCATCAATAATCCTTACATTATGGTCCACATTACCAGCTACGAACTGCACAAATTCAGTTTCAACGCCATAAACAAGAGCAGCACTTCTTTCGAATTTCTGAACTTCCGAGTAAGATGAAGAGAAGCCATGCTTATTCAGAGTGTCAATTAAGAACTTCGATCCAAATTGGTCATTCATTTCATCTGCGAAACCAAACTGCAAAAATGCAAGGAGAACTCTGGGTCAAGCAGCATGCATTATTGCTTGACCAACTGATACGAGTTTTAAATCATTGTCTTTGCCTGCAAATATCTTCTTGAGAAAGATCAACAATGTTTTAGAAACATATTCAAGAATCGCATCCTGTTGAGAGCATTTTTAGACAGGTAATATGCTGAAATTGCTTGGATACCTTTAATGTCATTCTTGATAAGCTTAGCTACCGTCTCTTTGATTCTCATGGCCTCTGATTCTGAAGTGTCTGTTGAGCGGCTCTGTGTATATAATTCATGGAAAATACATTTTGCTGTACTTAAGAATGTAACAACATAATGCTTCTCATTAATTTCAGTCACAATGATTTTGTCTTTGAAATATTCTAATAATCGAGATTTCATGTATGAGAGACCGTA
>OY744524.1:37944277-37966777 GCA_963556195.1 Sepiola atlantica
TATATACATATTTTTATCTTCAGTTTCATAATACAGTAACCTACCGTCTGATCAGATAATCTATAACCTATTCCCTATTCACTTCCTTTATCCTCTTCTTCCGCTTTCTTTCAATCAAAACATCGCGGTTTCTTTGACATGTCACCGAAATCGGTCGATGGACAATGAGATGAATTACTTTGTGTAACGTTGACTTTGCAGATTGACAATAAATGAAATGACAAATTAGACTTCCCAAAGCCGAAACGAATTCAATTCAAGTTCACAGAAACGACGCCCACAAATTCGGCTTTGATGACATAAACATATTACCCGATTTTTACATGTATGTGCGAATAGTCGGGGGACAAGCTCTTCAAGCATCTATATAGTAATACGTGTAATAGATACAATATAGTTAGTTACACGGATAAGCTATAGAAACGACTAAAGACGCGTTCATAGATAAAGAATATATATATATATATATATATATATATATATATATATATATATATATATATATATATATACATATATATATATATGTGTGTGTGTGTGCGTCTGTGAAATAATGAAATGATAAAAAAATGTAAAGTTACATACTATACAAGTTTAGTATAATCATAAGGTGTTTAATTTAGGAATATATTAAAATATGAATATTACCTTAATCCATGGATTTTTAAAGAATAACTCTCAAGGTAAAACACAATAAATGCTAATTATTGGTAAGAATACATTTTAAAATTTACAAGACAATTTTAAGTTATGCTTAAAGCAAAACTAGTCCAAAAATGTTTCAATAATAAGCAGAAAGTCATTATAGTTGTGAATGTATCAGTGCAGTTGGTGAAAAAATCCGAGTAGAAAATCCCCAATATCGAGCATATCCCTATCACGATAGGATCTAATATAAAATAATCATCTCTATATCATATATATATATATATATATTAATGATATAAAGATGATTATTATTCCGAAACAGATGACAACAGAAGTTGAATAGAGCCGTATGGGTAAGTCCTTTTGCGCTTAAAACTGACGGTACAAATGTTGTACTAATTTTTCTGTACCAATATATATATATATATATATATATATATATATAGTATATATATATATATATTATATATATATATATATATATATATATATATACAGAGAGAGATACGTACATATATATATATATATACATACATATATGTATATATATATATATATATATATATATATATATATATATATAAATGTAATTATATGTATAAATATTTATATAGAATCACATAAAAAGAATAGATTTGACTAGAGTATCAATATACAACAGAGTAAACCTATCTCAAATTTAAGGATGTTAAGTCGAATTTGTAACATTCTTTACTCAATATACCTGCGATTCAAATAATATCAATAATTAAACCTTTAGGACAAAAACGGCTATTTTTAAGTAAGTTCATACAAAATAATATATATATATTTTTTAATTCAATGTGATGCTTATTCTTGCATAGCGGAATTTAAATTGTTCACGCCTTTCGTGGAACAATGTGAGACTGTTCTTTTGTCTTTCAATTGAATTCACGTGCGCTTTTGTCGGTTATCTGTTGAAATTCTCTTCTTTTCTCCAGCTTTCTGTTTACCCGAAGATTACTCGAAGAAGAATCGATAACATTGCTGATACACTTTGAACATACATAATTTCTTTTAAATTTTAAAACATTAATAAAAAATATTGAAAATAAAAAGTATATCTAAGCATATGGATTCTGTTTCCTTTTCACAATGTTTGCTTAAATAAATATATATATATATATATATATATATATATATATATATATATAGATCTATATATATATATATATATTATTTTACTTTATTATATTAAATATTTATACATTAGAAATTGTAATATATATATATATATATATATATATATATATACGTAATATGTTATTTACTTCATAATATTGTATGTTTATATATATATGATATGGTAATATATATATATATATATATATATATATATATATATACATACACGTACTATATTATTTTACTTCGTAATATTCTATTTTATATATATGATATGGTAATATATATATATATATATATATATATATATATTATCATCTGTGGTTTGGAAACACTTTCTTTTACCAGCTATACAGGAAATTGTACCCGCAGGTTCGATCCGGTGATATGGATGTCCAATGGGTATTACAAAGTCTTGGAATTATGCGTCTGTTAAATTATTTTCGAAGTGTGTTATTGTTCTCTATGCATATTAGTACTATATTGTTACACCCACATTGGTATTGGACCAAACGCTTGTAATTTGAGAAATCAACTACATAACAAATGCACAACATTTAAAGATAGACCATATTCGTAAAGATTAACAATAAAATTATGATTATTTTAGAATATACATTCATATCATATGTAGTTGATTCCACTTGTCTCGGGTTTCATCTCGAGACTGTATTTAAGAAATTGCTATGAGTATTTCGATAAGAGATTGTGCAACTCCTGCTTCATTTGAAACCTATCGCAGAGGAACATTTTATAGAGTATCAGTTATCTCTAGACACATACAAAGCCCCTACCACCAAACATATGCTTACATTTAGCATAATCTCTTCCCTATTTCTGCTGTCTCATTCAAGAAATATCCAGTTTTCTTTCCTTTTTCCTTTTACTTCAGTAAGTTGTTAGAAATGAAGAGTGGCCCTTTCTCGAGGCTAACACTTTATTAATTCATGAGATACATAGATATATGAATGTTCATTTAAGATTCTCCTTACATCTCAGAGCTTGTGTTAGTAAAGTAGTAGAGAATATCACGTTTCCTCTCCCTAATTGACCACTTAAATATGTGATCCTTTATCTTTCTTGTTTTTTTTTCTTGATCTTGCCGAATTCCAGGAAAATAATTCATCTGGTCTAGTAGAGTATCAAACTTCGTACTCTTACTTTAATTAGTATCACACGGAAAGGTGCACCATTTCCTGTATGAACCAGTGTGTAACCATGCTGAGAGGATCTTATTTGGGTTTCGGATACCATGTTATTTTGAATATTTGGCCAGTGTTTACTTGTAGAGCGAAGTATGTTCATGTCAGGGTATCCTGATAAACCCTTGTATAGAGAGACCGAAGACACTCAAGGATTGTTTTTAGTAGGTAGTAATACTCTATCTTCGAAATATCATACGTTTCCTTCTATATAGTTGTTTTCGTTTTTTTTATATTCATTCTAAATGTAGGTTTACAACTATTTGACAGATATGCATCACTATTAACAGAAACATCAGTTGGGTTTTCGGATTTAATACGATTTATAATATTGAGTATGATGCTTCAATAAAGCTCCAACATCCTTCATACCGGCTAGAAAGTTACCATTTCGATTGCTTCTGGCCGGGTTACATTAACAACAAGCTATACCTACCGAGCGATCCTTTAAGAAAATTGTTTCCCTTTTTAACTGTTTCGTTTTTTTACCAAATTATTATTATATTCATCAGGATATACAACATAATCACGTTGACACAAGAGTTCTCGTTAGATTACTGAACTTAAGTGAGTACTAAATAAATAACCATTCGGAAATATCATGTGTTGTAAGTGGGATACATTCTGTTTATCTCAGCATTGTTTCCAATCGTCCTGGACTGGATAAAGTGCACTCTGGCCTACAAAAAATTCCTGAACGGCCCTGTCGGCATTCTCTGGTAAGCGCACCTTAAATGATGAGAAATAAAATAACCCCTTCTTTAGAAGTCACTTATTGCGATTCTAGTTGATCCTCGGTCCAGCTATCTTAAATAGATTTGGACGTATTCACATATGTCGAGTTTCATAGGAAAAAGGGAAAAGAACACTTGTGTTCGGGTGTATATATTACGCGAAATTCGGAGGTGAATATTTTGCACGTCTGATTGGCTGAAAGCATGCACTCATTGAGGCAGTATCCAATCGAGTGTAGATTCTTGGAAACAGTTGCTACTGATGCTTTCTATAATTACCGGTGTGAACGTAGATCACGTCATATTTTTGTAAAGAGATCCGCATACAAAATCTATACCTCTGTTGAATTTATCGAATCAAGATGTATTTGATCATGTCCTAGGGATTTATTTTCAAATGCATCCTTGAACAGAGATACAGGCAGGCAGGCAGGCAACACACATACTATATCGATAATACTATTAGACATCATGTTTAAAATTGTGAATTGGAATGATAATCAAATGTACAAATGTTCTTAACTGTTGAAATAGAAATAAGACGATGTATGTATTTCTGTAAATGTGTTATTATGAAGTGATTTGTAATATATATTTGCTAGCACTTGTGAATAGTTTGACTATATTATAATGTTGGGACGCGATCGAAGTCATTTTATGAAGATAGATTGAGCGAGAGAGAAAGTGAGAATGGGAAGAGAAATAGAGATAAAGAGGGAAGAGACAGGGAAGCATGACATTTGTACGAAACGACAGTAATATCGATCAATGGATACTTTGTGGAAAACTTAATTATCTGAAAGTGAACATGTAAATACGTAGGGAATTCGTATACACAAACACGCGTACATATATATCTATCTCTATTTATTTAAAGTTATTTATGTGTATAGTTTATATATTTCTAGATGAGGAGTCACTACTAAACTAAGTAACCGATTATAAGAATTGTAAAAAAACACAGCTGCTAGGTGTAAAAAGTCGTAATGTTGAATATACTTAGAATAATTTAGTTTTAAGTAAATATAGTACAACGGGGTGGAAGCCTTTGGTGAACATTTTAATAGCTCTGAATTTTGTGAAATGTTAACAACATGTCTAAGACATCAATTAATAAATATTCTACACATTTCATTTTGAAGAGTATTTTAAAAGATATTTTGAGATAACCTCGCATTTGAAAATTCAACTATTTCAAATTTGCACTGAATTTGATCCATTATCATTAGAAATTAATGCAACAAGTTTCCTTGAATTTACGTTACGTATTAAGAACCCTTAACTTAAGCCTCACATTTAAGATATTTCTAGAATCAATATCATGTAAGAGGTATTGCTGAAAATTAACATTACTATACGAGACGTAAGAGTTGTTATAGTTATAACTTGATTTTAATTTCCGTAAAGAAAACATAAAAAGGGTTAAAAACTATTCAATATATATATATATATATACATATATATATATATATATATATATATATATATATGCATATATATATATATATATATGTGTGTGTGTGTGTGTGTGTGTGTGTGTGTGTGTGTCTGTGGGTGTGTAATATTAAAATGAATAGACTACGACAGAATGTATAGGTAAACTATAATGAAAGAATAACGAAAATAGACACGTGTATATATATATATATATATATATATATATATATATATATATATATATATATATATATTATAGATACGAGGTAAACTAATTTATCACATATTTATTTACGTACGTTCCACGAATTCAGCATAAAACAAATTTGTGCACGATCGTTTCTGAGTCGATATGGATTTTTCATTTTGTTTATTGATATCAAATCTAATATGTATTTATATAAATACATATTTATATGTATATTTTTATTATTTTAAAATCAAACTATCAAGGTTAAAGCTTTTATATTTTTAGCATCACTGATTATAATAAATAAATAGACAATAGAAAGTTAGATTCCAGTAACCATGTCTTTATTCACCTTTCAAAAAATCTAAAATGCTTGACTTATATATCCTTGCTTTTCTATACCTGCGACTCTTTAGAACTCCAAAAACTGTGCCCAAACCATATAAAAACAAACAAAATAGCAACAACAACAAAACTCACGTTTTTACGGAATTAATCAATGTAGTTTCGAAAAAGAATATAAGGTTATTTTACTCATTTGACGTCATCTTTAATAACAATGGAGTTAGAAGATGATACGTATATTTTATTTAAATGTCGGGTCTTAACACATCCCTAAGTGAATAAATGGAATTGAACACACTATAGTAAAATTTAATTAGAAAATATCTAAATAAATATATATAGTTCAAGTAGAAAGAAAAAAGAGAAGAAAAGAAAAAAAAGCACCCATTGAAAATCCAGGATATATAAGTTTATATTTCGTTGTTGATGCGTATACGTTAAGTATTTGGATTTTTTGTAAAGTGAATAAAGACATTGTTACAGGAATTTCAATTTCTCTTTTTCTCTCTTTCTCACTCTCTCTCTCTCTCTCTCTCTTGCTCTCTCTATTTCTCTCTCTCTCTCTCTCTCTCTCTCTCTCTATATATATATATATATATATATATATATAAACAAACATACATAACACTCTAAGCAAATAACGCGTCCAAACGAGAGTGACACGTGACTTCACATTTCCGAAACAGATGACAACAGAAACTGATGAGAGCCGGCTGACTAAGTGTTTTTGTGCTTGAAGCCGACGGTACGAATGTTGTACTTATTTTTCAGTACTAAAATAAATATATATATATATATATATATATATATATATATATTGAAGCGGGGCACATGCACCGTGTGAAGGCGGCATCCCTTTCTATTAGCGCCGTAATAAATTCTTAATAACAGGAAATCACTGTGTTAGTTTGTATCCTTATATAAATCCTAAGTCCGTGTGCCTATACAATAAAAAACGGAAATGTTACGCTTGGCACAGTGCACACTGTCCAGTGCGTGTTACGAAACTGTAAAAAGTCAATTTAATGCTTAATGGACCATTAAAAGTTAACGTAAATATACTGGTCTCTTCCGTTAACATTGCTTCACAGATAACAGTGAGACAGGCGGCAGGGAATTTACCAGAAGAAGATGCTAATGCATTAGAAAATGGCCTAACGTGAGCGCACCAGCTGTGATTATTTTATTAATTAAATAAATTTAGTAAAAAAGTTATGTTTTCTACGTATAAAATTCAATTCAGTATTTTATTGAATTGTCTGCGGTGCAAGTGAACGCCAATGTATAAAATTATGCCAACGTAATCGTAGGTATTATTTTGTGTTAATCCTTAAGATCGTGGTTTAAAATTATAAGCTGAAACACTCATCGTAACAATTACAAACCACCCAACTGCTGTTGTCTGATGCTAGCAACGCCAAGTTGTAAATACGTAGTAATACATGCAAAACAGAATGAGTGAATATATTCCATTATGTTGAGAATGTCAAAAGCTGTCATATCTTTTGAGTGAAAGTCGGACGGTACACCTCAATGTTTTAAACTCGTTTGAGAATAGATGCATCATGAAGCCAGAATAAGGTAATGTGAATAGGTAAATGTTACCGGCGTTCGTCTGGAGTTAATATATTGTTACAGATTCATATTGTGAGAAATCTATTTATTAGATTGAAATAACACTAAAAAGACATTGTGAATGTTGATGTTTGGAAAATGTAAGTAAACATTTCGAAGCAATTGTGTTATTGTGTAACAACGGTACTATATGCGACAACAACAACAGCAGCAGCTGCAACAAACCGCGGTTTTTGATATTTCGAATCTATGCTCAATTTTCAAACTGGGCGGTGATTGGTGCAAGCATTTTACTTTATTTCTGGTTTTCCCAATCAGAGGTCATCTCTCAGGTGAGCTGATAAATAGCGGTTGTTGACGAACAATAAACAAAATGACAATCTGCTAATCTATTATTTCGCCAAGCGAGGAGGTACAATAAAGTATTTGGAGTAGTAAATAAAAACGCCACATTAAAAAAGTGGAGATGAGTGGAGCGTCGCGTGTGTTAAGTGGAAAATATCGAGTAGCTAGCATACAATTGAAAAGATCGAAACACGAGATAATTACGGTATTACAAACAAATGTTTCATAAGACTATCCAGTGAATGTGTGTGGCAGTAGTAATAGAACAGAGAGTGAGTGAACATTCCTCCGATTCTTGTTTGGATAACAGCCTTAGGAGAAGATGTTGAGTATATTTAATGTAAAAAATTATAAAAGCTAACGATACAAACGCATATTTAAAAAGAATACACATAAGTAATTAGCTTTAA
Source organism: Sepiola atlantica (assembly GCA_963556195.1). Taxonomy (NCBI): domain Eukaryota; kingdom Metazoa; phylum Mollusca; class Cephalopoda; order Sepiida; family Sepiolidae; genus Sepiola; species Sepiola atlantica. The sequence continues at coordinate 37,952,310 of OY744524.1, forward strand.
ACTATGATGAGGTCGATTCGTTCATGCAGCTTTTGGATAGAAGGTTATACTTGTACAGAAAATAAGGAAAATGAATTAAATTTGTTACCCATATATATATATATATATATATATATATATATATATATATATATATATATATATATATATATATATATATATATATATATATATGGGAAGAGAAGGATGAAGATAATCCGACGTGATGGGAAAATGAAAAAGGAAAACCAAAAAATGGATGTTTTTTATGTGTACATCAACGTTTCGTCTTTATTTATAAGACTTCATCAGGATGATAAAATAGAGAAAAAATGTCATGCAAGTACAGATACATGTAGGGTAGACATATTGGGAGGAAAAATAGAATGAAATAATGGCCACTGCTGGGTGGACGTCCGTATTTGTTGGAGAAATAGAAATGAATGTTGAAGAAAATGAGTGGGGAAAAAATGGAAGGATGGGGTGAGCAGGGACTACTGTGGCTGGTGGTAAGAGAAAGAGGTGGGGGATGAGCAAGGGGTAAAGTGGATGGCAGAGAGGGAGTGGAGGAAGAGGGGGGAGGGAGGTCACGTTTCATTTCCGCAAAAATCGGCAGGCTAAAGGTACTTGCAGGGATGAAACGCGAACACCTTTGTGAAACGTTAACATAAAAACTATACTATATATATATATATATATATATTTATATATATAATATATATATATATGTATGAAGATAGATAAAAGAAGAGTAATAAACATGTACGAATGTCCAGATTTATTACAAACTTCGATTGTTCAATGCAAGGTATATTCTGTAATGAAATTATGTTTATTATTCTTTCCTTAAGCCAAGGCTTTTCAAATATCGAAATCTTATCATCAGAGGAATTATGCAGATAGATAAGTTTGCAGTGGAAAAGCCAAAATTCAGCATTTGAAAAAATATTAAGAAATAGAGAGTTGAAAAAAAAGTTCGTGTAAAAAAGATATGAGGTTTGTCCAGTTGGTAATTTGCCGTTGATAAGTGTCCAATGAAAGCAGATTTAGATGGAGAAGAAAGGTTTTTTCGTGAAGGCAGCATGGAAAAGCGTTAAAAAATTAAGTAACTCCAATAGTGAGATGTTGAGTTCAAATCGTAGGTGGAGCGCACTTAATCGGAATTAATATGAGAAATTGGGCCTTTTTAAAAATACTTCCTGGGCTGGAGCTGAATTATATATATATATATATATATATATATATATATATATATATATATATATATATATATATATATTTCTTACAATATTCATCCGAACAATAGAAATTTCCAAAAAATATTAAATATTAATCTAAAACGTGCGAATCCTCTAAATTTAAAGGAATTATTGCAGAATGTTTTATGTCGTAGATGAATTTTCACAGCAATATGAATAAATATTAAAGCTGTTATAGTTTTGGAAAACATCAGCTTTTTGCATAAAAAAAATTGATACATAAATTCTTATATGTAGTTCAATTTTAACTATATTAGGAGAACAAAAGTTGAATTATCAAGCAAACATCTATCTATCGCTATCCTCATTATTTATATATGTGCATATATATAAATGTATATATATACATATATATACATATATATACAAATACATACATATATATATATGTAAACATATATATATATATACATATATATACACATACATATATATACATATATATACATATACATATATATATATATATATACGTAAAGGTAGAAGAAAAAAGAGTGATAAATATGCGACCATTGTCCAAATTTATTTCAAATTTCAATTGTTCAATGCAAGGTGTATTCAGTAATAAACTAGTGTTTATTATTTTTTCCTTAAGCCAAGGCTTTTCAAAGATCGAAATCTTATCATCAGAGGAGAAATACAGATGGATAAGTTGGCTTTCGAAAAAACCAAAGTTCAAATATTTGAAAAATATGAAAATTATTATTAAAAGAATTTTTGTTAAAAAAACGCAGTGAATGAAAAGAAAAATTCCGTGAAAAATATATGCAGATTGGCCGGGTGGTAAATTTCCGTTGAAAAGAAGTCAAATGAATTGTAGAATGTGAAGCAAAACTCTTCGCGTGGGAGCAGTGTGGAGAAATTGCTCAAAATATAGGTGAGTCCAGACGCACTTAAAAGGGATTGAAAAGGGAGAAATTGGCCATTTTTATATACTTCCAGGACCAAATAAGGCAGATGACATCTCGTTCCAGGTGTCATCTGTATATCTATATATATATATACATTTGTTGACAAAGCCAGAATTAAAAAAATTAAAATTGCGCTTATGTGCATATTCCTAAAAAAATAATAAAAATAAAACGCTCAGGGTGGCTAAAAATAACACCGGTCGTTATCCCCCAAAACAAAAACAATAACAAATAATCTGCGTAACACTATACGCGATAAGAATTCTGCATAAAGGCGCTGGTTATTTCGGTCTGGTGGTTAGAAATGCTAGTCTACGAATGCTAACATCGAAGGTTCGTTCACTACCCGGGGAAGCATATTGATGACGACTTCTAGCCAGAAATGGGCGTCCGTGTCTAACTTCGGTGCACGCAAAAAATAATTTGTAAATGAATAATAAAAGTTTGTATACAACAAATTCGGGTATAAATTAAGTAATTAATTTATTTAAAGATTATATATATATATATATATATATATATATATAGAGAGAGAGAGAGAGAGAGAGAGAGAGAGAGAGAGAATACTTTGCTTGAACTTTGAATTCTAATAAAATTTGATTGACACCTTATTTTATTACCTCATTTTATATTATAATATTAATGCTCTATCCAGTATATTGAGCTTCAGTTTTTATCCGGATGTTTCACTAATTATAAGATATTAGTTGACGCTTATATCTTTTGTTGGATTACTTTATATATATATATATATATATATATATATGAGAAGAATTGTTAAACAATATAATTCTCTTGTTGGATAATACTTCTTATTTATTAAATTTTTCTTACCATTTTTTTGTGGCAATATCAAAACAGTTGATGTATGTTCCATATGTATTACTTACGTTTTTGATTCTTCGTTGAATCATCTTCAGGTGACTGAAACAAAGGAACAAAAAAGCTCGATAAAAGAGGAGAATTAAAAAGAAGATCCGAGAACGTACACGTACACGTCAGTAAAAAAGATCATTATGCAAATTGAAAATATAAAAAAGGTATAATCAGACAAAATAATTCTGTTATGTTAACAATGTTTTCTTAAATAAAATAATTCTATCTAAATACACACACATGATATGTATATATATATATATATATATATATATATATATATATATACATATATATACATATATATATATATATATATATATATATATATATATATATATATATATATATATATATATATATATATATAAATATATATTGATCGCCTTCGCATTCCCTTTGACTTACATTTGAAGTTTGAAAAAACACAAACGTATATTGTCTTAAAACAATATCCTCTAATCCCTCTCGAAAATCCAATGGTCTCTAAAACAGAGCGAAATATGGAAACAAAAAAAACAAAAACAGAATAGGATTTGATAGAAAAAGTTTTTAAAAAGTACAAAAAATATGCGTAAAGGACAATACGAAAGTTATTTCAAACCCTGAACTTCTATTTCGATCAAATAGAGTCTCCTTGTGTGTACTGACTGCCATCCTAATCTATTGTGACAGTGTTACGTGAAACTCACTCCTTGCATTACATACAAAACTCTGCCGGCATTAACTTGATTCCTGATCAACTTCGCTTCTGACTTCGTCTCTGGCTTTTATAGTGTTGTCTTTGAGTAGTTTTAAAATGATATGCAAATATGTTTCAAGAGTGTCTCCACTCAGTCTGTCTCTCCCATGCGCCGCCCTTGCTTCCGACCGCACGATGCTTTCTTAAGACTATGTTTCCTATTTCCGTGTTACTCTCTTACTGAAATCTCTCCGGTATTTACCCAGCGATTGTGTGTGTAGGAGAGCATCTCTTCGTTGATCGTGATGTGGAGGGGGCGATTTTGCATTCATTTGATACAGCGATACCAAATGTATTAGATTAAGTACATGGGATCGATAAAGAGAATCGGTGCATAATGTAAACTGTCTAAATATACGATAAATAGATAGATAAACTAGAGACATAAGATTCCAGCGTCTTTGTGTATGTGTGTATGTGTGTGTATGTGTGTTTTCGCCTGTTCTAGAGCAATGTTTGCATTCTTTTTTCGCAAACGATTGTTCGTGAATTAAATCTAAACGAAGCTCTTCCAACATAAAATAGTCCTTAAATCTGAGTAGATACATGATATTTTTACATAGACTGGTCTTACAGTCATATAAGTTTTGTGAAGCATCAGATTTTCCACGTATACCACACTATTGAGAGAACAGCTCAATAGTTTATAAGGTGCTCGATCCAAGCTGTTTGGCGCTGCATTACTGTGGCTACTCGCACATTGGCCTTTTGGCTAAGATCAAAGTGTAGTATCTGTTCCGATGGATACTGCACCCCATAGACTGGTATTGTCTTGGCCTTCGGGGCTTGATTTACGCCGGTCTATGGGTGTGTCCTGTGCAGTTCTAGGAGGTCCACCCTCCCAGGCTTCGCCTCCCCTCTTTGGGGAGGAGTAAGTTTATTGCTTACTGTCTGAGGCGCCCCTACCGACAGGACTGCCCAGGCAATTTTTAAACCCCACTTTCCCGACCCGACCTTGGGTCACATCTTACTTGTGGGAGTAAGATAACAACTGGCCTTGTGCCTAACTCCTGGAGAGGAGTAAATCAATACTCGCACATTGAAACTAGTAATGACTCCCAAACGTTGTCGCATAGTAACGATGTTATTTTCTGTCCTCACTGACCGTGGCCGAGCACTTCAATTTTATCCTGAACAGTTCCTGTCTCCCTGGATTTTTTGCAGGGGGTGCTTTAATTTGAATCTGGTTGGAGCATTTTCTCCGTCGAAAGTTTTTCGAAATTGTCGTTGAGTTTGGACAACCGATTTCGTCGCGAAGTAGACTTCCCTCGTCTGCACGGAAAATCTCGTTCCCTCGTCGATTTCTCATGAAAATTTGTAGCCTGGATTGATTATTTTCATAGAATTTATAATAAAATGGATACATCTTTTTGGACCACCCTGTCTATCCCGAGACAGCAATTATGCGTATGCACTTGTTGCAAATATATTGAATACCGTCGTATCTGTTTCTCTGTCATTGTTTATCTTTGTTTGTCTCCGCCCGCGTTTAATACGCGCCTGACAGACGGGTATCGTTCTATTAGTATATCAAATACGTTGTGAACCGAGGAAAAGGCTAGTTTCAATAAGTGTGTATGTCATGTACTTTATTATGTCAACCATTCGCACACTACGCACAATCATTTGATCGTTTTATCAGTACGCTTCTCCGATCGCGTACTCTGTGCCTTGCACGTATACATCCTGTTTTAAAACTTGATTGCACTTACGCTACGCTAACAGCTATAGGCATTTTACTCGCTTGGCCTTTTGGCCAAGATCAAAGTGTAATATCTGTTCCGATTGATACTGCACCTCATAGACTGGTATCTTCTTGGCCTTCGGGGCTTGACTCCGCCGGTCTATGGGGTTGTCCTGTGCAGTTCTAGGAGGCCCACCTTCCCAGGCGTTTTTTTCTCAGATCACAAATCATTGATTGTATGTTTACTCTACTCAAAGTCCTTCTGGGATACATCGTTGAAAAATAAATATTCCATTAGCGGTTAACGATATTGACATCATAATAATATATGGGCGTTATAATAAATGTACGAAAGTTAGGCACCACAATATTCTAAAGCAATCAGAAACGAACCACTATATAATGAACACTCTCTGAAAATAAAAAGTAACCATTGGTCGATAAATCTTTTAATTCTGTGATCTTAAAATTATGTTCATAGTATTAATAGCAAAGCCATATCATAGCCATAGTATAGAATGCATGGTCAGCCTATTATATTCATAAACAAGACGACGACGGTGTGACAAAATATATATTATTCTTCTGAGCAAGTTGAGCGCTTTTCTTTCTCGTCGGCGAATCATACTTCTCAGAAGTATCTAAAAACGGTGATGTATGAAGTCTTTTTTATTCTTACTTAAGTTTCCACTAACAATCCACAATGCCACTAATACTTACTATGAATTACTGGCATCCTACATCGAGTGTTTTGCAGCGGGATGCTAATTCACATTATATTTAAATTGCTGCATTATTTAATAGTCAGGGAAACAGGAATCATTAATTAGGAAGGGAATTCCAAAGCCTTGCAGTACGACGAAAAACGCTCTTAGAGTAAAAAGCTCTCCGGCATCTGGAGATCTCAACAGTGAAAAGGTGGGATCTTTCGGACTGACGAGCACTTTACATGAAATATTTCCTCACTAAAAATGTTACAGCCATTGAACTCAACTTAAAATATGTTCAATGTAACATGATAAAACTAAGCGATCGGTTATTTTCCGTCCCGTACAAGTCTTAAACTAATTCTAAGTTGATCCCTATAAATCATACCGTATGACCTGTTGAACCTACTGTACCATTTTACACTTAACTTTAAAAATCCATTGCTGCCAACTAATATTCAACAAATTTCCTATAGGAGTTCATGCATTGAAACATTCACGACGTTCGTACACCACGATGCTTGCTCAGTAATAGAGCAGAAGCTACAATTCTAAGAATCAAGTGAACTTCAGCAGATGAGATACAGAATTGTCTTTATAACATCGTCTCACTCCGATATTTACTAGATGACGTGTAGCATTTTGGTATATGATCCATTAATTTTTTTAGATCGAGCAACATTTACTGTCCTAGAGTTTGATCCTTAGAGTAGGATTGTTTCGATCGATGCTTTGAAAACTTTCCGTTTTGTTTCATTATCGGTAGTAGTTTCAACATTTTATTTTTTTAATAATATGATTTTGATTAATGCACTTTTATCTAACCTTATAGATTAAATGTATTAGTAGATGAAGTGTCGTGGTTGAATTGCACGTATAGACAACTTGATTTTATAAACTAAGTGGTATCCATGAACTGCGTTAGATTATTTATATCATATGGAAATTTAGAGCTGCTGATATATCTCGAAGGATATATCTAAATCTCGAAGACATCTTACCTTAAAAATGAATCATTTAGTCTAATAACTATTCCTTGGTGTAATTACAATAAAATAACGCCAGAATTTACTTTGACAAGCTGACATTGGTTTTATTACTCGAACAGTGTATTGTATTTACATTAAGATTGTAGACCTATATTGACGAAACCAATAGCGTTTCTGAAGTTCTTGGCTAAGGACTAAGTTATAATAGACAATAAAACATTACTTAAATAAATAAAATATTAAATGGTATCATGCTAGCCTAGGTTAGTTGGAAAGATGCATTAACTGAGGTAAAATATGAAATGGTATCATTCCCGCCTAAGTTGGTTGGAAAGATGCATTAACTGAGGTAAAATATTAAATGGTTTCAAGCCAGTCTAAGTTGGTTGGAAAGATGCATTAACTGAGGTAAAATATTAAATGGTATCATGCCAGCCTAGGTTGGTTGAAAAGATGCATTAACTGAGGTAAAATATTAAATAGTTTCATGCAAGTCTAGGTTGGTTTGAAAAGATGCATTAACTGAGGTAAAATATTAAATGGTATCATGCCAGGCTAGGTTGGTTGGAAATATGAATTAACTGAGGTAAAATATTAAATTGTATCATGCCAGCCTAGGTTGGTTGGAAAGATGCATTAACTGAGGTAAAATATTAAATGGTATCATGCCAGTCTAGGTTGATGGAAAGATGCATTAACTGAGGTAAAATATTAAATGGTATTATGCCAGGCTAGGTTGGTTGGAAAGATTCATTAACTGAGGTAAAATATTAAATGTTATCATGCCAGCCTAGGTTGGTTGGAAAGATGCATTAACTGAGGTAAAATATTAAATGGTATCATGCCAGCCTAGGTTTGTTGGAAAGATGCATTAACTGAGCTAGAATATTCAATGGTTTCATGCTAGCCTAAGTTGGTTGGAAAGATGCATTAACTGAGGTAAAATATTAAATGGTATCATGTCAGTCTAGGTTGATTGGAAAGATGCATTAACTGAGGTAAAATATTAAATTGTATCATGCCATCCAAGGTTGGTTAAAAAGATGCATTAACTGAGATAAAATATTAAATGGTATCATGCCAGTCTAAGTTGATTGGAAAGATGAATTAACTGAGGTAAAATATTAAATTGTATCATGCCAGCCTAGGTTTGTTGGAAAGATGCATTAACTGAGGTAAAATATTAAATGGTATTATGCCAGCCTAGGTTGGTTGGAAAGATGCATGAACTGAGGTAAAATATTAAATGGTATTATGCCAGGCTAGGTTGGTTGGAAAAATGCATTAACTGAGGTAAAATATTAAATGGTTTCATGCCAGCCTAGGTTGGTTGGAAAGATGCTTTAACTGAGATAAAATATTAAATGGTATCATGCCAGTCTAGGTTGATGGAAAGATGCATTAACTGAGGTAAAATATTAAATGGTATTATGCCAGGCTAGGTTGGTTGGAAAGATTCATTAACTGAGGTAAAATATTAAATGTTATCATGCCAGCCTAGGTTGGTTCGAAAGATGCATTAACTGAGGTAAAATATTAAATGGTATCATGCCAGCCTAGGTTTGTTGGAAAGATGCATTAACTGAGCTAGAATATTCAATGGTTTCATGCTAGCCTAAGTTGGTTGGAAAGATGCATTAACTGAGGTAAAATATTAAATGGTATCATGTCAGTCTAGGTTGATTGGAAAGATGCATTAACTGAGGTAAAATATTAAATTGTATCATGCCATCCAAGGTTGGTTAAAAAGATGCATTACTGAGATAAAATATTAAATGGTATCATGCCAGTCTAAGTTGATTGGAAAGATGAATTAACTGAGGTAAAATATTAAATTGTATCATGCCAGCCTAGGTTTGTTGGAAAGATGCATTAACTGAGGTAAAATATTAAATGGTATCATGCCAGTCTAGGTTGATGGAAAGATGCATTAACTGAGGTAAAATATTAAATGGTATTATGCCAGGCTAGGTTGGTTGGAAAAATGCATTAACTGAGCTAGAATATTCAATGGTTTCATGCCAGCCTAGGTTGGTTGGAAAGATGCTTTAACTGAGATAAAATATTAAATGGTATCATGCCAGCCTAGGTTGGTTGGAAAGATGCATTAACTAAGGTAAAATATTAAATGGTATCATGCTAGCCTAGGTTGGTTGGAAATATGCATTAACTGATGTAAAATATTAAATGGTATCATGCCAGCCTAGGTTGGTTGGAAAGATGCATTAACTAAGGTAAAATATTAAATGGTATCATGCTAGCCTAGGTTGGTTGGAAAGATGCATGAACTGAGGTAAAATATTAAATGGTATTATGCCAGCCTAGGTTGGTTGGAAAGATGCATGAACTGAGGTAAAATATTACATGTTATCATGCCAGCCTAGGTTGGTTGGAAAGATGCATTAACTGAGGTAAAATATTAAATGGTATCATGCTAGCCTAGGTTGGTTGGAAAGATGCATTAACTGAGGAAAAATATTAAATGATATCATGCCAGTCTAGGTTGATGGAAAGATGCATTAACTGAGGTAAAATATTAAATGGTATTATGCCAGGCTAGGTTGGTTGGAAAGATTCATTAACTGAGGTAAAATATTAAATGTTATCATGCCAGCCTAGGTTGGTTCGAAAGATGCATTAACTGAGATAAAATATTAAATGGTATCATGCCAGCCTAGGTTTGTTGGAAAGATGCATTAACTGAGGTAAAATATTAAATGGTATCATGCCAGTCTAAGTTGGTTGGAAGAATCTATTTACTTATGTAAAATATATCAGTATTCATAAATTGTTGAATAACTGATTTTGCAATGAGAATGTTCCTTTACATTCTCTTATATGTTAGTCATTTTGATAGAGACCGACGTTGTCCACTGTACACCATATTTAAAAACACTAAAACTCTATAAATACAGAACGTGTCACATAGAGAAGGATGCGAAAAAATTACAGAGGCTCTGATTGGTTGGGTGAGATCACACTTAAAAGAAAAGGGTTGTTTTAAACAGTGACAATTAAGTAACGTTGGTGTTTGACTGTGCTGGCGGTTGCTTTTTGTATTAGTAAATTTATAGCTATTCTCTCTATTTTCCCTTCCACGCTTCAACTGGGAACGGACCTTTTTGGATTTGTTGGGACTAAATGTTATTTTAAACATACCGCTTTCATTTTATTTTCGTCATTTCCTTCGGAAGGGATCGACGGAGATCCAATATGTTGTTCTTTCTTATGAGACACTCACTACAAAAAGAGTTTCCTTTCCCCTTCAATTTGCCTAGCTTCACATCGAATTTTCCTGAACAGAGCTTTTTTCACGGGCTCTCCGCTTGTTTAACACATTATCGTAGAACTGCTTCCCTGTTGATTACAACCGCTGCATATGTAATCAAACGAAGTAGTTGTACTTTGGTAATCATTTCGTCTTATACACCTATATTCTCGAGTGGCTCCTGGCCTTGATAAGTGGTGACCAAATAGTAAAAAATACAGAAATAATCTCTCTGTTCCTCTCGTTTCCTAATATAGCGGAATAGTCATCACTCACTCACCATCATTATTCATTTCCAAAGCTAGAGGGCTAATAAGAACTGTCACGTAAGATAGCTTATTAGCACCGCCAGAATTGTCAGAATGCCATGCTAGTGAATCCGTAGAGACATTAACATCATTGACCTCAACTGATTCCAGTTAACCGAAAACGCTTAGAACTGTCCCCTTTCCTCCCACATTTCCTTTGAGCCAAACATCTCTTTCTTTTGTCCTTTTTCTTCGGTCTTCAATCCCTTAATGTCCTTTATTGCCCTTTCTTGCCAACTGTCGACAGACTGTTACGATTGTCAAAGATGTCCGTGCGTCGGACAGACACGTATTTGTTTAGCGAACAATTATAGCAATTGTTTCGTCTCGAGTTACAACGTTAGAGACAACTAAATTTCTTTTCACCCTCAAAGCGACCCCTAATACAAAAGGGTTGTACTTTTTATATTTAGAGTGAGAGCTATGTTTAGGGTATGGGGTCCTGCAAAATTCACTCCCTTGTCGAATCAGTGCATTATGTGATTTTGTCGTGTTGCTTTACACGATGTATTTAGTTTTTTTATGTGTATATAAGAAAGAGATTGATGTTGTGTAAGTGTCCGTCCGAACGATAGAGCATGCAAGGGAGGGCTATAGAAAGAAAGATACGTAGCATAAGAAATAGAAAAAGGTTGCTTTAAAGATGGTATGCAAATAAGAGTGTGAGGGAGTTAAATCAAAAGTAGTATTATATGGAAAGACAGATGGGTCAATCGCTGGAAGAAAATTGAGCGTGCGAGAGAGATAGAGAGAGAAAAAAAGAAAGAAAGTTAGAAGGAAAAAAGAAAGAAAGAGGGGTGGAGACAAGCGTAGATTAGTTTCATGATAACAAAAGGGGACATTCTTGAGGTGCATTCTATTCAAACTGCATATTCTATTCCAATGCACGACAGACCAAGAAAAATACTATTTTACGTAAGCGTAAGAGACTAAGAAACAAATTATATCAAACGTAAGCGTGACGAACCAACGAAAATGATTTTGCTAAATTAAGCATGACAGACCAACAAAAAATCTATTTAAAAATAAAGTGTGACAGACCGAAAAAATCAATTTTAAGCTTAAGCTTGACAGACCGACGAAAAACATGGAAACTAAAGCGTGACAGACTAACGAAAATTCTATTGGAAACTTTAGCGCGACAGAAAAACAAAAAGCTATTCAAAACTTAAGCGTGTAAAACACTAGAAAATACTATTTTAAACTTAAGCGTGACAGACCAACAAAAATGCGATTTCAAACTTAAATTTGACAGACCAACAAAAATTATATTTCAAACTTTAGCTTGACAAACTAATTAAAATGCTATGTAAAACTTAAGCATTGGAGGTCCAGGGAAATATTTCAAACTTAAACGTGACAGACAAACGAAACTTCTATTTTAGACGTAAGCATGAGAGACTCGATAGGAAATATTTCAAACTTAAACGTGATAGAACGATGAATATTCTATTTGAATCTTCATCGTGACAGAGCAACCGCCCTACAGTGCTTCTTATAAAAATAGATGGATGCATCTAAAATTGGAAATTAGTGTGTTTGACGTTTACTTGCCCTGATACGGACTGAACTTTTAAACTTTTGATTTCTTTTTTAAGAAGGGCAGTGTTTCTCCCGAAATATCAAAAGAAGTTCCACGATACCGGAATTTATTTATATAAACAGTAAGTCTTATATTTACTGATATAATGTATGGAAAATCTATTAAGAATTAATAGATAAGTGTGAACATTAACACCTCAAATATTGTCCTCGATTGTTTGTTTTGAAGTATCCTATCTTTCACTATTCCAGTTTTCTACATTACTATGAGCCTTCATAAATAATCACATCCTTATTTAACTTAACATGATAAATTGTATTACGTCAATCATTAGAAAATGTTGTTACTGGTTTCATACGTAATGTTTTAAATTGTAGATTGCTGTGGTTTAATAAAGATAGCCTCGAGTATTTTTTATTTTTTGTGAATTGGTTTTAGAATATATTATTTTTGTGCTATTAACTACAATTTTTCTTAGATCAGAAGGGGTTAAGCATAACTGCTCCTCCCATAAAGCATAATAAAGCAGTTAAAATCATCTCATGTTTACCAATGCTGGCATATATATATATATATATATATATATATATATATATATATATATATATATATATATATATATATATATGTATATATATATATATATATATATATATATATATATATATAGTGTGTGTGTCAGGTTGTATTGAAAAGAAATCAATAAAGTGCTCGATCGCAGAGGTGTGAAAGCTAATATAATTTATTTGAAAGCTATATGTTACATATTTTAGAAACGTACCGCGGTTTCATCCAGATTGGTTAACATTACATTAAAAGCAATATTTATGACGAGTGGAATCGTCAGCGTTCTGAATGAGCTAAAACCACGATGAGAAATGGCGTTATATCGATAGAACAAACGGTACATTCCCGAAAAGTCCCCCTTGAAAAAATATATTGGTTGGGAATTAATTGAGTTTTATTTGAGTTATTATTTATTGTTTTATTTTAATTTTATTCTACTAAGTGTTTAATTTATTCTCTAGAAGTTTGGTATTTTTTTTATTTAAGGTGTTGTTTGTAGATCGAAGCAGATAACAGTTTCTTGGAAAGTGAAAATACAAAGGAGGCGGTTAAATAAGTCGTTTAAAGTTTGTAATATTGAAGTCTCTTTTTGATAGTTATACCGGGGTTTACTTTATGTATCGAATTTGTTATTTATTTTATTCATATTTATTAGTTTTATAAATTTTATTAATATTTGTTGGGTTTTCCGTATTTTAAAGGACTACTATAAACGAAAATAAAGAGTACTGGCGTTTGAATATACCGGTAAAAACGGTGCGTTGTTTACGTGTCCCTTTTTTAATAAGTAATGGGTAAGTATTGAAATAATATATGGGGTTTAATCGTAGTTAGGTTATATTAACATTGATATAATTATTTATGATGGGTGTTGTCTGTGTTACTGTTTGAAGGGTGTTTTTATATTAGTGATGACTGAGAGGTATAATTTATCCATTAAGCTCTGGCTGGGATTCGTTAAATTCTTTTATTTCTTTATTTGGTATTTTTCAATTTTTTGTTCGTTTATTATTTATAGATTAGTATTTTCCGAAATGTATTCTTTTAAAATATTTATATAATATTTTATGTATATATATATATATATATATATATATATATATATATATATATATTGTTTTTAAATTCCTGAAACAGTTTTTCATGGTAAACAACTGATGATCCCTTAAATAATGTTAGAAGCAAACTAATATAATAACTGAAAAAGTTAAATTTACTTACACGAGTGATTTTCCACTGAACGACTTGGGACTTAAGTTTTTTTGTTTTTTTTTGAAAATATAGTTTTAATGGTTGAGAAACTTCCAAGACTATATATATATATATATATATATATATATATATATATATATGTGTGTGTGTGTGTGGGGGGGGGGTTAATTGTTATGTAATAGCTCGAGGATATATTTTGTCACTAAAATAGTTAATCAATAGGTATATAATGTTTTAATTGTCATTATCATATGCGTCTGTGTTGTTTTTATGATATTTAGTTTATTCTGTTGGCTTTAACTAATAAGGTTTATGAATATATTATAGGTCTGTGTGAAGCGATGGGTGTCTTAAACATCTATAATTTCTTTAAATCCTATGGGGTATGATAGTTATTTTTCTAGATGTTGCAATTAGTGGGGG
>OY744524.1:37976777-38039277 GCA_963556195.1 Sepiola atlantica
CTCCCACATTTTGGCCAAGTTCCAGAGAAATTGAATGGATGGATGAAAAGTTATGGGGCAAAAAATGTAATTTTTGCCATTTCGGGGCCTTTTGACACCCTAGGGGGCTAACCAGATTTTTTTTTTTAAATCGGAGAATGTCACTTTCTAACTTGACTAAAGTTACAACTTCATGCAAAATTTCAGAGAAATTCAATGGATGGTTGCGGAGAAAAATCCGGACGGACGGACGTGCCTCAAAACATAAGTCCCCCGATTTTATAAATCGTGGGACCAATTAGAGAGTATACGAAATCTAAGTGAGAGGGGTAAAGTATAATTAGACGGGTATAAGTAATAAACAGGACTTCAGAAAAAAACATACATTTATTTTGAGTTTATTGCAAATCACGGCTATTTCGAATAATTAAAATGAAAGTTTTTTTTAACAAAACCTGATACACAAAAGTAGGTATATATCAGAATGCATTTTAAACAATTACAATACACAAAAAAGAGGTTAAGAGAAACAAAATTGACGGACTCACATATGAACAAATACATACAAAAAAGACGAATGTGTTTTTAGGAGAACTCCAACTCAAGTATCGTGATTTATTTGTCGTACAATATTTCCCATAGGCGCCGGTGATCAATCCGTAACTTTCACTTCCCTTATGTTGTCCTGTAGTCCTCACATTCCATGAGCGATGTTTGTGACATTGGAGGAAAAATTGCTGTTTTATGGGTAAGTATATTTCTACTTAACAGTTATTGTTGGCTATAATTGTTACCTTGAAGTAGTATTTTTTAGCTCCTTACATCAAGTTGCTTCATGCCTTGTCTGGAGCGATTTTCATTAAAAAGATATTTCAAAAACTTCTTAATTTATACTTTTAGAAAGCACCCATTCTACAGATTATGCGCTATACGATCTTCATAGAAAGTGTGTATTCTGCTTCGTTTTTTCTTCTATACTAGGGTTCGTTTAGTTTAGTTCCACTCTTTTGGTCAATGGAATGTACAATACTGATTGCACCCGATTCGTTATATTGTATACGATTAATTGAACACGCGTGTAGGTTCACAGGTTTTATAGAAGTACTTGCTGAAGGTATTTTGAGGGTTGCATGGTAACTAGTAACACATATGGCAACGGACAGGCCTAACCTTGCTTCACTTCGATGATTAAACAAAATACCGGTGTATAAAATACGTCGATTAAAATCGTTACGAAATTGTAGAAACAATAAATAATATGGATTTGACTATACTTATCGAATCTTTTAGAAAGTAATGATGTTATAAATGTATATGTATTAAGGATATACACAGATGTTCACTTTGTATTAATAAATGCTTTTAATTGTGTATCACATTATTGTTTATTGACAAAAGTGAAGAAAAGTATATTGTAAATAATGTGATAAATATTGTAAATTAATTTTTCTCAAAAACAATAATTAAACTAAATGTTTATAATGATTATTCTGAATTACAAATAATAACCTCCGGTGTTCCTGAATGTTCGGTATTGTGAAATCTATCACACACACACACACACACACACACACATATATATATATATATATATATATATATATATATATATATATATATATATATATACAGGGTGGGCAAAAATAAGGGTCCTATTTTTAAAAATTCATAACTTTTTTATTTATTGATTTTTTTTTTTTTTTTTTAGAATAAGTAAAGGACCCCTTCCGAAGCAAGCATGAGCCGTATTAGCCCTAAGGAACGTACCCTCATTTAGAAAACATTATTTTTGTATAAAAAACTCAAAACAGTGTAAAAAACAATACTTTAGTTTTTGTAAGTTTTAAGAAGTGTTTTTCGGCTAAAATTTGTTTTGTTTATTTCAAAAGATCTCGGAAGGGTCAGTCTACACACACATAAAGTTTGGTGAGTTTAACTTTTATTTCGTGGAAGTTATTCAAATTCAAGTTATTCAAATTTAAAGATAGGACCCTTATTTTGGCCCACCCTGTATATATATATATATATATATATATATATATATATATATTTATATATATATATATATATATATGTATATATATATATATATATATATATATATATATATATATATATATATATATATATATATATAGTGTATGTATTATATTAGTTTATGTAAATTTTAATCCGTTGAAACTTCAGTTTATAGTGTCCAATAACAAGTACAGCTGATCTTTAGTATGACTTTTTATTTATAGAAACATTATTGGTTACATATGTGCATACATGTTTCAGTTGTACTCTTCATAGAGAGTCAACCTTTTTAGACAAAAACGAAGAATTGAAAAATAAACTTCTTTTCAATTCCTCGTTTTGTAACCAATAATGTTTGTATAAATTATATATATATATATATATATATATATATATATATATATATATATATATATATACTGATAGTTTATGGCCAGTTCTGGAGTGATTTCCGGATGAGGTTAAATTAAGGGTTAGATCATCATAACAAGATATAGTGTAAACACATATCAAAATGAGAAAATGCATAGAAATGTAATATAGGATTGTCTAAGGTTTTACATATTGAAAAAATATCAAATATACGCTCTTACAACTGAGTTATCAAGGCTTAACATACTCAAAAATAAGGTTTAATGATATTAATAGATTGAAAGTTAAATGCTGAGTAATATTATAAGAGGATGGCAATCTCCACATACCACCGTTCAAAACAACGGCCGACTCAGATAACAGATATTATTCCCCCTTGTGAAGATTATTGCTCATAGAATGTGAGGAATAAAAAACAAAATAAATGAAAAGCGAGAGTAATGAGGCTGTATAAATTTAAGCTAAGCCCATGTTCTACTCAATGGCTAAGATCAAAGTGTAGTATCTGTTCCGATGGATACTGCACCCCATAGACTGGTATTGTCTTGGCCTTCGGGGTGTGATTAACGCCGGTCTATGGGTCAGTCCTGTGCAGTTCTAGGAGGTCCACCCTCCCAGGCTTTGCTTCCTTCTTTGGGGAGGAGTAAGTGTATTGCTTACTGCCTGAGGCACCCCTACCGGGGAATGCAGACGGGCTGCCCAGACAATTTTTAAACCCCACTTTCCCGACCCGACCTTGGGTCACATCTTACTTGTGGGAGTAAGATAAAAACTGGCCTTGTGCCTAACTCCTGGAGAGGAGTAAATCTATACTCAATAGACAATACGAATAACACACGGGAGAATCAAAAAAGTAACTGGAAAGTAAGATTTAGATGGGAATTTTAATGATAAATTTAGATCTCATATATCCTCTTAATCAATTATCTTAAAGGCGAGTAAAATTTAATTTCAAGGTAAGTAAATGTTCTTGCGAATCGGGGTAGAATATTAAAATCGGAAGATGTATAAACACAGAAGAATGAAGGATGGCTTATATGAGTCCTTCAAATAAAAAAATGTGTTTCTAAATATAAACACGATTTTTAAATATCGCTTTGCACGGAATAAATTGCAAAAATAATCAAAAAAAATCTATCATACAATAAAATGTTTTTCTAATGCATGAGTATTTCTCCTGAGGAAATTGTTTAATCAGATTACTAAATACCTTTAATCTACATAATCTTAACAATCACTGAAAATTTATTCGATAAATAACAACTAATAATAGTTAATTAATAATAACATGTTTTAAATCAATATGCAAATATCAGGAAGTTTCATCGGATGTCCTGATGCCCTGGTAGGCTAAAAAACGACTCTAGGCGTGTCCATAAATAGTGGCGATCGAGAGGCGATCGTAAAATCAAGTCAATTTTCAATGGTCCCTGGTTTGTCGCTTCATTAACAGACAAAAGGTGGTTGAGGAAGTTGCGCATGGCGGAACCTATCGCCGAACTCGTCTCCACGGCGATCGGTTGGAACACAAATCTGTCGAGATAACTGGCGTACTTTGATCGCTTGCGGTTTTCATGTTCAGGGTGCGTTGCCGATTCTGTTATTGATGAGGGTGTCGACAAAATCACATCCCATAGAAGCAACTTTCCGTTTGCAAAGAGAAACACCGTAAGGCCAGCAGATGTCTGTATGAGGAAACTGGTTCTATGGTCGACGAGAAGTCAACGATGGCTATGGCCCATCGGACGATATCGTGGTGAACACTGTCTACATAATCTGTCGGACTCTTAAGAATAAACCGGTTGGATGTGTATTATTTATCTCTACAAAGCCACAATCAACTCATGCATGGAGAATTGGTGTCACATCTGGGCTGGTGCACCGTCCACTAGTCTCTCCCTCTTATACAAGGTCCAAAAAAGTGTCTATAATCGAATAAGTCCCTCACTATCCACCAAGCTCCAGCCGCTGTCCCATCGCCGCAATGTTGTATTCTTTTGCTTGTTTTACAAGTACTTCAATGGAATGTGCATCGATTAACTTGCTGTTCTGGTGCCCCCCATCGACGTAAATACACTCGACCAACCCAACAATCAGAAAAATCTCATCAATTCACTGTGGAGGTTCCCTGCTCCCTGTTTCCCCTATTGTATTGACATGCATAAATTTAAAACTAATATGAACAAGCGTCTCGTTGCACTGTTCCAAATTTAGGATAACCCCCAAAACGTTCACCCTAATTCTCAGTAGGCCCTTACGTCTACAGTGGCAACTTGCCTTGTTTGGGGTGAACAATGTTAAACAATAGTTTTTCCAATTACTAATCTTCTCATCTTGGATTTTATTCTGACAACGTTTCCTCAGGTGAGTTTTGGCGATCTCTGCAATCTTCATGTCGAACTCAAAAAGCTTCATGCCGAACCCAGGAATCTATAGATTCGGAATTTAAAACGAAACCCTTCATTTAATTCACAGGGTAGATTGTTCTCGTTTCGTCAGTCATGATCGGGTATAAGTACTATTTATTATATTGGTAGTTCGTATTGATTGCAGTAGCGATTGCACTTTTAATCTCCAGAAGACTGTCACGTAGAACTGATTATCACCTACCATCTTTATCCGTTGCGCTACGTGTCCACAAAGTTGTTAGTTTATAATCAGTTTTAAGTAATAGTCTTCTAGGGCTTAAAGGTGCAATACTTACTACAAGAAAATGTAAACAAAGAAGTGAATAAAAATTACTGAAGACTGCTACCCGGTCATGGCTGACGCAACGAGCACAATTTACTCCCGGTTATTCAATAAAGGGTTCAGTTTAAAGTTCCGTATAGATTCCCGAGTTCTAGAGAAATATTTTTAGTTCAACAAGATGCATTTGAAGAAGGTATCAGGTCAAATATGCCAAAACGATCAGAATAGTAGTCTGAATAATACAAATGATACAAATTATCAATCCTGGGCAAAATAAAAAATAAAATTACAAATACATTTTGGTGTGTATCTGATAAGATATTAAAAAGGTTCATTTGTATATTGATATAAGTTATGTCACATACTTTTATAACTGAGATGAGATTGTATATTTAAACAAGTCACGTGAAATAAATAAATAAATAAATAAAAGTGAAAAGTATTAATGCTAATATCGGTAAATTTTACGTAAATGCGAATTTCATACACTAAATTTTGATTTTTTGCCGACATTGTGTAAGAAATAGCTAAATTAGCTTGAAATAGTTTCAGATTGAATAGACTGAATTCAGAAATTTTGGAAATAATAAGGACGGTAGTTTAAGAAACTATTTGACCAAAAATATAACTGAGATTTACTAGTACATTACTATTATATTTAGAGTATATTTTTTCTGTAGACTGATTTTTAAAAAAGTTCAGTTGAGAAGCTGGTTTATAGAGACATTATAAAAAAGTAATAATAATAGTAATAATAATAATAAACAGAGTAAATTAGTAATAGTTCTCGAACAATATATATCGTATGTATCCATAGTTAGTAAAAAGACACAAGTGCTTGATGGCAGTTTGTACAAAAGATAATATATAGTATTTTTTTTTAATACTATACGTGACTCGGTCTGTTCACGAAAGGTAGATAAAACGTGGGTATCCCCAATGGACACAGTAATGTATAGTATTTTAAAAAAATTATATATATATATATACATATATATATATATATATATATATATATAGAGAGAGAGAAGAGAGACAGAGAGAGAGAGAAGAGAGCGAGAGAAAAGAGGGTAGAGCAGTATCAGTGCAGTTCCAACGAGAGAAAAGTATATATGTAAAGGAGTAAAACTAACAACATTTGTGAAAAGATTTTTTCAACACTTATTTATTATTTTGTTATTTTATTATTTTATAATTGTATATAACGCATTTATAGCGGTGGTCCGCTCTCATCATATATGTAAATCCGTACATATCTGATGAGAGCGGACCACCGCTTGAAACGCGTTATATACAATTATAAAATGTTAACATAACAAACTAATAAATAAATGTTGAAAAAATATTTTTACAAATGTTGGTAGCCTTACCCCTTTACATATATATATATATATATATATATATATATATATATATATATATATATATATATATATATATATATATATATAGGAAAGACTGAAACAATAACACAAAAGTAAAGGAACATACTTTATAATTTTCTTATAATCATCACATTTTTAAACAAGGAGTAATAATAATAATAATAATAATTATAATAATAATAATAATAATAATAATAATAATAAGAAGAAGAAGAAGAAGAAGAAGAAGAAGAAGAAGAAGAAGAATAACAATTATACTAATAATGATGTATATAATAAAGATAAACGTACGTGTGTCCGACTTGCTTCGATAATCATGTATGCAGATTCTTTCATGGGCAAAGATGGAAGCTTAATCTTAATAATAAGTGATTATAATAAAGAAAGGAAAGAATAAACATGTATGCAAATTTAGTTTTATGAGCAAAAAGAGAGGCTTTATCTTTATAACTGCTAATAAATGTAAAATAAATAATTTATTTCATATTTAATACACACACAACTATATCTTTATTCTTAAGAGTTTTTCTAGCTTAAATAGGGATTAATCTATGGGCACACGGATGCTTTATTTTAATGTTCAGGAGAAAGAGAGAGCGTATTAGTTCATTTTTTTAAAAAAGTAAACTAACTTCTGATAATAAGTCAGACAGTGTCTTTGTTGCTGTCGAGTTCAGACATTGATCTGTTCAGCTATTGGAGGTCTACGTTCCCAAGCTTAACCTTCTTTCTTTAACTAAGATTGTGTTTATTGTTAATTGTGGGGGCGCCCTTACCGGGGAATGTCGACGAGCCTGCTTAAGCACTTTTTGTAGAGTGTGCTTCTCCTCACCTGAAGTTGTGTCTAACCTTCTGAAGTGGAGGTAAATATAATTTTTTGTATGTAAAACTATATTCGCGAATTTCTTCTTTAAGTAAGATTTAACTCACGTATGTTTTTTTTGCGGGGGGAGAAGGGGTAAGTTTTGCCTCGATTAGTTGTTTCGATTTTTACAGTAAGATTAAGATCGCGTGTGAAAACAGTAAGAAATCAATTGTTATTAATAAAAAAATAAATTAGTTACCACTCCTCCGGGCAACGCCGTGTAGCCTTGCTAGTAATAAATATAATCGAGAAATCTCTTGACTATGCAAGTGTATATGACGTGAATTTAGCCTCACTTAAATGTATTGTAACTAGCGGAATGCAAATATAATAAAACAAAAATCGTATTGCATAAGTGATGAGAATCTATAATTGACAATTAAGGCGATCTTTGAAATGTTTGCGGTTTTTGAAGTCGTTAGCAAAAGGATAAAATTGCGTCGTTGATATTTCCACTTCCGACAAGTGACATAATCACCGCCAAGTGATAATGTCAATTTTCACGATTGAGGGGTTTCATTTAAAAACTTCTGAAGATATTAAATCAGTTTGAAATGTCATCAATATGGAATGAAGAGTAGCAGAGCATGCCATTTTGTTACCTTCAAACGTTTTCATTTCATCATATCTATCCAAATTAATATAGATACTACATATAATAACGTCAATATATATATATATATATATATATATATATATATATATATGATAATTTTTATTTACACAGACATGTACAAAATCTGCGACACTGGCATGTCGATGTTATCGATCAACAGTTACTATATACTGAAATCTCATCAGGCAGAGTTAGAATCCGATCTTAACCTCAGATCATATTTGGAGAGAACTCGTACCAAGGACGTTTATCAAGTAACAAAGAAAAAAGGTTGTTTATTCTTGTTTTTTGATGAAAAAAAAATGACTCAATACTGGTCACCCCTGATGAAGGAATTTTATTCCGAAATCGATAGGATTAATGTAAAAAAAAATAATAATACATTAATCTTGTATTGCTAATATGGCTTATATTTCAATTTTATTAACTAACCCTGCAATACTTTGAAATTTGAACGACAAACCCACACTTTTCATGTTAGCGTGCCAACGCTTCTTTTGTTCGACACCGGATTTGAATCATAACCGCTGATACAACACTGCGGAGACGTCGTACCAAGGACGTTTATCAAGTAACAAAGAAATAAGTTTGTTTATTCTTGTTTTTTGATGAAAAAAAATGAGTCAATACTGGTCACCCCTGAAGAAGGAATTTTATTCCGAAATCGATAGGATTAATGTAAAAAAAAAAAAAATTAATCTTGTATTGCTAATATGGCTTATATTTAAATTTTATTAACTAACCCTGCAATATTTTGAAATTAAAACGACAAACCCACACTTTTCATGACAGCGTGCCAACGCTTCTTTCGTTCAACACCGGATTTGAATCATAACCGCCGATACAACACTGCGGAGACGTCGTACCAAGGACGTTTATTAAGTAACAAAGAAATAAGTTGGTTTATTCTTGTTTTTTGAGAAAAATTTTTTTTAAAAATGACTCAATACTGGTCACCCTTTAAGAAGGAATTTTATTCCGAAATCGGTAGGATTAATGTAATAAAAATAATAATAAATTAATCTTGTATTGCTAATATGGCTTATATTTCAATTGTATATATATATATATATATATATATATATATATATATATATGTACTAGAGGAATATTTGCCCTAGGATACGTTAAATTTATTTCTTGAACAGAACAGCTTTGCACCACTTGTATGGTCGTTTACGAATATTTAACTACTAAACGTTATGTCTAGAATCCCTATTCTAATGTTGATCAAAATCGATTGCATTCATTTAGATTCTAGAAAATGTTTAAAATTGAAGACTGTTTTAAGAAGAAATTAATATTGAGAAAATCTTGTTTAATCAGTGTCTAATGACTAAAGACCAAATTCTGATGTAAATCTGATATATCTGAATTTACAAATGGGGTTAGTGCTAACATTGTTCCCCTAAAACTTTTTTTAAATAATCCAAAATAATTTAAATTTCGGGAATATTTATTAATTGATTTTTCGTACCTATTGTGAAAATTTAACAAATATCGGAAGTATCTAAATGATGATGAATGGCTTCTTCCTCATTTTGACTCCGTCTCGCATATCACCCATATTTAGATCCCTTTAAGCCATGTATCTGTGTTCCAAAATTCATAATGGTCGGTTTATCACTGTTATCCTGTACATACAAATATGCAAAAATATAAATATAAAATGATACAACTGCTACAACTGTGTAGCATAACAGGTTACTCTATGACAGAGTTTTACTTAGTTCTGTAAAAAACGAATAGAGATTCATCGCATAATTATTGGAATTTATTGTGTCACGAAAAAAACGCGAGACTTACCTCATTTCATAATTCATGAAAAGTGTTTATATTAACACTAACATTGAATACCACGACAGAGAGAATAGAAACGCTAAAGAGAACAATAGAAACCGGAAGATTATCTGGTATACCCCTCTGCAACCGGCTTGTCAAATCAAAAATTGGACAAATGTACCCATATTTTTTAAATAGAAATTTCCCAACAAATAACCCGTTACATAAAATATTTAATTAAAATAACTATATAAAACTTAGTTATAGTTGTACAAGGAAAAGTGCTTAACGAAAAGTATAATATATCTGAGAACTGTTTTCCCAGAAAACAATCTCAACTTAAAAAAGCGTTTACATAAGGCGTACACGTACTGATTTTAAGGAAAGATGCAGAAACCATAAAAGATCATTTAATAACCCAGATAATTAAACAGGCACCACATTATCTAACTACATAATATCTCTAAAAGAAAAAATATAGTACCTGTACTAAAATGGAGCATACTAAAAAAGGCTTCAACACATACACTGCACAACCACACCTTTTTCCTCTGTCTTAGTGAGAAGTTAACTAGTGTTATGTTCCTTGATAAGAATGATTTGTTCAATCAGGGATCTGAGATAGGATTTAATTGTAGGCAGTTCAAACAGTTCAGCCTGAATATATAAATCGTTATAACCTAGTAAATCCACCATAATCAACCTTAAAATTTAACATAAAAACTAAAGAATCCCTTGATGATTACCAAATTAATCCCATGAAAAATGGTAGGGTAGGTTTTAAGTTAACCGATCAATTTGCAGGTTTAATTATTAATTTTTGATTTCAATTAAACTAGAAATTAAAATTAACACAGTTTATCGGTATGACCGTCACGTTTTAAGCGGTGTAAATGTTAAGTGAACTAGTAAATTAGTTATAAAATGTTCTTGGGTTAATTATGGTTTGGTAATTAAATAAATAATTAATAATATAGTTCAGATTTTATGTATGCTCTCCATTTATTTAATTGCGAAGATAGAGAAAAGTCGTTTATTGCAAAAAATAAAAATAGTGTACATAATTTTAATATGTTTTACTGGAATTCAACCCTCCGATTGCTCGTAATATGAAGATAAATGAATTTTATAATTCCGAAGTGCAAACTTTCTAATATGAATATCAAATTCAGATGTAATATAGTTGAAGATTCTGATCATAATTGTATTGGGATGACCTTTAACTTGTATTTTTATATGAAGATAATACGACGTTATAGCGAGGAGGCGGAGACAGCCGGATGTATGCTAGACTGATTGAATGACTTTTCTTGCCGCACGCTCTCTTAATTATTTCCCCTTCTTTTCACGTTTAATTTACTGGGCGAATTTCCAAACCGATCTTCACTTTTCAACACAGTCTTGGGAAAACACATATATGTTGAAACACAAAATAATTGGTGTTGACTGTCCCACCGATGTTTATTTAATTTTATTGAACACTTTTGAAAAAGTATTCGTTTTGTGTTCATTATCTCAATATATTTGAACTGTAATAATATATATATATATATATATATATATATATATATTAATTATAAATTATGCCTGCACTGAAAATTGCGTAAGCATGAAACATCGATGTCTGTAGGTAATAAATTATTAATATTTATTTATAAATATTATCATTATATATCCCCCTTTACTAAGACTGGGCACTCTGAGTGAATTTAATAATAAGCAGTACTACTAGCTTCATTGCGAGATCCAATACAGTATGTTGTTGTTGTTTTTTTTTATCACTCGTCGATGCTTTATATACCCGCTGACTTGGCATTTACAAAGTTAAATCCCTCCTAACTTCCAAGCAACGGGTAAGTCTCTTGACTACAAATCAGTGGCGATTTATGGTCGGAGTTTGCGCCCGTCGCCCGCTAGGAATTAGTTTTCTGCACTGAAGTTTGCGTAAGCATGAAACATCGATGCATATTTTTGCTAGGCTGAGAGGATGATATGATAAACTAACTACATACACTGACCCCCAAAGGAGGAGATAATGACTAAGAGGATGATAGCATAACGAACGAACACTACCCCACACAAAATTAAGAGTTAATCCTTGACAATGAAAAAGAAGTAAACTACACCAACGCACAAATAAGGAGAAGGTAATCCTGGGAGGATGGTATCGTGAGGAACAAACGTAAACTATACTGCGTCCTCGTCAAACGAGGAGGTAATACTTAGGCTTAATGTATCGTGGCACATAAAAACATAATACACAGAATTAAGTAGGTATACACCATTTCTATCTTAATATAGTTGGGATATGTGAAAAAAACTTTAGCATTCATTCATTTAGATGACATTAAAAACAATGGCAAGCTCCATTGTCCACTTGAAACGCCGAAATTTAAATTGAGCGAAAAATCATAGTGGCCATCTTTACAAAAAACGAGAAATATGCTAGCTAAGGAAGAACGATGACTTCCTTTTATATTGTTTTTGTTAGAAGAGATGTTTATTAACTTGATTTATCGTTCTTCCTTAGCTATCATCTTTCTGGACTTGTTTAGATGGCGACTATATTTTTCCGACGAACTTTTCTTACACTACCCACCCCATTAAATATAAGGGGAGCAGAAAGTGAACTTTCTGTTAACCTTCGGCAGTCTCGTAACTCTCGCTTTTCTTTTTTGGTCCTTTAGTCCTCACATTCCATAAGCGATGTTTATGACGAAGGGGGAATAATTGCTGTTTTCTGGGTCAGAATCTATCCATATAACACTAATCGTTGACTAGTTTTTGACCTTGAAGTAATATTCTTTTGCTCCTTACATCAAGTGGGTTCATGCCTTTTCTGGAGCAATTTCCATTAAGAAAATATGATTCGATTAAATCGAGTTTTTGTTACGTTTATTTAAAAATGCATAGTCACAAAAACATTACCTTTTTAGTGTTCCTTGATTAGTTTAGCTAAGATCAAAGTATAGTATTTGTTCTCAACATCTTTTCGACATTTGACGTTTTGACGGAAGTAAATTATCCCCCTTGAAAATATAATTCCATGTTTCTAAAACGCTATTTTTTAATAAATTCTCTTTATATAATTGTTATAATAATACTACTATCGATAAAACGATAGTATACATAGAAGAAAGTTTGGCAATATAATGTGAAATGAATATTACAGAATATTAATTCATTAGAAATAAAACAAAATATGCAAATAAGCAATATCGACATTTCCTTGAGCGAGTTTAAAGATGACTATATATTCCGTATTTCAAAATATTTTTGTTGTCTTTAGAATAGAATAACAACGACCCGTTCTAATGTTAATATAGGTAGGCTACATGGAAGCAACTTTCGTATGTATTTATTAAGATATATATATATATATATATATATATATATATATATATATATATATATATATATATATATATATTGACTTGACATTGACGTTATATATTAAGTCAATGATTGTTTGTGTGTTAAAGAAATCGACATGTTACCAATTAGAACATTTAAATGAGGTCCAATAAAAGTTAAATTTTTCAATGAATCGAAAGACACTATTGCAATTTTAATTCTATTCAATGTGTGATCACTGGGGAAATTATCGGTTCGGTCCATAAAATAATCGACATATATTATACCGTAAAAAAAGAAATCCATACATTTAACAGAATTTATTCGTTGCATAATATAAACATAGAATCAAACAAAGAATACTCAGTGGAGATATCTTATGAAGGTTTAAAATTTGAAATAATTATTTCGTTTCTATTTTTAGACAAACAAATAATTTAATAAAAACGAATTATCGTTAAATCCATTTGCCGTTTTACAGTTGCCCGTGTAAGAACGCAATGTCCAGACTAAATTTATTTCATTTTTTATACGATTCTCATCTGATATCATTTTTTGTGTAATAAACATATGTAAAGTTTTAGCGAAAGAAATGTTTCTTATTTTTTAAAGTGTATCAAATTGTCGTCTGGGGGTCGATTCGAAATATAATTTCAAATGTACACACAATAGCAGATAATATTACCTCTTTAACAGATAAAACATCTTGAAAATCTTAAATAAAAATCAAAGCATTTGTATCAAATGCAAATATTCTTCAATTCTTTTGTGCATATCATTTCAAACCAGAGGTAACTACCCGGTAGTATTTTGACTTTCATTTTTGTGTCGCTTTATTTTCTTTTAACTAGACTATTTAAAAAAATGTTTACCCAATTTGTTTCTGTAAATAAGATTTTGAAAGTTATGTATAATTATGACGGTGTCTTGTTCATGTCGCCTTACTAAATCACAATCATTTCTGAGCACATCATTTGGAATTGTTATAAAACGTAAACGGAAGAAAAAAAGGTAATACAATGTTGTGGGTTGAGTGTAAAATGGATCTAGAGGTTTTCATTCATTCAATTCTAAATGATCTATCTATCTATCTATCTATCTATCTCTCTCTCTCTCTCTCTCTCTCTCTCTCTCTATATATATATATATATATATATATATATATATATATACTGTAGCATAGATCCATGTACACCCAATTACGTAAGCAGTTTGCGTTCGAAAAAGTCAACATAACTACAGATGGCGTACGGTTGTTATTGAGACCAAACATTTCTATGAATATCATCGTCACTCAGCACATAGAAGCATCAAAGGAGTATATCTCAAACCCCAATTACACAGCAAATTAGAAACAATGAGATGAGTTGATGTCTGTAGTCCTCAAATCATAGCAAACCAGGCTATACACACATACACACACACACACACACACACACACACACACACATATATATATATATATATATATATATATATATATATATATATATTAATATTAAATAAAGTGTTACAACAACATCCGGACCAAGGTTTCAGATCCAAGAAAATCGGACCTTCATCAGCGTAGTCGTATAGCTTAATGAGTGAGAACAACCGCCAGGAATTTCAAAATATTGTCCGTTGGAAAGATGGAACACTTTCAGATTTAAAATTGTCACGTGCGTGGAATATTCGTAGTCAGTTATGGAAAAGTTTCAGATCAAAACAACAGCAACGCTGTACATCGAAAAAGCAAGAAGGAAGGATGAGAGTAATACGACGTAATGGGAAATTAAAAATGAAAACAAAACAAGAGATATTTTTTTATATATTCATCAACGTTTCGTTTTTATTGTAAGACTTCCTCATGGTGATAATTTGAAGAAAAATGTCATGCAAGTACATCGAAATTTTGGGTTGACATGATTGAATGATAAAGGAAAAGTATAGCGCTGGAGGAGAGTCAAGGCTGCGAGAACTCAGTGGTGGCGATGAATGAAATGCATATGGAAAGCTTTGAGGGGGTACCATTAAGGCAGCAGTGAAATAGGGAGGGGTGAGAATATTAGAGAATTTGCCTTAGGGTGGGAGAGGTGAAAATAAGGCTGAGATTTTGTCATGGTGAGGTGTGGCATGGATTTTCAGAGGTTGGGGAAAGAGGAGGGAAGGGGGAAACTCTGTGTGTTTAGCATGTAGGTGGTATCATAGTTTTAGAAGATGTGAAGGAATGAAGATAACTTGAAAATGGGCGGGGGTAACACTGTGAAGGAAATAGTCAAAAGAATGTTTGTTTAATGGTTTGTGATGTGATGTGCACTGTTGGAATGCCTAGTTTGTTAAGTATGTGACAGATGGATGTGTTATTGGTATACGTGGGTAAGAGTAGAGGTCTATCTATGAGAAAAGTGTTTGGTATTTGATGTTTTTGGTGTATTGCTTTTTTAGAATATTTGATAGGCTTTCTTAATATTTAGTTTTAAATGTGTAAGGTATTGCAATGTTTTAAGGATTTAATGTGTTTGATTCACGCTTACAGCACACTTCTACACGTTCTGTCAAACACACTTATACTCACACATTCCTGACATAGCAGGCTGGTCAATACTCCTCCATCCCTCCAGCCTAAAAAAAAATTCACACCTGACCACAACAAAAATCTCCCCTCTCCCCTCTCACCTATCCTACCCTTTTGACTATTTCCTTCACACTGTTACCCCCCGCCCATTTTCAAGTTATCTTCATTCTTTCAAATCTTTTTCTAAAACTATGATACCACCTACACACAGATGTTCCCCCTTCCCTACTTTTCCCCCAGCCTCTCAATATCAATACCACACCTAACCACGACAAAAATCTCAGCCCCCTTTTCATCTCTCCCACCCTAAGGCAATTTCACTAATATTCTCACCCCTCCTTATTTCACTGATGCCGTAATAATACCAACTCAAACCTTTTCATATTCATTTCATTCGCCACCACTGACTTCTCGCAACCTGGACTCTCGTCCAGCTACTACTTTTCCTTTATCACTCCATCATTTCAACCCAAAATGTCGATGTACTTGCATGACATTGTTCTTCAAATTATCATCCTGAGGAAGTCTTACAATAAAGACGAAACGTTGATGAATATATAAAAAAAATATCCTTTATTTTTTTTTAATTTCTTCATATATATATATATATATATATATATATATATATATATATGTGTGTGTGTGTGGGGGGGGGTGAGTGTGTATACTTAGGCAGCAAGTCATTATCAAAACAAGCGTTGTTGAACGTCACGGAACTTTCTCGTTTGTAAATCTTCTTCGTGAGGTTCTGAAACCTTCTAACTATCATCAAGCCCGTCTTGTGATTGTCGTTTCTGCTAGCGGCGGTTACATTTAGAAATAATTCATCATGTAAACCATAGTTATTCAAAGAAACATTCCATAGTTTCTTAAAAACACTTTATTTACAAAAAAGTATTTTAGCTCATTTCATGAACATATATTTTCATGATATACGAAATATCACTGATATTCATGAGGAGGCTTCATCGGTGTATAAAATGTCGCAGTCAGGCTTAAACACTAAAAAGCACCCAACATTCATTTGATTTGTACACATTTGCTTATCACTTAAAATTTAGTAACTTCTAATTATTTTAACACGACGCAGAAATATTTCATTCAATCTACTATATATACGGATTAGAGTTTCTATATACATGTAGCGGACAAACAGACATACATGTTTTTATTCATTGAACACGATCATATGAAAATAAATAGCTGGAAGGGAATTGAGAGTTCATACCTTCCCCAACAGTTGCTTACAATACAGTGGATTGGCCAAACAAAACAATAAAAAAGCCTTAGGCTTAACAGAGATACAGCCAATGTGGACGGCGGACGATCTTCACAATGTGATGGATTTCGATCGTGATGGAACCAGATTTATTTCAAAATCCAACACAAAACAAGGGAGATTATACGAAAAAGAAACGGGAAAAGGGAAGAACGGAACATGGAGCGGAGGTATGAGAATATTGCGCTGTTAACCATTTTTCTATCTGTTCCGTAGGTGTGTGTAAAAGTTTAACACACGCGCCCAATTCATGCGTACTTAAAATACGTTTTCACATATGTCTCATGCTTCTCCTCCTTCTCATCTATTTTCTCGTATCCCATCGTATTCTGCGATACCCCTCTAATTGTTTTGTTCCCTCCTCTTCTGATCACTCTCGGTAATTTTCAATAGAAATAAATCAATGCCCCTTTCCCCCATTATTCAAGTAAAAGTTACAACGACCACGTAAAGACCATGCGAGCTATTGTATGCGGCTTTCTACCTCCTCTCTCTCTCTCTCTCACACCTTCTCTCTTTCTCACTCCCTTTCTCGCTCCTTTCGCTATATCTCCTTATTTTTATATCTCTGTCACACACAATCTTTTATATTTTTGTATATTATTCCCTTCTTCTACACCCTCTCTGTCTGTCTTATATATCGCTATCTATGTTTCATTTCTCTCTCTCTCTTTCTCTCACTCTCTCTCTTTCTTTCACTCTCGCCCTCTCTCGCTCTCTCTCTCTCTCTCTCTCTCTCTCTCTTTGTCACACATACTCTTTCACATAGTTTCTCATAACTATATTCTTTTTTTCCTTATCTTTATCTCATCCTATACATCTTTTAATGCATGGCTTTATTTACTTGCCTCCCCAAGAGTACAGAGTTAGACAAAACATCGGTTTTAAATCCGGAGAAAATCCAGATCCCCAAAAGGGCCTACTCTGGCGTGGGGTCAAAATAAAAAATTACCTCAGTCTAGACGGATTTTTCCTTCACTGACCGCGGACAAAACACATGAAGTGTTGTATCATAACAGATATTTCACTTTGGGCCTATGATAATTCTAGGATAAAGGGTTAATGTGATTGTCAGTCGGATGATGAGACAGTACTATAAAACGATTAACAATCATGGCGGAAATGGATAAATTTTTATTAATTTTGTATTTATATTTAACATTTATAAAACATGTATTCAATACATGACACCAAATAATAGTTAAATAATAATATGATTATTTTTTTAAATTAATATGCAAACATCAGGAAGTTTCATCGGGTGTCCTGCTGTCGTGGCAAGCCGAGAACAGGATCAAGGCGTTTCCATGAATAGTAGTGATTAAGATGGGCTCGTAAATCTAACTAATGTACAATGGTGTCCGGTTTGGCGCGTCATTAACATACCAAGGCTGTTGAGGAAGTCCCGCGTGGTGGAGCCTATCGCTCCACTTATCTTCAAAGCAATCGGTTGGAACCATGCCCATACCCATAACAGATCGGCTAGACGTACGTTGACTGCTTGAATTGGGGTCCAGACAGTCACCAGATAAACCTTTAGCTGGTAGCACTTCGTTGTCACTGGTCCGAACCAATTTCATTAGGAAAATAAATGTTAACTCATCAAATTTATTTCAGCTGAGGTTCTGTTATTTTATCATTATTTACATTTGGATTATAAGTTCGTGAGTATAGTGTTAAAAGTCAGAATTGAATTTTGTTTTATTTACATGTAAACAGCAGTTTTAATTGACCAAATAACACTTTTACTTTTTTTTAGTATAAAAAAGTATTGTTTTTGAGAATTTGTTAATACATCGTACATTCTTAATTTTAAATCTTTTATATATTCTTAGGAAGTATACTATACATATTTTAACGTATTATTTACATGTAAACAGCTCTGTTAATTCACAAAATATCTATTTTACTTTTTTTTTCGATAAAATTATTTGTTGAATATTTCTCAAAATGGTCAAAAAAGTGTTGTGTGACAGCCTGTCAAGGCAATTCTTATGAGCAAAATAAGGTCCGAGTGTTTCGTATCATAAAAGATCAAGATGAGAGAGAAAGATAGTTCACGGGAATACCAAGAGTAAACACTCCTAATCACTCAGACACTGTTGTTTGTTAAATACATTTTCCACCTGGTTATGAAACTGTGTTTGGTATGCGAAAAGCACGATTCAAAGATCTTTCATTAATATTTAATATTTTGCCATTAAATGAGATACCAAGTCTATTAGCAAAGTGTACAAAATGATGAGTTTGCGAAGATGACAAAATGATGAGGTGGCACATTTCTTAAAGATAGAATTGATAATTTTACAAATTTGACAATCATGATTTTGTTTCTGCAGTTACCTGCTACAAATCTAAAAATCAACAGTTCATCCTATCTTGCCATATTTTATTGGAAGTATTCCGATTTTTTTAATTAACATTTTTGAAAACTTAACGTTTTAATGTTACCATGCAAGTATAGTTACACACATTTTTCCCCCTGTTGAAAAACAGAATGAATAAGTTTCAAGATTTGTCTAAAATTGAGGAAGCAATTCTTTACTTTAGTAACTTCAAAATTGAACTAAAAAAGAGGTGTTGAGAAAACATATCGAAGTTATGTCACCACGAATATTTGGCAAAAAAGTTTACGAGTTGGAAATGCTTGTTCGAGCATTCGAATATTTTGCCGTATCCCGGTCTCTTTATGACAAACTTCGAGATGAGAAAAAATGGCCCAGTATGAAAACAGTAGTGAATATGACCATAACAGTTTCGAAGGTAGGTGATTTTAATTTTCTTTGGTGCTGTGTTCAGCAAACTGTCAGAAAAACAGAAAATAATTCATCATCCTAGTAGATTTGATGAAGTTTATGTTAAAGTGACTTTACAATACCAAGGGGGGGAAACATATTTGGTGTTGCCAAACATTCTGAAGAGGTATTAGCAAAAACTGTATTGGCTATTATGATCAAATGTTTACATGGTGAACCAAAGTTTTAGATTAAGATTATCCCAGTTGCCAAACTAATTTAGGATATTTTGTTTTAGAATGTTAGAAATGTTGATTAAGTCAAACATTCGAAAGGTCATGTAATTGCAGTTATTTGTGACAATAATCAAGCTTTATTCAAAGAATTTGATACTGTTGAAAATAAGCGTTGGGTTACTAAGAATGGTATATACTTGCTTTTCGATTATGTACATATATTTAAATGTATTCGCAACAACTGGATAACTGAGGCTTGTTTAGAATTGCTGTTTTATTCTTATGTTAAAGAAATGCCAGCAAAATATGAAATAGTAAAACAACTTTTTGGACATGAAACATCAATTTTTTAAGTCATCAGAACTAGCAGAAATAGCGGTTCTTCCAAAACTTGTTGAGAGACAAACAGTTTCCCACTGTTTCAAAGTGTTTTGTGATGAGAGTTTAATGTAATGAAAACTCATCCGTTATTGCAGGATGATGATACAAGAGAAACTTACTTTCATCGAAGATGTTTTACAATTTAGTGAAAATAGTGAGTGGAAAAGATAGTTATGGAAGTGTCAAGACGAATGATTCACTGTAAAGATTATTATAAGATCGAAATGATTTAAATTTGACATTTCTTGGCAATTTTGGAAATATGTAAAAACAAACGTGGGTAAAGCAAGAAAAGAGAATAAAATACTTCACAAGAGACACTAGTATGGATATCGATCATATATGTAATGGTGTAATTGCTGTTTGCAGACATTTACTAGATTCAATTTGGTCTTTCTTGGAAAATTTACTACCAACTATCTTGAAACTGAATTTTGTAAATTGAGACAAAGTTCTGGTGATTCTTATTCTATTACCGTTCAAAATATTATTCAGAAATTCCATATTAAAAATACTAAATTACTTTTCCGTTAAAAGTTGATGTTTGAAAGTATAGCCATGATCAAGGCCATACTTGCTCAAAATGCGCATATCTGTTGGATGAATTGGCCTGCCATACAGATGACTACCTGCCAGATCTAGAAACTGGTATCCCCAAAGATATTAAAATGTCGCTTTTTTACGAAACGATTGTCTTGCAGAAGACGAAATATTCAATGATACTGAATTTTATTATCATGAGTATTGGAGTCTTTTGAAAGTAATAGATCGTGGTGATTTAAAAGTTCCACTGAATACCACTGTTTAGTGGGAGGTTTTAATTACTGCTTTCAGATTTTTAGGTGAAGAACTTTCCTCAGACATTTTTTAAGTAGTGTCCTAGTTTTGCCACAACGGTATGGTTATCGTAACTCATTGCTGTGAACCCTGTATATTTTATAGGATAGCCTATAGATGTTTAACTAAACTTTCTATTTAATTTATGGACATTGTATCATCTCATTTCATCTTCCATTTCAGTGAATCTGTTTGCTTAGATTAATCGACTACGAGACCAAACTAGATTTGGATGCTGAAATTATAATTTAAACTTTGTCTTTAGATTATTGTATGATGTGAAATGGAGACTATAGCCAAAATATTGAGGTGAAAACAATCAAAGTGAGGACAGCTTAAGTTTTTAGTTAGTAAAACGCATCACATTTGAACAAACAGTTTCTCTGCTTGATATTATCAACTGGTACGGATCCCTTTTTTTAACCACAATATACAAGTCATAATCTTTTGACAGAAGTACACATTCTCTAAAAAATATTCCACATTGAAATAAAAATAACTCATTGAAATATGCATTTGCCTTTGTTTATTCAAAGTTACATATCTCTTCCTTTATAGGAATTCATCAATAATTGTCAAATTTATCAATTAGCTAATTGTGTTTTGTATTAGTTGGTATGTAAAACATATAAAACATCAAACTAATCTCACAAGTAAATGTTCCCTTTGCAACTTCAATATCGAATATTAAAGAAAATTCACATGGCCCCAGTAAAAGACCCCAGTTGCATAATTTCCTGGCTTGTAGTAGGGATGGCCATGGTTGGAACACAAATCTGTCAAGAAGACCGGACTATTTTGATTGCTTGTGGTTCATGTTTGATTGCTACATGTTCGGGGTTTGTTCCCGGTTCTATCACTGACAAAGGCGTAAAAGTGTCGACACCAGTCGCATCCTATGTAAGCGACGTGCTGTTTGCCATCGGAAAAACCGGCAGGTAATCAAGCCGTTTGTCATCCCCTCTGTCGAGCCCAACTGGTTCGAAGATCGATGGGAAGCCAGCGGTGTTTAGGTCCCGTCGAACGATATCATTAGGAGCGCGTTTCTAGGGGATCTGCTCGGCGCTCCTTCTACATGGGAGTGGGTGAAGTCAATAACCGTTGACTGGCTGACCACAACGGCATATGTGGGTGCCGCTTTCTCGAATCTGTGCGTTGGGCAACAACGAATCTGAGGCAACCGTGAAAGATTTTTATTAATTAAATAAAAGAGGGTCTCGACAAGTATTTGTTTACCTTGGACATAAAGACAGCTATGTTGTAGTGAGTAGGTAAGCAACCCAGCGGAGACGTGTTCAACAGATAACCAAGTATTTATGACCTACGTGCTTTAAAAATAAGCATTTTTGCTCTTGGCATTGGCTTAGACTCGATAATGTTTTAGTCATCTCATCATGAAATTCTGCTTATAAATATGTTTTTATAACTGAGTTATCAATTGGTTCCCAACAGGTTTTACCAGTTAAATAATCGGTTAACTTAATCATGTTTAATAATTTTATATAAAAAAAATGTTAAAAATAAAGACAACATCCAAATGTAGTCCCCTTCTCCTGTTTCTATCGCTTACTCTTTTTCATTCTCCAACTATGGATGAAACAGTATTGCTACCTCTGTTGATATTAATTGTTGTTTATAATGGGCTATTCTAATATTGTTTAGTCTCTCTTTATTGATTACATTCGACTGTTAATATATATATATAGAGAGAGAGAGAGAGAGAGAGAGACGAAACCGAAAGTGATACATACCGTACCGTATAAAATAAGATCGTGCATCGGAAAATAAACGGTGAGAAATGGTGTGAGTGATAGTAAAAGCTTTTTTAGTCAATTTAAAATTGCGGCTCATAAGAACAGTTAAACTCTCTGTTTAGTCAAACGTAACTCAATGCAAAACCTGAGGAATAATTTAGCGCGTATTTTGTATGATTAAAATATATAAGGAAAGGGCATTAGGAAAACAAACGTTGATTAATTCAGCCTCAGTATTGATAATTTATCAAGATATATGCGTTTATTTTTTATAAAAACTTTCTAGTTGAAATGTGTTTCTATTTTATTTGTTCATTAGTACCTGTTTGT
Organism: Sepiola atlantica; assembly: GCA_963556195.1. Classification (NCBI taxonomy): domain Eukaryota; kingdom Metazoa; phylum Mollusca; class Cephalopoda; order Sepiida; family Sepiolidae; genus Sepiola; species Sepiola atlantica. The sequence continues at coordinate 37,999,950 of OY744524.1, forward strand.
AGATCGGTTATATGCTCAAATAAATACAAAACTGAACAGCACGGAATATAGACTGACGTATTCATGAGATTCGGGCGTATTATTATAGAGATCCAAGTGTTTATATTATTGCAGTTAATACTAAAACACTAAACACTTGCAGGCTCCCAAATTATTAGTTAGAATTGAAGAAAAGCAGTTATGAAAAGATCTGTGATGCCAAGTATAATACATTTCAGAATGCTTATGTTGTTATTCAAATAAAGCCCCAACAGTTCTCCGCGTGGCTTTTTTGTTTGCTATTTTTTAAATAATGAACTTTAAGTCTGGTTTGTACTAAAATAGGTAACGACTAAAGAATATCAAGTGTTGTTTGCTTACCCTGGGGTAGTTTTTCCCCACCATGTAAAACTATTCAGGACACGTTGCATAGTGGAATGGATACTTCAATTATTAATTGTGGTTTGCGAAAAGTATTTGCTAACTATTGTGACACAATGATCAAGCGAGTAATGTCAATACCAGAATTGCGACAGCTGATTAAAGAGGGCGTATTCCTTCACGATTAATAGCACTTTGAGTGTGGCTCTACACTCACAAAAACTTCAAATTAGTACCTTACAAATGGGGGCAGTTCATCCCATATCCAAGCCACATAACTTATGGTAATATACTTTTTCAGTATAGTTCAGATTGCGTTTGCATAAATTTGCAACGGTAACATTTACTGGGTTTACTCCCAGGAGTATTTCTGATCCCGTACACGGGTTGGTTGGTTTAGTCATGTGACTAGATAGAAAAGATTTATTTAACCGGTTAGTTTTAATTTTAGTAGTAAAACAATAGGTGGCCAGTAATCTCTCCATAAAATACATTTAATCAGCAACAGTTTTAACTGATCTTATAGAGATTTTGTCAGTACTTAAACCGACACAACAAAAGGGGGCCAATTTAGCTTTTCTGTCTCTTAGCTTACTATATATATTAATTAAATTATGAGACAACTTCATGTGTATATGTTCCTTACGAGATAACTTCATTCGTTGATTTTATTATTCCCTCTCGAATCTGATTAGTCAGTAATTTAGAGTAAACATTACTTAAATATAAAGAAATGGCAAACAATACATCAACTCATATAGCCTGATGAGTTTCTACGAGGAATGAAATATGAACGTGTAGCTTACTTGACGTAAAAATATTTTAATATTATTATATGTGTAAATACATAAAATAGTAAATTGTATATATATATATATATATATATATATATATATATAGCTTAACTCCATTCTTCTTGGATTCCACCGACCGGGTTGGATCACAAAAAAAACGTTCTGCCTGATCAGACCTCAGCTCTTGATAGCTGTAGATCGATAACATCGACATGCCAGTGTAGCAGACTTTTCATATGTTTGAATAAAAAGCATTCATATATATATATATATATATATATATATATATATATATATACAGAGAGAGAGAGAAAGAGAGAGAGAGGGGAAGATGATACTTCAAGTATGAAAATAATATCTTTAACTAGTAAACTATCAAGATTAAAAGCTCATTATAGTGGGTAGAACATTAATAATAATGGATTGACTGACAGAATAAAATACGAAATCAATTTGACATTGGTATACTTAATATCGAGTGAGTTTTTGCATTTTCTATGATTTTACTTTTTTATTATCATTAATTTACATACACTCTGCTTTCGCGTTAATGTATTCTTCGTTGTCATCCACTGCATTGATAGCATACAAATTTGCCACCTGGATTACTCCTTGATTTTGAATTACCGTTCACTACCTGGATTGCTTTTTTGAAAAATAAAATTGACCTGGATATATTGCACATGTTGAACATCCGAACAGTTCGTACTTTGTTGGAGTATTTTAACATAAGAATTTGTTTTTGGTCGATATAGTTTATGTTTTGTATATTTTCCAAGCTGAATTTTTTTTTTACTCGCAGTAGTGTCATTGCGGTAATTGTCCTCTGAGGAGAAGATTTTCTTTGAAAATCGATGGTTTAAGGACTCAGTATTACAGTTTTCTCTTGAACTTTAATATGTAATAAAGTATGATTCCTTTCTTATTGTATTCTGTCATTCAATCCAGTATATATATATATATATATATATATATATATATATATATATATATATATATATATATATATATATATGAGTGCAAAAATATGTTTTAGCATATACATTCTATTAGTGGGGCAGTTAAGCTCGAAGTTTTAAAAGAATTGTCTATTTTGTGATACAAGTAACGCAACAATGTCTCCACCACTGAGACGGCCAAGCAGTTCTGTATCACCAAGAAGGTTTGCACAGGCACGGACCTGTCTGTCAATTTTGAATGTTGAAACTTTCCGAAGACTATTAGCCCCGCAGGTTGTCCACAGAAAAAACAAGTTTCTGGAACCTTCTCTGTACTCGAACGTGGATGCGTCCTGGTGCATAAAGATTGTTCCTCATCGACTTGACCTTCTTTCTTGAGTGCTCATCTCTGTAATCTTAGTAGTTTGGTGTTGTTGTACTGAAGCTTGCAGGTATCGTGATATTGTGCGCCGTGTGCAACCATCGCAGCGTCAATGCGATGCATATCATCAAATCTTTCCAATTGGAGTGATCCTGGAAGCCTTCTAAGTTCATTTAATTTGATCAAGTTCTCTGCGAGTGTAATGTGTCTACTACCAACATATTTTCTCTTAGATTGTTCAGGTTTGGTCAATGTCTCCATGTTGTCCTCTTGACATATGATGCATAATCTTCAGTCACTAGTCGTGAAGTTAAGCAAAGTTAAGCGATCGTTGAGCCTGGCCAGTATTAAATGGGTGACCATTTGGGACTACCAGGTGCTGTATGTGCTCTCTGTTTATCTCGGCATTGTTTCCAGTCGTCTTGAACTGCTTGTCATTGGAATCAAGCAGTGCCGACTCAGGAGAGGTGTTGTTAGTGATTGCGCAACCCTTGCTTCATAATTACACGCGCAGCCAGCCCCTTATAGGGGTATCCATAGTTTCCCTAGACTGAACGGAGGGCCTATAGCCTAGTCGTGAGGTGTTGTGATGTTGCTGAAGTTCGCTCAGAATGAGCTAGTTTGAACTGTTTGGACATGGTGATCGAACTGTCTTCAGAAGAACAACCAGCACCGTTAGTCTACAGGCCTGCATGCATCACGATGAACCTGAAAAGACACAATGTAGCATTTATGTAATCATAAATGCCATGAAAACTTCTACTACAATTACACTCTTAAAAATTCCGTGACAGACCCGAAAAAGGATCAATTGGGGCCAACCTCTATTCTTTATCAAAAAATGACTCGAAATAGAGTTAGATTTTACAAAGAAAATGTCTGACCCAGAAATGGTCATATTTATTATAATTTATTCTGTGTTATTTTTTACCCGAAATGGAGTGTTGCCCCAACTGATCTTCTACCGGGTCATTCGATATCGCAGCAAAATTAATAAAGATGCGCAATGCAGCTTGTTACCATTTGATTCCTTGCCCCCCCCCAATCATACATCTAGACACAATAATAAAATCAATAGCGCTATTAAACCCAAAGATAATTGCAAATGTAGGTTTTAAATGGCGGCCATTTGCAAATCCGACATAGCGGCTCATTGTTAAAAACTAGAACATACAGGTGGTGATCATTGGATGACCTGCCACTTACATACATACATTTAGACACCAGAATCAAGTGAAAAGCAGCATTACATCCACTGATAATCGAAAGTGAAGATTTCAAATGGCGGCCATTTTGAATGTTGCTTGTATCACAAAATGCACAAAAGGTTAGTCTTTATGCATACTATCTTCTTCCATGTGAAAGGGCAATAATTGTCAACATGTAAAACAAGAGCTTAAATTAACAACATGCTCGCCTGAGGTAGAAATACATTGTTGATGGAAGGGTATTCGATGTTAGTTTGTTTTAGTTTTCCCGACTTTTATTTTTGTAATATTTAATCTTCCGAATAAATAATTTTTGTTTTTTCTGATGAGTTCAGAGAGAAAAGATTCGATATTTACATACAAATGTTGGTTTGCCCCTTGTTGAACGGAGCAAAACCGTAAATTGTACCAAAAGTGATTGTTTTGAAAATATCTTTTGTACGATAAAATATTGGCCGTTGGAAGGGTACAAAAGTGTGCTTACTATATATATATATATATATATATATATATATATATATATATATATATATATATAATGGTGATAATCCAGGTAAATATATCCACAGGGTGGTAATCCAGAGAATTTTAACTGGGTTTATAAAAAGTGCTCAATATCAAAATAGAGCTTTATATATATATATATATATATATATATATATATATATATATATATATATATACGCGTCTGATCGGTTTGCCCGCACGCAGGCATACACACATATACATCATATTATAGTTCACTTGAAAAAATACATTTATAAACTCGGCTTGAAAATAACTGTCTGTTTTATTTGACACTTGATTCGTGCATGTCTACCTCCCACTTCCTATTTTATATTTCCTATCTCTTCTCTCTCGATTTGAATCAACAGACGTTCTTTTTCTTCTTCTTATTTTCCTTTATGTGTCTACCTTGCCATCACTTCTCCCTTCATTATATGCCCCTCTTTCCACCTTATATTTATTTATTTATTTATTTGCCCTGTTCGTTTCAGATTTTAGATTTTTTTTATTTTTAGATTTTTAATTTTTAATTTTTTAACGGCCTCAATTTTTGAAATGTTAAATTTCTTCTTCTTCTTCTTCTTCTTCTTCTTCTTCTCTTTCTTTATCCCTCCATTTCATTCTCTCCAAATATGATCTGAGGTTAAGATCGGATTCTAACTCTGACTGATGAGATCTCTGTTTACAGTAACTGTTGATCGATAACATCGACATGCCAGTGTCGCAGATTTTGTACATGTCTGTGTAAATAAAATTATCATATATATATATATATATATATATATATATATATATATACCGTTGGTGAACTAAAATGTTACAAGCTGTATCAATATAAGCACATTTCTAACGAGGACACATCTCTAAAAAGGTTTTTCAGGTTTCGTATTGATATTCTATGAAAACTCTAACTATTTATGTCACATAAAATCTATTATTAACTCATCTAAAACTATATATTTACATTCATATTTGATTCAGTTCGTTATCAGATACACGTTGATAAACAAGTTGATGATATTAGAATAGCGTACCCTTTTGTATTAATTTGTAATTATTACACCATTAAACAACTGAAAATACACAAGCTTTCGATTTTAAAACATCAAATAAAGTTATAAACGTTGTGTCCCTCTCGAGATAGCCAGAAACGAAACATATTCACAGAAAATAGGTCCATAGATAAGTATATCATTTTCATGTATATTTTAAGATCAAACAGTCGTCGTCGACTTCCTCATGTATGAATATCTTCTAGTTCCCTGTCTAAGAGAAAACAGCTTAGTAGTTGCGGGCTGTCTTAATAGAACAAGGGGCGGACAAGGTCCTTAATCTTATATAACAGTCTGGATAATTATGCGATGTCTGCGAGAGCAAAGAAAAACGACTTTCTTACCTGCCGTATTCTATTTGCTTGGCATCGGTTTCCCGATTCCTTCTGTGTTGCGTTTAAGGATCAGATACTCACAGAGGGAACTACGTGCCAGTTGTTGCGAACATTGTTAAACATGGAAAACTAGACTAGGATATTTGACGCTGAATGTTCAATCCATTTTTTGCTCAGTTTCCGAATCTAAAATAAATGAGTTATATGGATTCATTTCTCGAGCGACCGCAGGTAGTTTTGCTTATAAATCATAAAATAATCTCGTTATTTTTTGTTGACTGCTCTGATTACGATAGAATGCGTCAACTTACATCGATTCCTTTCTAAAGTATTTATAAGCGTCTGTAGTTTTACTGAAAAAACATCGTTCACCAAAACAAAATAAAATCCTTATCGAAAATTATCTATTACTAGTTTACATTGCAATGTCATTATCGTTGTTTTTTTTCCTCCTAATTCTAATGTTTTACGTCCGTAAAAATTCCGACAACGAAGATAAGGCAATATAAAAGTTGGTGGTTAACCGATGGTATCAATGAAATTGCCTCTTAAAAATATGCTAAATATATATATATATATATATATATATATATAATATATATATAATATATATATATATATATATATATATATATATATACATATATATATATATGCGTGTGTGTGCGTGTGCGTGTGTCTGTGTATCTGTGTATGTGTGTCTCAAATACCGCTCTCTATAATAATATGTGTGTATACATTCAAACATATATATGCGGGGTTAACTTTTTGTCGAGGCTAGTACATCACTTTCACTAGTGGAAAAGGTATTACTATATAAATGTATGTATATATTTATATATATATATATCAGTGCAATGCTCCGACTCTGTCGTTGAGTTCTATCGAATGTCTAGATTTTTATACTCTCCGCTTTCAGTGTAAATATTACTTAATTTCTCCGTTATCACGTTACAATCTCACGTGGCCCCGTGGACTAAGTGAACGCTTACAGATTCAAGCTCGAAATACTTAGTATTATTAGAAGCCTTTTTAAGTAAAATTAAAAGTTAAGAACTATCAGAAAGATTATAAAGAGGCATTCACTTAAATCCTCAGTGCAATGCTTCGTTGAGTTCTATCGAATGTTTAAATATTTATACTCGCCGGTTTTCAGTGGAAATATCACTTAATTTCTGCGTTATCACGTGACTATCTATCGGTGGCATATGGACTAAGTGAACGCTTACAGATCCAAGGTGTCGCTGTGAACCGAGTTCGCGCCCTGTAACCGTCGGAAACTGTTATTTCCCTGCGTAAGCTCGAAACGACGTCGTATGTAAGTAAAATGTTAAATATAATTCAATACTATATATATATGTATGTATGTATGTATGTATGTATAGAGAGAGAGAGAGAGAGAGAGAGATTGAGCGTGCCGGGGTATGTTGGAAACAAATGAATAAACCGTTTGATCGTTAAACTTCGAAAGCTAATATACAAATTATTAATTTAATAAAATATACATTACAGATTCCAGACATGTACCATGTTTCGATTTTTCGAACTGTCTTCATTCCGTGAGACGCCGATTATTTTAAATGGGTTCTAAGGGCTTTTTCTAAACAGTACAGGCCTACCCATGGTACATATCTGGAATCTGTAATGTATAGTTATTTAATCAATAACACATATATATATACACACATATATATATATATATATATATATATATATATATATATATATATATATATATATATACGCACATATATATATATATATATATATATATATATATATATATACATATATATATATATATATATATATATATTAGAAGGACTTGTGTCAGATCATCTCCTCTATTTAGTACATTACAAAGTGGATCTGTTTTTTTGAATAAATACTAAACGTTTCATGAAATATGATAATTCTCTGATTTCTTATTATTTAGTTTTACTTCTTTGCATTTAAAATGGTGACGATTTTTAAATTTGTACACTCGATGTTATTCTCACAATGTTTCGTCTGAAGTAACATCGAAACTTCATCAGGTCCGCAAAGGCCCGTGGCGCAACAGATAATAAGTAATACACACTTCTAATAATCACAACGGATAATAAGTAATAATCACTTCTAATAATCACAACGGATTATATAATAATAATCACTTCTAAGTGACAGCTTTCTTAATGTTGATTGTTCAATCCTCGGCGAATACAATTACAAAGTACTTAAGTCTTCTATGCAGTGATGGTCGACGGAACGAGAGCAAGCTACACACATTGATTAAATAAAGGGTTATGTTAGACATCATATACAGATTCCCAAGTTGGACAAGGGGAAAAAAATAATAATAATAATAATTTACTCCTCTGCAAGAGTTAGGCACAAGGCCAGTTTTATCTTACTCCCACAAGTAAGATGTGACCACAGCTTGGGTCGAGTAAGTGGGGTTTGAAAAGCCAGCGCCTGAGAAAGTGAGCACTCTGGCCATTAAAAATTGCCTGGGCAGCCCTGTCTGCATTCCCCGGTAGGGGCGCCTCAGGCAGTAAGCAATAAACTTACTCCTCCCCAAAGAGGGGAGGCGAAGCCTGGAAGGGTGGACCTCCTAGAACTGCACAGGACAAACCCACAGACAGGTGGAATCAAGGCCCGAAGGACAAGACGACACCCGTCTATAGGGTTCAGTATCCATCGGAACAGATCAAGGGAAAGCTGCCACCATGAAATAAATAAAGAGGTTCGTTCTGAAATTCCGTATTTTCATAACGGAACAACTTTCCTCAAAGCAGAAGTTTTGTTCCCAAGTATGTGGCGAATATATATTTAAAGTATGTGCAATTTGTTTTATATAATGTGACCAATTTTCGTTTCGCGAAAGCTTACCTAACGAACGCTTCTTAGACATGTACTAACAAGTTTTTATTTCCTCATTTTTTTGCACTCACATGCGGGGGGGGGGCGTTGAGTTTCAGGTTCGCCTTTTGCATACATATTTCCGACCTGTGTTATTCCTGTAAATAAATGGTATCCACGCTGAAAAGCAGTTACTATTATTCAGGATGAAGATGACACCGCCCCGAGTTTTGTCAACTGGAGTTATGGCGGTATTAGACATGGCGGCTAGGTTTTTCAAGACGGCCATATACCGTTTCGGAAGTGTTTATTGTTGAGGTGTGGATGATGCGGTGAAAGTGAGACCTTAGACATAATCGTATAGTTGTGTAAAGAGCTGTGGGTGGTGCCGTTTTTGTAGATCGTGTGGCAATTTCAATTCTGTAGTTGAAGTTGTCCAAATTTATTTCAAACTTCGATTGTTTAATGCAAGGTATATTCTGTAATAAAATTATGTTTATTATTATTTCCGAGATCTTATCATCAGAGGAATTATACAGATAGATAAGTTGGCAATAGAAAAGCCAAAATTCAACATTTTAAAAAATATTAAGAAAATGATGGGTGAAAAAAGTTCGTGTAAACAGATATTTGGTTTGTCCAGGTGGTAATTGTCCGCCGATAAGGTGTCCAATGAAAGTGAGTTTCGATGAAGAAGAAACATTTTCGTGGAGGCATCACAGAAGGCGTTCAAAATAAAATAAATCCAATTGTGAAAATTGAGTTCAAGTCGTAGATGGAGCGCAGGAAAGAATAATAAACATAATTTGATTACAGAATATACCTTGCATTGAACAATCGAAGTTTGAAATAAATTTGGACATTCGTGCATGTTTATCACTCTTCGTCCATATATCTCTATAATTGCTCTATCTTGTATATTGAGCTTTTACCATTTCACTAATAGGTTCTTTCTACTAAAAGTTTACTTTTAGTTTCATATTTATTCTTATATATATATATATATATATATATATATATATATATATATATATATATATATATATATATATGAGTTTGAGGGGGTTTAGTATGTTGTTAAAATTCTATTAATTTCGTTCATGTATATATATATATATATATATATATATATATATATATATATATATACATATATATATATATACATATATATATATATATATAGAGAGAGAGAGAGAGAGAGAGATAGATATAGACATATATATATATATATATATATATATCGTATCTTTACAGGTCTTATATTTGTATTCTCTAAAAGTGAGTGGGATTATAATATTGACAATATTTGTTTTCGTGATAAAAAGGTCTGAATGTAGTTGATGCTTTCGAACCTACCTAAGAAAAGTTCTATATTTATTTATTTTCAATAATCTAGTTAATGGGGTAAGGGTGGAAGACGAGATTGCCGCTTGTTGCGTAATGTATTCCGGCGCGAACAATCAAATCTGTGGGAAGATCCCATCGGATCAATTATGTTCAATTACACGCTGATGCAATTTTGAAAAGTCTCAACTATGGGTGAAATAGACATTTTTGGTTAACGAATCTTTGGCAATGAATGCATTCGAATAAGCATTGTGTATAATCATCGAACAATCCAATAATATCGATACTCTGTCAAAGAGTCAAACGAAACCATTATACAATACGACAATGGAAAAGATCATAGGTTATGACGTAATAGACGAAAACTATTTTTAAATAAAAATATATAACCGGAATTGATTTTCTAAAGCGTACAGTATACGAATGGAGACGCCATATATCTGCCCCTCTGTCTCTGTCTCTGTCTCTGTCTCTGTCTCTGTCTCTGTCTCTGTCTCTCTCTCTCTCTCTATCTCTCTCCGTATCTCTCTCTTTCTATCTCTCTCTCTATCTCTGTCTGTCTGTCAGTATGTCTCTCTCTTTCTCGACATCGTTTCTTTACTATAAATGAATGAAAAGGCAAGCTACTAATTGCAGCAATAAAATATATATTTAATCGGTATGAAAAGAATATCTAACAGCCAACGGATAATATGATGAATTAACAGATAATAAAATAATAAAATAACAGAAAATTAAACATAATCTTGTTCGATTCATCCATTAATAAATGTATAAAAACACAGATTAACAAATTTATCTTCTTGATAATACATTAACATGTTCCAAAAGCAATAATCTATCTGGAAATTTTGATAAACATTGAATTTAACTCGGTTTTTATTACATGTGAAATATCCAATCAATAATAAATAAACAAACTGCAATTATCTATAATATAAAGCAGAGTTGTCTGTGTGTATGTGTATGTGTATGTGTATACTTGTATGTCTGCAAAAGCCACTTGAGATACTCGACAGAAGACCGTAAACTTGACATTTTCTAAATCGCCCATCTTTCGGAGGTGGGGGGGGCGGGGTGAGAGGCGGGGGTGAAGGGGCGATCGGGGCAGAAACAGATTTTGCCCCGGGAAACAGAGATAGGGTGCAGGAGAAGGAGGGCGACCGAAGAAGGGACAACTGGGGGCGACCGTGGAAGAGACAGCTTTTTCTACGGGCAACGATGAAAGAGGGACGGTGAAAGGGGGGGGGGGGCAACCGGGAAAGAGAGAGCCACGGGCAACGCCGGGTACCCCATGCTAGTTATATATAAAATCCAGCCATCTGCTTTCGTTGTTTTGTGAGTAATATTTTTAAAATAAATAAAGATACATTATTAATTATTATTCACCTATACGTCTGCCAAATATCCGTATTCCCCAACATTGTATTGTAAATCGATGTTAATATTTTAATATTTAATCGTATTGATAGTTTCATTTTATTAGTGGTGTCACTCTTTAAAAGAAAACACGAATTTGGATGGTAGAGTGTTTTGAAAAAGTATAGTGCAACATATAACAAGAGGGGTTATACGTTTGTCTGGATTGCCAGTATTAGACTGGGATGATTACAACACTGAAAGGCATGTGCTGCCAGTATTTATATCGAGCAGAAGAATTTATGTATTCTGTAAGGTATGTACCATAACATCCACTCCCAGGAATTACCTCCACAGTAGCGTTTTCTTTTTGAATTGATAACAGAAATAACCCGAGATGTCCGTTTTCTTTTAAATTGTCACTGTACTCGGGTTTCTTGGAGTACTTGTATGTCAAAAGTATCGTATATTGTATCCATAACTTCTTCCTGTTCCTGGGGAGTGTTGTAGGTGTCATCTGACAGTCGCTTCATAATTGTATCTATGAGAGAACTAAGGGCCTTGGATTATGTAAACTGAATTTTTAATTCTATTTCATATCGTACCAAGTTCCTAGAAAGATGTGTTATTTCTAAACATCTGGAAAAATACATTTTCCTTTCGGATATAAGTTTTTTTTGATACAATAGAGGTTCGTTTTGTTTGGTTTGTCTTGCCACCAATTTGTCAAAAACGGATCTTATCTTACGCGCAAATATTATTTCTGCAGGAGATAATAACGATGGTATGTTAACATTTGCCGAGATCCTGTATACCTATAAAACTGCTACAGGGCTTTTACGTGGGAGTGCCACACGATTTTCTCAGGGGTCCCTTTAAAGTGTGCACAAAACGCTCAGCCTAACCGTTTGACCTAGGATGGTACGAAGGAGTTGTGGTGTGTCTTAGCTTGAACATCTCACATAATTCTTTATAGTCAGCGGACGTAAATCGAGTTCCGTTATCACTGACCAAACAATCGGCCGAAGAATTCGTGAAGGGAGTTTATAATTACCTCCGTAGTGAGATTTTTACATCGGAACACGTCGGGCCATTTGGTAAAACTACCTACTACATTAGATAGTAAAAACCCTCTAACGGACCCGCAAAGTGCAAGTGTGTCCTTGAACAATGTCGGTCCGTTTTTTGCCACGGACTATATATAAGCTTCCTTTTCCATTTGGAAGTAATTTTTATCAGTTGGAAGTACAGCCTTTGGACGTATTGGCGATGTTTTCAATGTCCTGATCCATTTCAGGCCAGTATACGTAGCAGCACATTAAGCGTGTTATCCTCCTTGTCCCGGTGTGGCCGATATCAAAAAGCTTCAGGATTCTCCTCTGTAGACTTTTGGGGATGACGACTCTCTCGCTGTACATGAATACATCGTCACATAGAGTAATATTTCTAAAATGTGTTTGGCATTTTCTGTAATATTCGTCTTTGTTATTTTAATTAACATCGAGGGAGTAATGTTTTTATTTACTGTAGGGTCACGGGGACTTCTCTTATTGTGTTGCACAAAATAGCATTTATTTCCCCGTCATTTCGTAGGAAAACTATCACGGAATCGTCTAGTGGCTCTCTATGTCTCGGAACCAGTGATAGATTATTTTGAAGGGTAGAATTTCCATCTTAAAATTGTAGTTTAGTAATATTTTCCCCCTATTTCCGCAGTCTATTTGCCGTGTATACAAGTAGAATTTTTCTTGAACCTAAAATGGTGAGTAATTGTTTGTGATCAGTCTGCAACGTGAAAAAAATTCCCTGTATGTAACGGTGGACCTTGTTTATTGCAAAGATTATTCCTAAAGCTTCCCCCTAAAGCCTCTTTGTCAGTGTGGGAGTAATGTTTATCAGCTGGAAGCAGGGTCCACGATGCATGAGCAATGGGCTTGTGAGTTTCGTCTGGCATTTTATGAAGGATGCGTGCTCGCAAGATTCGAACCCACTTACAGAATCACCCTAGACTTCGTAAGCTAACGCAAGAAATTACACGTAAAGAAAGGGAATTAAGTTCTTTCTATGCTAAGGCACAGACAGTAGACTCTCGATAGCGTTCACCGAACATTCCTGGAACATGGCAAATACGTACGTGACAGTCTATTTTTAACTCTCTGAACAAGACTCAACTTCTATTTTCTTAAAGAGGCTGATAACAATATTTATTAAAGTAAATATTAAATTATTTTTGCCTACAGACATCGGAACATAGCATATAGCTAGGTGACAGTCAATTTTTAACTCCTCGAACAGGACTCAACTTGAATTTTCTTTAAGGATTTAAAACATATATATATATATATATATATATATATATATATATATATATATATATGTGTGTGTGTGTGTGTGTGTGTGTGTGTGTGTATGTGTGTGTGTGATCCATCACACCAATTTGTAAATAACTGTACATCTATCAGTTTTCTTTCTTTTTTTGGCTTTTTTTTTCTCTTGATGTGTCTATGTTTATTCATTATCATCTGACCCTCTATCAAATATCAACTGTCTATTTACAAATAATATCCGTCTCGACTAATGACAGCACCAGTGCCGGCATCCGAATTTCACTCTTTCCTGTAATCCACCTGATAGCGTGCGATTGTGACAATTAATAAAGAACCAATTAGATCTTTAGAAGGACGTTAATGTTCAGCCAGTCATTTATAAATCTAAACAGCGGGACTTATTCTTTGCGCCCCCTCCCGTTTAACCACAATTCACAGAGACAAAGCTAACATTCCGATTTCGGGCTGTGGGTGGCAAAAGAAGACCCCTTCCGCCCACTCCCAACACAATCATCGAGAGGATGACGAAAAATAACAGTGAGGTTTATTATCGCTTTCATTTGTCTGTCTTTTTAATTTTCAACGTTTCCATTATTTTATTTACGTTTCTATTGTGTCTTTATTTTTTGTTTACTTTGGTTTGCCCATTTCTGTACGGTTTTATTCATGGGCAAATAGACCCAGCGTTTATTTCGTTTTTATTTCGCCCCAAATAATACACGCTGTCACTGAAACGTAAGGGGCTTCTGTGAATTAGGGGCCAGATTTTTAGGGGCATCGCAAGTTGGACGTTGTGCGGCGAGATGCTTTGATTACATTCAAATTTCTGCATATTTGTACAGTCGATGAAACAGGGGGCTAAGAAGGAATTCCGAGGGCAAGCTGTTTGAAGAAAGAAGACATTAGATTAGCAAACCTACCGGCATCTGTGGACCTCTACAGTGAAGTGGGTAGCTAATGGGTGTGATTTTTGTTGTCCGGGTGTCAATAGGTTGAACCATTTTGATTGAATTCAATGCAGATCTCATTTTTATTTATTTTACTACCGAAATACCGTGATTTTATAAGGATTTAATGAGAAGCTTTATCTGTTTGCGTCAAGCCTATAACACAATATTACCTTTTCATTCTTATGTTATACATCTTTATAATAAGACTTTTCTCTATTACATCGACGACTACACCTTTCTATTCTGAAGTTGCAAATATACTGGGAAATGTACTTTCAGAATATACATTTGTTTATAGGGATCTATCTAAAAAGAACGAGCAAGAGTTCTTAAAAAATAAACAGAGTATAACTGCAAGTTTATCTATCTATCTATCTATATATATATATATATATATATATATATATATAGAGAGAGAGAGAGAGAGAGAGAGATATGCCCATATATATATACATATATATACATTATATATACATTATATAAGTATATATACACATTATATATATACATTATACATATATATACATTATATATATATATATGATATATATACATTATATATATACATGGTATATACATACATTATATATACATTATATATATATCATATATATACATCATATATATATACATTATATATATACATTATATATACATTATATATACAATATATATATCATATATATATACATCATATATATATATACATTATATATATATACAGTATATATACATTATATATACATTATATATATATATATATATATATATATGTATATATATATATATATATATATATATATATATACATTTATATATATATATAAATTTATATACGACAAATTTGAAGGTAATACAATGCAGAGGTGTAACAAACTGAAGAATCTCTGCATTGTATTTTCTTCTAATTTGTCTTTATATACACATTAAGCAATGCTTCACGCAAACTACATCAATCTCTTATGTATATATATATATATATATATATATATATATATATATATATATATATATATATATATATATATATGTTGAAATAATTCGGTCTATATCTATAAGAATCGGTGAGTTAAAAATTAGAAATCTGATAGAGTCCATATTAAAAGATGCAGGATTTTTTAAATAAATGAAAATATCTATTAATTTTTTAATCAAATATATTTCGGCATAACATGCCTTCCGCAGTATTTTACATACATTCTCTCTTCTATTTCGAAATCTATTGACGAAGCCGTCGACAATACCCGAGTCCTACCGATGGTAATGGAGAGATAGTTTTAAAAGTCCGCGTAAGTGTAGTTGTCACGTTGGCACATGTGTGTGTGTATTTGTTGCAATAATTCGGGCTAGAATTATAAGCATCGGTGAGTTATAAATATGAAATCGGATAGAGACCAGATTACACGATGCAAGATTTTTTATAAATAAATGAAACAGTTATTTATTTTTTTAATCAAATATATTTCGGCATAACATTCTTTCTTCAGTGTAGTTCAGACATGTGTCACCATTGCCGAAATCGATCGGCGATTCTGTCGAGTATTCCCGAATATTTTCGTTTTAATTTATAAATTCATGAAAGCCTAATAACAATGTAGTTTGATTTTTCAATAAATTATTTTTTCATATCTAAGACATTTGAGCTTTCGACATAAATATGTCCTTTTGAAATAAATACATTTTTTCTCCTTTATTCAATCATCCTTCCTATTGGTGACAAAAAAAGTATCTCGTGAAATGTGTCCATTTTATGGGCAAAACTGTTGAATTCGAATGTCGGCGTGTAACAGGTAACTGCGCGTTTTTAGATAATTAAATATTCACATGTTGAAACATGGTTTGGTATTTGAATTACAATTTAGAAATTTATAACAATGTGGTTATATATATATATATATAGAGAGAGAGAGAGAGAGAGAGGGAGAGAGAGAGAGAGGGAGGTGGATAGAGAGAGAGGGAGATTTATTATCATATAATTTCATACAAATGTATTCCCAAGACAAGTCATCGGATTTACAATAGTTTAAAAAATGTGTACAGTAAACAAAAAAAATCAGGTAGTTTACTATAAAAACATATTTTTCTAGTCAAAATCGGAACAGAGAAAAGTGAGGTCTGTCCCATGGGGTAAATAAGGTCTTAAAGGATAAAACAAAATTATTTGTTATTACTTTGTAATTTCTCCTGATATATTTTACAGCTTTAAAAAAAAATAATAATCTAATTTAATGGCATTAATATATGCATTAAGTTTTATATCTAAATAAAACATATATTTTCTACTTTGCTGGGCGATAAATAACAGACATACAACTCTGCTGAATTTATGATTCGCTCTAACATTTTGGGGAGTTTACTAAGGCCCATAACTCGGCCGATTCACCTCTACAATGTATTGTAATAAATATACGCTTGTGTACCCTCATTAATGGAGTACATTAAGATTATGACCTCTAAACTACTTTATTTTCGCCATAGTAACTTTTAAACACTGGAATTATATTGCAGCATTATTTTACGGCGATATTATTTCAGCCTTTTTAATGTGACTCGGCAAAGAAACAAAACAATTTCGTTGTCTTAATTATTAATGCAAAAATTGGTAAGGGGATTGTAATTTGATACGTTGGTACTAGTAAAATTATTATTACATATTGTTTGGAAACGGTATGAACTCCCTTTTTCCTCTTCAGTTATGTACTATTTAGGAGGGCCGGTTCAATGAATCACTTACAATGCATATTGCTTTTAGGCGTTAATCATAATTACATCATTGTATACATTTGTATCGTGCACTACAACACCTCAGACGTGGCGGTGCATGTGTGCGGGTGTATGGAGGGATTATATCAGGTGGGATTTGGGAACCTTTCGAGAAGCGTGAGAGCTTCAAAAGATCCGGTGGTTCGACAGCCAACAACAAATGAAGACACTTTGTCTCATGCTTCAGCAATTCTGAGTGTTAAAAATGTTTCCGAACGTCATGGGGGCTGCGTTGTTTTATGACGTTGTAGGCATGTCCACGTGTATTAAACAAATGGAGATAATAAAAAAAAACGTGCTCATACTAATGAGGGTGACTATCCAAACTTGAAGACGGTACCGGAGAGTCGACTGTCCTTACAATCACAACACTTCCATTTAAACAACGATACATGCATTGATACATGCTCTTTCTTTTTGTCTTCATAGAGCTATTTCTTTTCCTGGATATGAGCAGTTAAACACGAGTCAGACCTGTTCTGTTCATTAACCCACTAATATTGTTGGCAAAAGGTATGAGCCTCACAAATATTCTTCCCTCCATATGAAAATCCGACAGAATATATAGATAATATTAAATTTAATAAAAGGATGAAACAAAGACATCTAAGATGAACAGAGTGAGGTCAACATGGATATTTTGTCTTAAATGAACATTTAATCAGGCTTTTTAGGGTACATGTTTCTAGGAAGCACGAACTATTTCCAATACCGTACCGTACATAAAACCACGGTAATGCTTCCCTGACTGATGAGTCGTATTCAAGCCCAATATCAACAAGTACTTGTCGAGCCGTGGTATTAAGTAATCAAATTCTCCCATTTCCACCGATTGTTTCCAATCTTCTCATAGTATTGTTCATAAATCCAATTTACAATCTCATTAACCCTTATCCTAGAGTGAGTTTAAGCTTAGATAAGTGGTAACTCATTAGTTTAAAGATTCGTAAACTAAATAGTGCGTGTTTTATTATTAGCATATAAGGAATCGTTTATAGATGTTGTACTTTGGTATTAAATAATCCAAAAGGGGTTGACGTGTCGTAAAACAGCTGAACCTGGCAATTATTTGTTCATGTTATTTATGTTTTCTTTATCCTACGTTAAATAGTTCATTTTATCAACTAGCAAATATATGCCACCCCAGACGTATATTTTTACTAAGTGTTGTGGATTTTATTATAACGAACGCACATATATTTCATTGCCTCCCCCTAAAAAAAGAAGAGGCAATGCATGTGTCGATTGTGTCATTAGAATAGAAAAGATAATGTATTACCTATGAAAGAGAAGGTAATGCCTGGAAGGATGCGCTAAAGACAACAGAATAAATACTACGCTACCTCCGAGAGAAGGGGTAATGACTTGGAGGATGATATCATGACAACAGAATAGATACTACACTACACCCTCTGAATCGGGCATTGAAAGATAGTACATTAGTCTGAAATAGTATAGATAACCGGATCGTGCATTAAAATATAGTACAATAGTACAATTAATAGAAGTAAGAATATAGTTTCGTATTCAGACAGACAGATGACAACTCTCTATTTATTATATACAGGGTGGGCCAAAATAAGGGTCCTATCTTTAAATTTGAATAACTTGAATTTTAATAACTTCCACAAAATAAAAGTTAAACTCACCAAACTTTATGTGTGTGTAGACTGACCCTTCGGAGATTTTTTGAAATAAACAAAACAAATTTTAGCCGAAAAACACTTCTTAAAACTTACAAAAACTAAAGTATTGTTTTTTACACTGTTTTGAGTTTTTTAAGCAAAAATAATGTTTTCTAAATGAGGGTACGTTCCTTAGGGCTAATACGGCTCATGCTTGCTTCGGAAGGGGTCCTTTACTCATTCTAAAAAAAATTTTTTAAAAAATCAATAAATAAAAAAGTTATGAATTTTTTAAAATATGACCCTTGTTTTTGCCCACCCTGTATTAATTTCTTCTTTTTTGTCTATATTGTCTTTTATCATTACATTTTTTAAATGTTATTACTCTCTTTATTTATTCAGTTGCCAGCACACTTTCCTATTTCTTGTCTTATTTTCTCTCTCTTCTTCTCTCTCTCTCTCTCTTTCTCTTGCAACTGCGTTAACTTGATCCATCTTCTGATTTCCATTTGTATTTGATCATATTAACTTCCTATTTAATTGTAAATGTCGCTTACGCCTTTATTCTTTATTCTTATACTATTTGTTCAGTTATACACACACATACACGATTTCTTTCATTTTGCCTTTCTATTTCTTACAAATTCCTTCACCTCTTCTCTATCCATTTTACTAATCTTTCTATTCGCCCATATGCCCTATTTTGTCATTTTCTTTGTATCTTCCTATCCGTCTATTCATTCGTTTCAACTCCCTCCTCATTTGCTCTTTCTCTTTCTGTCTCCCCCCCCCCCCTATCTCTCTCTTTCTCAAACACACACACTTTGTGTCACTCACTCTAACGTACCCACTATCTCCTTCGGAACCTCCTTCATATATCACTCCATTTCCCTAACCCTTCCTCTCGATCATATTACCTTTCTCCACATTCTTAATAACCATAATTAAACTGACCCCCCACAACCTTTCCCGTTTTCTTCGCCCCGCCGCTGTTAACACAGAATACCCGTCAATTATATCGCAATGAAAACAACAACAGTGGAGAGCAATCATTGTTTATTTGACAAAAACAACCCTCCTGGTGACAATAGCCAAGGTGTCAACCCTACAATCAGTGCAATAAAATCGATTATCGACCCTAGTGAACATGTGATGGATTCGAAAAGACGCTACTATGACAGCCGGTCAAGTGATTTAGGTACAGACCTGTTTTTAAACTGACAATGTTGCTGGTTGTCAAGTGGCGTTTACAGACAAAGGGCGTGTGACGGAACAAAACAAATCATTCATGGGGCACGCCGAAAATATTTAAATACGCCGGTCATACAAAGATGATGAGGTTGGGATTTTGAAAAAAGTAAATATTTTGAAAGAGGCTGGAAAAGTTAAGTGATCACTGTTGAATAAACTTGTAATTATCTGGATCCTTGTAGGTAGCATCACACACTAACAGTGGTTTATACAATATACAACAAGAAACTAGAAACTAGACCATAATTTCCGTTGTGTGCTATAGGTGTGCGCTTTCTTTTATCATACAAGTTTAATACTAAGTACTTACTTCAAATTGTATCGGAGTACAAGCATAGTTTCATAGTTTTCTTATTTATTAATGAAAGTATACTATTCTTCTAATCATTTCATACCAGTCGAGGATCCATCCTCGACAATAATTCTGATAGGGTGCGCAGTTGCGGCGCCAGCTGCCCTGCTTTATCGGGCTGAGATATGGTTCTGTGCAGTCCTAGGAAGTCCACCCTCCTAGGTCTTATCTTCTCTTTTTGAGAAAGAGTTGCTTTATCGTCACTTCTCTGAAGCCCCCCTACTCGGGAAATGACGATGGGGCTACTCAGGCCTTTTGGCTAAGATCAAAGTGTAGTATCTGTTCCGATGGATACTACACCCCATAAACTGGTATTGTCTTGGCATTCGGGGCTTGATTTACGCCGGTCTATGAGTCGGTCCTGTGCAGTTCTAGGAGGTCCACCCTCCCAGGCCTTGCCTCCCATCTTTAGAGTGGAGTTAGTTTATTGCTTACTGCCTGAGGCGCCCCTACCGGGGAATGCCAACGGGGCATCCCAGGCAATTTTTAATGGCCAGAGTGCTCACTTTCACGGGCGCTGGCTTTTCAAACCCAACTTTCCCGACCCTACCTTGGGTAACATCTTACTTTTGGGAGTAAGATAAAATTGACCTTGTGTCTAATCTCCTGGAGATGAGGTAAATAAATACTCAGGCATTTCGAGTGGGGTTAAAGTTAAATAGCTCTAGTGTGCTAGCCTTTCTATACATACCCACCCGCCCTGTGCCACATCTTTCTGTCGTGGGAAGGAACGTAAATTCTATACTGACCCGTAAGAAGATCGTTAATGATTAAAAAAAAAATTCCAGATCTTTCGAATCTGGGAAATTGTTTCCGATGTATTAATATTTTTTCATATTTCTTTTTATGGCAGAATATTTGTCAGGAATTTATTTTACAAAAAATAAAACATTTGGGACTATAAATTAGTTTATGTCTGATATTTTTTTAATAGTTGAAAGGTCGTTAAATAACCAACTAACAAACAAAACAAAAAATTTCTGTCTATCTATGCCCTGACAGAATAAGCAGTTCGGGGTTTGAATTGAAGAGTTTGAATACACAATTCGACAAACCCAATTTGTTTTAATTGAGACATTAAACAATAAAAAAGAATATATTAAATCTAGACTTCGACTAAAAGCTTATTTAAATTAAAGGCAAAAATAAATTAAGCTGTTATCATATTATATACAACATGATTTTGGGGGGGGGGGTGGTCAAGTGTATTAATGCAGCACTTTTTGTAGTGATAGCTTCATGATTTTCAAAATGGCGTTTATAGTATTCTGCATTCGAACTCTTAAATTATTTCACATTCGTAGAATGCTTGTCTCAGAAAGGTGTATGTTCGCGATATTTTTTCAGACTAGATTAACTTATTAACTACCGACTTCAATGTACCAAAAGGTTTAGATAACAGCTTTATTAAGAAAACACTGCAATAATATTGTAATTAAAAATCTCTAAATCCAGTGGCCCTACGGATAAAAGTGTTAAATTATAATCAGTTCCAAGTGAAAGTCTTCTGGAGGTGGAAGCTTAAATTTTCAGTACGGGCGATACTAAGAATGCAATTGCGATTATTGCTTTATTTAGGACTTAAACCAAGTCATGGCTGACAGAACGAGAGCAAGCTACTCCCGTGGATAAAAAAGGGTTCTTTTCAAAATCCCGTGCAGATTCCCGAGTTCGACATAAATATTTTCACAGTTTGACAAGACGTAGCTGAAGAAGTTGGATGGTACATCGGCCGAGAAATTGTGAGAATAACATCCAAGATGAGAACTGTAGTTTGAATAATTCAAATAATACAAATTTGCAATCTTCACCTGAAAAAATTTAGAAACAGTCTAACACTTTGTTTTACTTTATTAAATTACTCCTTTTTTACTAGAGAAAACGCTGCAAAATAAAAGAACACCGAGTCTCAGTAGAATATATATTAAAAAGTTATTTTCATTGTTGATACTTTAACACAACGAACTTCTTTTTATAGGGAATAAGTATTTTTTTTCAAATTGGCTCTCATGAAAAGTTGGAAGATTGACTATTCTTTATACATTATCGAAAATAGTTTATTTAAATTTCTTCAAATTATCTGATTTATTTGGGGTTAAATAAATATTGCATGCTATAATTCAGATGATAATTTTATTTTCTATGTTGCATTATTGATGTAGATAAAACATCCAATTGTTTGTAATATGTAAAGATAATATAACATTCTTGTAAAATATACCGGAATGCATTTAATTAATCGAGTATATTTTTAGATCATCCAACACTTACATATATCCTTATTTTTTTTAACAATTATGTTATATACATGCCCGACGTACAACAGTTTTAAATGTCGCTATAAATATAGAATTGAATTTATTTAGTAATATCTAAGATAATATTGTCGTTTCAATATATCAAGTGAATAGCAAGAAATAATAGCGTCGAGTTAAACTATCTACTAAAATATTTTCAAAGTAGAAAAAGATTTGTTAAATCCACGCGAATTTCCGATGATATGCGTTAGTATAACTAGTAGTAACAATAACAAAAAAAATGTAGTATTATTATTATTATTATTATTATTATTATTATTAACAATAATAATAATAATAATAATAATAACAATGATGATGATGATGATGATGATACTACTACTACTACTACTACTACTACTACTACTACTACAATATATATATAGGTATAACATTTTTTTATTTTATTCATACAAACATTATTTGGCTAAACATTTGCAAGACATGTTTCAGTCCAAGCTATAAGACAGCCGGACTTCATCAACGCCAATGTATTTTCTTTACAACCGGCAAATGAAACTGTAAAAAAAGATGTTGGAATCGATGAAGTCCGGCTGCCCTATAGCTGTAACCGAAAACTGTTTTCAAATGTGTAGCTATATAATGTTTGTATAAATAAAAGTATTTATACTTATAAAACACTATTTCTTGTATTGACTAGTTTTATATAAACAAAGTAAATATTTTCTGGATCATACCATGTAGATGTAAACTTTACCTAGATTATACATATATATATATATATATATATATATATATATATATATATATATATATATATATAATGTCATGTTTTTTTGGAAATGTGAAAAAAAACCAATAAAAACACATGGTTATTGGAATATGAAATGAACCTGAAATATATATATATATATATATATATATTAAATTATATTTACCTACAGACGACGTCGTTTCGAGCTGTTTTACTTTCAGCAGTGTGTGGAAGTGATAATTTCAGACGGTCATAAAGCGCGAAACCGGTTTACAGACCCACATTTGCCTCCGCATGATTTCACTCTATCCTCACGGCCATAGGAAACTTCCATGTGAATTTAAGTTATATTTATCCCGATTAGATTGGTAAATATAAACAGACTAAGATAGATAAAAGTATGTATAAACAGCCATGAAACGATTGAGTAAGATAGATGAATAGGTACAAGTAATAATTGATAGCATTAAATTCTTCTCAATATTAAAAAATCAAAGTGCGACTATAAAGTAATACCGTTCGGAATTCTACCGGAGTGTTGGTTACAGACACAACATCTCTATTACAATATAATATTAGATATTAGTGGTAGTTATATTGGTAACAACATTAGTTAGTATTAGAGAACATTAGTGTTAGTACTATGAGTATGAGAATACTTAAAGGGGATAGCATCATCCAGAAATCGACTGAAAGGGTACGGAGAGTACTGAAATCCTTATGAGGTTTATCATCACCTAAAAACTACTGGCTGCTATCAACGTTAAATCACTGGTGGGGAGACATCAAGTGAATGATCATCAATAGTGATTCGAAGGAGCGGATAATACTACAAATCTGAAGAGACTCGTTGTCACTCAGATCGCAGGAACTCCTACCTGTTTAGCCAGTTAGTGAGCACTGGTAATGGCTTGAGTAAGAAATAATATAATAAATTAAACCTAAAAACCGTTCAAGACGTAATTTAGTTGAAATGAATGACTCTCTCCCTGGGGAATTATTTTGCTTTGATAAGCTCTTTGGAGTGAAAAAGACTAACATCATATCTTCGCTGGAAAAATAGTTGGATCATTCTACCGCTCCAGAAAGTATATCCCTCCTAATATAATCCTAAGAGATTCACCCTAAGATGCATTATTTCCGCCACATCTGGTATGAGGCTGTTCGGAGCACATATTAGTGGCTTAACAGAGTACAAAATCGACTTCGAAACCTAGTGGATTATAGCATTGTCTCTTCTTTACAGGCCCTCTCTAACAGTAGAAATCTTGCTAGTCTTTTTCTACCGTATCGCTATTTCCATCGTAAGTGCTTAAATGAGCTCTAATCTCTATACCTACTTTGCAAAACACGCACAAAAAAAACTCGATTACTACCACCACTGCAAAATATTTCCATTCTTCCTATGTGTACCTAAAACCAAACGGAGTTTCTATGAACAGATTTTCTTCATAAGAACTCCCCATCTGTGGAACACACCGCCGCGGTACTGATGCCATATAGAATACAACATGTTCGTCTTCATGTCCAATGTCAACAAATAATTGTCGAGATTAAGTGATTTTTTATTTTGTCCCTTCCGTCAATCATTTTCGATCCGCTCACAGTAGAGTTCAGTATCCAAATTGACAATCACATTAATCCTTATACTGAAATAGTGTTTAACTTTATTTAATGGTTACTCATCAGTCTGAAAAGAGCCTCTAATCTAATAGTTCCATCACTGGCTACTAAGCTCCAGCCCCTGTCTATTGTTTCATTCCTGTACTTGTTTACGAGTACTTCAATTAAATGTGCTCCGATAAACTTGCTGCACTGGTGCCCTCTCGGCGTAAATATTTCCGACTAACCCGACGATCAGTAAAATCCCACACCTTCAAAGTCGAGGTCCCCAGATTGCGGAATAGTTTCTACTTAAATAGCTTTTTTCCTCAGACTGCCAGCCTTTAGAATTCCCTCCCGGCTCCCCGTTTCCCTCACTGTACTAATATGCAGCAATGTAAATGTAATATGAACAAACATTTCGATGCACAACTCTCCACTTAGGATGACCTTATACATATTGGCCCTAATAAAGTGTCAGTGGAAATGTGCCTTGTTTGGAGTGAATAACATTTAGAATAAATAAATAAATAAACAAGAAAAAGATAAATCGATTGTGCTAATTGACACACCAACACCGTAGGTCGATATTTAGCAAAAAAATCGAAAATCAAATTGACTATAACGACTTGAAAACAGATTATTCAACAACTGCATCCTTGGACTATTCACTAAATGTACTGTCTATCAAGCTTCGACTGTTTCATAACACTCCATTAAGTGAAAGAAGAACGGACGTCAATATATTTAAAATGTTGTATATAATGGGAATAAACTTAACATAGTTCCATATCTCTGAAACAAGTTTTCTTCAAGGGGCTTCTGTTTAATTATAGGCATGTGGATGTCCGATAAAAATATGCTTGTACCCTTTTAATAGAAACAACTTGAGAAACGAATATAACCTAACAGGCTTAAAGATAAGACCAGATGAAAGCCTTGAGAAACCTTGCATCAATAAAGTTTGAGGTCCAGTTCTTGATGAATGCCCCGATCTCAAACTAACACAATATTTAAAACATGAAAGATTTTACTAAAATTTAATAATTATTTTCGAACTCATCCAATTTATTTATGAACACAAAATATGTTCATTATTTAATTAATGTGTCTTTAAAATTGCACGGCGTTCTTTTTCATAATGTGGCATTTATATCAATAGATGAACCCAGTGTTTCAAATTAGCTCAGAGAAACCTGATTAAATCTAAAAAAAAATCATCTCTGCTTTATCATATTTTAGTTTTGTAATGGACGCCAAGATAAAAAATACTATGGTGACACTATAGTTTTGGGGTACTGGGGTACAAACTATATTGGTAAATATGGCATTGTTTGGAAGAAAATGACCAGTGCGTAAATGGGTTTACGGACGGGGTCAAAGCAGGTATAGAAGCACATGTCCCCATGCGAAAATTCTACAGCAAACCCTAACCTCCACAATGGTTCACCTCGAACTACGCAGCTGCTATTGCTCAGAAGCCGACAATTCAACCGCCATGAGCAAACTACACATAGACATAAACTTCTAGTGTCAATGAATCATTGTAAAACTGTAATAAATGAAGCAAATATAATTATGCAGAGATTACCAGAAAACACAGTCATTCACAGAAACTAGGTACTCGTGATTTCTGAGAAAATCTCTAATAGTCTAGTGAACAATGGGCAATCAAAAATTCCCCCGCTATCCAACTAGCGTTTCGCCTCTACTTTAGACTCCGCAAACCAATCCCTCTCCAATTTCCCATTGCGGACTGCAACAACACTTGATTACCTGACCATCACTCCATCTCATGTCCGAAACATCATAAAAACGTTGACACCTCCAAAGCATGTGGGCCTGATCTTATACTCGTAATAGTAATAAAAAAAATTCTCTACAAACTCTACAACAAATGCCTTGCCGAATCTTGCTTCCATAATTGCTGGAACAGTGCCTCTGTAGTACCAGTCTTCAAGAATTGTTCGAAAAGTCGTTGAATCCTTAATTATTCTAGCAATAGTTCGTCACCTCGTAAAAGCTTCACTTCTTTCTGGCCATAAGTATGGATTTAGGCAAAACTGATCTACGACAGATATCCTAACGGTCATCTCTGAACGTATCTCCGATACACTGGACAAGGCAGGTGAAACTAGGGCGGCAGCGCTTGATATACCCAAAGCCTTTGACAAGGTCTGGCATAAAGGGCATCTCATAATTTTTTTTATATGGTATTACTGGACGAATATTCAACATAATTATATTCTTTTCTAACCAAAAGAAACATCCAGGTTATCCTCGATGGCCGTTCATCAAAACAACATGACGCAAATCCAGTTGTACTCCAAGGATCAATTCTTAGACTGTTATTGTTTATTATGTTCATAAACAACCTCCTTGATGGCATTGTGTCTGAGATAGTTACATTTGCTGACAACACCACGCTCTACTCTCTTTATGGGGGTAAAACGGACGCGCAATTATCCGAGGCGATGGCTGAATCCTTAGAAAGTGACCTCCAGTCTGTAGTTGAATGTGGTCATAAATGGATGGTAACATTTAATTCTGCTAAGATAAAGCTCCGTTTGTTCAACAACTAAAATAACCCTCTTCAAGCACTGATTGGCATGGCAAATAAAACTTTGCCTGAGAGGCCAACGTTCAAACTCATAGGCCTTACATTTCTAGGTAATATTAAGCAGAAAAATGCATAGAATACATTGCCAAGTTTGCTGCAAAGAAGGTGGCCCCCTCTACCGAGCTAGAAAACAACTCACACTTGACAGTATTCTATATATCTACAAATCCACCATCCGCAAATACATAGAGTATTGTTGTTACATCTGAGTTGATGCCCCATCCATTAGAACCTGCTGCTCTGGTTCCTCTATCGACGTAAATACACTCGACCAATCTTACAATTAGCTAAATCCCATCGATTAACTGTGGAGGTCCCCAGATACCGTAGGGCCTTCTACTTTATTAGCGTATTTCCTCGAGATGCCGGCTTTTTGGAACTCTTTCTCTGCTCCATGGTTCCCCGACTGTACGACATGAAGAAATTAAAATTAATGTAAACAAGCATTTCGCTGCACAGCTCCCAATTCAGGATGACCCTTAAAATTTTCACTCTGATTCTCCAGAGCTCCTTACGTCTATAGTGGCAACTTGTCTGGTTCGGGGTGAATTCAGTTAAAAATAAGAAGGTAACATACTACGGTAGAGTTATTTCAAATAAAGTCGATGAAGTCTTATGAACAAACATAGGAAATTTCAAAATTCAAGCAAGCAAAAATGTTATAGTGACCGCGAGCGCCGGGCTAAATAGTAAATTTAATTACATGAGCATTGGTGCATTGATAGTACGAGCGTCTCCATTGTGCAATAAAACACCACACAAGGAGAATACACTTATTTTATGAATTACTTTACTCATGTGCGTAATCCAAACTGCTACACAACGTGGTTGGGTACACATTTCTGCCACTGGTCACGGTCAGTTTTTCAGCTGTCAGGACCTCCACATAAAGCTAAACCTTTATTTGATCGGTCCATCTTTTTGTTTTTCGTCTTATTGATCTTTCGTGAATTAATTCTTTCTTTATATAATCTATGTACATTGCTGGGGTCTGGTAACCGGGAAAAAATATTCAGCCCACGATAATCTCTTTTTTCGAATAATGTAGTTAATGGATTTTTTAACATTATGTTTCTATTAACTTCTACGAGATAACAGAAATATTCTCTCTATTCTCTAGTTGTGATGACCTCAGAGGTTTATGGGCAATATACGGAGATTTGTGCAGAAGAGCAGACGTCGATGGGATGGCCACGTTGAAAGAATGGATGAGAGTTATTTGGTTAGTAGATGTAGAAAAGTTGAGGTAGCAGGTTTAATTCACAGGTGAAGGGCAAGGAAACATAGTAGGAGGTGATAAAAATAGACTTAAGAGAAAGAGGGATAAATAAAGAATCATCTACAGATAGGTTACTTTAGAAGTTATTTTTTCAAAGCCGACTAACTAATGCGAGCATAAAAAACAGACGTTAAACCGAATATGATGATATGATGACATGTCTAATGCAGAACATAACTTTTACATTTGAATATACAAGTAGGTATTTTTGGAACTTCTTTAGCTAGGGATCCATATCGACATAAATGTTTCTGATTGTGATTCACGGAACAGACCGGAAATGGCATTAACCGAAACAATGTTTTCTTTTTGTCCTAACTAAAGGTTAGTGTCAATGTTCCCCTTTCTTGTTTAAATGGGTTTAATATTTTTTCTTCACATCATTAATTGAATTTATTTTATTTTATTTTGATTTTTAGCAATTTTTTTTTAATTGAATTTATTTTTTTAAGGGAAAGTTTTTTTAACACTAATCATAAAAACCTTACTTGTACTAGCCTCTACGGTCGAGAAAAAAGCTTCCTACATTTTCATATATAGGTAAAATACGATTGGTAAACAGATTTTAATAAACGATTGGTAAACAGATTGGTAAGCAGATTGGTAAACAGATATGTCTATCGAAAGACTGCTTTTATCGCGATGAAATCCGTTTTGGTTTTGCAGTTGCATGCTTTCGTGTCGTCTGCCTTTTTACATTTTGTTCGTGCCTTTCAAATCGTAAACTGCTTCGGCTACTTCCTGTGTTTCCTTAATTGCAATCAGATATATTCGAATCTGTAGTGATCCCCAGTTAAAGACCACCGCCTTTTTCTAAAAGAGGGCGGATCACAATGGTCAAGTGGATTGCGAAGCGGACTGTCGACCTGAGTGTTCCAAGTTCGAACTCAGTCGGTTCCATAGTATAACTTTTGTTTAGGGAGGTTGACAACCTCCACGTGGCCTCTCCTGCAAGAATGCCAACAGGACAATTGAGCCGGTCAACGAAGCAGAATCGTGTTAACTTTCACGAATTTACTTTACTAACTTTTCGGAATATCACATAGTGTGTAATATAGAATGAAAGTAACAAAGAAAAATACCAACGGAATTTCGAACGGAATCTTTTATTAAATCCACGGGGGTAACATGCTCTCGTTCCATCTGCTATGACTGGCAAGAAGTCTTCAGTATTTTGCAATTCTTTGTATCGCCCGCACTGAGAGAGAGAGAGAGAGAGAGAGAGAGAGAGAGAGAGAGAGAGAGAGAGACAAAAAATATATACTAGAAAAACCTTCTCGCCCTCTGGGCAGCAATTAATTGGGCAGTGTATAATTAACTAATATATTTGTAACCCTAACCCTAAAAAAGTGGACCCCTGTCACACGAAAAAAATAACGCATAGAATTACGTACAATTTAGGTTAAATATATATGAAACTGACCCATCACTCTAAATTCTAAATATGCTTTCCTTCTTTCCATGTTCCACAGTGTTCACACGTAATAGCAGAATATATTTATTGGGGGTAGCGGAGTGTGTTAATCTTCAAATTTACCTATATTTTATTTTTTAATTCTTTTATTTTTTCATGTATATATATATATAAATATATATATATAAAATAAACGGTTATGAGACAAATGACTTACGTCCACCGAGACCAGATGCATCATAAGAACCTATCGCTTTTCTATAAAAAAATTACCCCACCCACTCTGACGCATATAAGTTGTTTGCCCTGCGGTCAAAATGTAAATAACTCTCGACACACCGATTCCAAGCACTTTCTTATAATCCTTTCAGATTTCTTTTAAACGGCATCAACCTAGTTGCGCTCAATGTCGGAAAATTCCGGAATTGTGGTCAACCTTTTGAATATACCTTATTAAAATAACATTTGTGGACTCTATCAGAAATGCGATTTCTACTCGAAAGATTTGTCTTATGGCTTCTGAAAACCAAGTGGTTTCGAAAATCCTCCCACAGACATACATATACATATATATATATATATATATATATATATATATATATATATATATATATATATATATATATATATTGAACATGTTTTAATGTATTGATAAAACGAACTTAAACCCACAAAAGTACAAAATACAAGGTAAGGCTATATAAATATACTTTATATAAACATTTAAAATGATCTAAACAAATCAAATTAGGTTTTGATGCTACCGTGTACCACGATGAGACCAAAAGTTCATAGTAAAATCTAATTGTCTAAAAAGAAATGGAAAACTAGATGATGCTGATCCAGAAAGATAAACCGCTTATAATCATCAGCAGTTTCTAACAAACATGCAATCTTGGCTCAAGGTTATAACGGTCTATCTACAGTTATGAACGCTACTAATTCTAAAGCTGAAATTTTTTTTATACATATACACAAAACTATGAAAAAATAACGACTTAAAATTATGATCACACCAGGTAGTAAGACGACTAACATTTTAGATGTTACGTTTAACCTCACAAAACACATATAAGCCATATATTAAAGAAAACTTTTATCCAGTATAATTTAATCCTAACTCAAATAACCTCCTTCTATTATAAAGCATATCTCTATGTTTATTAGCCATAGAATAAGCAACAATTCCTCAACTGAAGAAATATTTAATAACAATAGTTAACGCTTCACAGAACAGTTGCTATATAAACACTAAAATATAATATAATAGTATAAATAATAGGATCATGATAACAAAAACAGAAACCAGAAGATTATTTAGTTTACACACCGTTTAATCTGCTAGTTTAATCCAAAATTGGTCATTTATTTTCTTAATCTGATAAGATGACATTTTCTTACTAATGATCCATTACATGAGATATTCAATAAAAATACCATTAAACTTAGTTATAACTGTACAAAATATTTGGGGAAACTTATTAAGTGCTATAAGCGACAGATCCGGAAGCAGAATAATAGATATAATTAGCAGAATAGAATAGAGAATACACATGATAGTAACAGCAACAGAAATAATGAGTATAACTGCAGAGATAAAAATGACTGTTCAGTACAGGGAAATGCTTGACCAAGAGTATAGTATATTTAGAAACAGTATATACATAATCTAATCTACGTCTGGATAAGTTTTACTAGCTAGAAAAGTACTTATTTTAAATACAGCTAAAGGAACCATAAATATATTTCGGTAACCTGGATAAACATATTACACTTCATTATACAAATACGTATGGTCACTAAAGAAAAACAATACGGGCACTTCTACTGAAATGGAGCGGTCTGAAGAAGGCCGCAACCTTACGCTAAATGTGTAATTTGCCTAAATGAAAAATGTCTATTATTACATTATGTTAAATAAAAGAGATGAAGTGATATAACCCCAAATGTGTATTTTGCCTAAATGAAAAATCGCCATTATTACATTCCTTGAAATAGATAAGTTGTTAAATAAAAGAGATGAAGTGGGAATTAGTTGTAACATTTCAAACAGTTCACCCTGGATAATATAGTAGCACCCAATTTTATTTACTATACACTCCTGATAAACAATCATTAGTTATTATAAACATGTTATTGGGTTTGAAATAACAATACCAACCCCACTAGTTAAATATATGATACATACAATTATAATTCCTTTACTAATGTAATTAATATTAAATAAGTAATTAAGCTGAAATGTCCATAGTTAAATAAATGATTTAGAAAAAATTACAACAAATAGTTATATAAGTATAAAATCTAATAACAATAATTAAATGGAATAGTTTAATTAAATCTGTTTTACTTATTTGGAATATACCTAATTAGGGTTAATGATAAATCTTAGAATTGTTTGAGTTTTCAACGGTGTATTATTCCGTTATCTGATTGTGAGTTAACATATATATGAGGTTTATTATGATGATTTTGGAGTTTTTGTGGTATTTTCGTGTGCTTCTTTACCATTTTTGCAGACTTTTATATGTATCGTTGTCATCTTAATAATTGTGGTTGTTGACAGTAATATATTTATTGTGATCGCATGACTTTAATCATACATATTTATTAATGAATAAAATACATACATAAATTGCTTATTAAGTGTTGTAAATATGATTTAAAAAGTTAACTGCAATAAATTGAATAATATAAGATAGTAAGGACAACTAAATTTATTTTACTTTATCCGTATTGTGCATAGGTAAGTTTTAAATGAAGTAAGAAAGGTTCTGCCCTATTTTCGTCGACTATTTTTTATGTTGAAATGTATTTTATTTTATGACATTATCTAAGTAAGTGTCTGTGGTAATTATGTGTGAGCGTAATAATCGTTGTTGATATATCCGTTTATATCTCTTACTGGTGTAAATATATTCGCATGTAAAGTGTGTATCTATGTATGCTACAGAAAGTATGTGAGATAATCAGTGGCATATGTATGCGTCTGCATGTTAACATTTTCGATAAGTTTGAGCTGTAAGTAAAATATGTTATGTGATCGACGTGTGTATGTTTGTGAAAATATTTAGTAGTGATATAGAGTGTGCTTGTTTGCGTACGTGTCCTGGTTTGTGTGTATAAATTTATAGTCTGTTATGCATGTTTGTTGCTTGTTTCTATGTGACCGCTCTAATATGTAAGTCTTTGGGATATTACGGTAGGGAAGGGTGTGAATTCGGCTTGCTATAGCCAAGGAAAAGTTGAATTTCTTTGTACACTGATCCCCCCTCCTCACTGTTATAACCGTGAGCAAAGTATGCATGTCGGTTAAAAACTGTTGCTGATTATAGGTGTTTCGTCTGTCTGAATCATTAACATCTAGTTTCCCTTGCTTGGAGACAATTTGATTTAAGTCTGAACTTGTGGTCATGTTCGGTGCACGGTAGCACCGAAACATGAATTAGTGTGTGTAGACCATTGTAAATCTTTTTCCCTAATAGTAGAAATATTGATTTCTCAGTGGTCAGAAACAATTTTTCCCAAAGATAAGTAACATTTGAATCACTTGTTATTCTAGGATGGCAAAACGTTATTCATTTTTCATGCTACTCGTTTGACATCTTGAATTTTTTTTTACTTGTAAAATCTTTATCTATTCTAAACAAGAAAATTACGGATTTTCTACGTACATATCTTAATTATTTTCGCTTTTCAAACTTGTTTAATAAATATCTTTTAAAATAAATTATATAGTTTATACATTATTAGGTTTCATCGTTGTAGCTTCAGGATGTTACGTTTATTGATATCTTTTTTATTATTTCCATTTGAATGCGGAAAATTATTGTACGTATCTTGTGATAACCGTTCTACTATGCTGACAAGTCTTCGCTACTCCAGAACAATGGAGAGAGAGAGAGAGAGAGAGAGAGAGAAAGAAAGCGACAGATAGACAGACAGGAAGATGGACAGAAAGTTAAAGAGAGATAACTTTATATATATATGAGAAATAAAAGGAGCGGTAGAGAGAGATACAGATATACCAAAAAAGATTCAGACACTAAATTATATGTTCGTCTTTTAATCTATGTTTATGTCCCGTCTCTCTTTACCTTTCTCTCTTTTTTTCTCTCTCTCTCTCCATCTCTCTCAATACATACTTCTCTCTCTCGATATATCCCTTTCTGTCTTTCGATATCTCTCTCATATATATATATATATATATATATATATATATATATATATATATATTTCTCTCTTTCTCTCTATATATATTTATTTATCTCCCTATAACGCCGATTGGAAACACTGTGAATTTAAAAAAAAAGAAGAAGAAAGACAGAAATGATGGACAGTTTGCTTATGAACGCCGGTTGGAGGCGCTGTGAGTTTAAAAAAGAAGAAAGAGAAAAAATCGGCAGTTAAGCTTATAAACGCTGTGAGTTGGAAAAGAGGATTATTATTTATTTGAAATTGATGACAAGAAATTGAACAAAGGAGGAAGAGGCGGAGAAAGAGGAGGGGGAGAAAAAAAGGACTAAAAGTATATATATATAATTTTAAAATTAAAAAAAAATTTAATTTTTAATTTTTTTAATAACTAATATAAGTTAGCAAAACATTTATACAGAACAAAACTTAGGTTTAGTATACGGAACGTTTATGTTTTTGTCTTTTAAGGGAAGTGGGGTCTGATCGGCTCTGCTGGGAGGCCATGAAATTAAGTACTGTCTTGTTTTTAGGTTTTCGAGGCAGTTTTTCATGGTAAACAACTGATGATCCCTTAAATAATGTTAGAACCAAACTAATATAATAACTGTAAAAGTTAAATTGACTTACATGAGTGATTTTCCACTGAACAACTTGGGACTTAAGGTTTTTTTTGTTTTTTTATATAGTTTTAATGGTTGAGAAACTTCCAAGACTATATATATATATATATATATATATATATATATATATATATATATATATATATATGCAAACATTGTTAAAAATAACAGAATTCGTCGGTTTAATTATACCTTCTTTATTTGTTCAACTTTTCTGATGGTCTTTTTTGTATTAAAATAAAAAATAATAAATGTTCCATAAGTTTCATATGTTTCACGAACGTTTTCGATTCTTCGTCGAATCCTCCTCAGGTGTCAAAAGCAAATGTACCATACAGCTGGAGAAAGAAGAGAATTGACAGCGGAGACGCGCATAGAACGTTTCCGCATTGTTCCAGGAAGTCATTGGCGATTTTAAATTCAGCAACAGTGGATATCATCACAGAACAAAATCGAATTATGTAAAGCATTTTAAAAAGTTAGTAATAGTTTTATATGTGATGTTGCTAATTTTATGATGTTGTGTTTTTATGTAGATAGCTTCGAGTATTTTTTTAAAATTGGTTTCGGAATGTATAATTTCAGTGTTATTAACTAGAATTTGTTGTATGTCAGAAGGGGGCAGTTATGTTTTTGTAGATATTGGTAAATTGAGCTAGAGTTTACAAGATGCACGCTTAGGCGGCGGGATAAGGTAGTGCTCGTAAAACCGACGTAGCTATTATAAACTTATAAATAACATTGGTTCTTTCTAGTGGTTTTAGTTTTGGGGAGGAATTGTTTTTTACTACAAGATTTTGGGTTTTAAATTGCTGGTAGTAAATGATATCTCTAATGTTATTGTTACTTTCAATTGGGGGTATGTACCTGTGTATAATATATTTCATGGCTTTTTCTTCTAATCTAAAGTTTGGTTGCATTTGATTACAATAATATATGTCAATATTGTTTGAGTTGTTATGTTGAATATTATTATTTGTACTGGTGTTTGTAAATTTCAATTCATTAATTTTATTTGTTCATCAACGATATAATTAGAGAATTCGTTGTTAATAAGTACTTGTTTGATAGTTTTAATTCAATGAATAGTATTTTGTTAGAGGAGGAGATTAATTTGGCACGGTTTAATAGATTTTTTACAATAGCTATTTTGTAGCGATAGGGACACTCGCTCTTGAAATTTCAAAGACTAAAATTTAAGCTGGTTTGTTTTATATATATATATATATATATATATATATATATATATATATATATATATATATATATATATATTCCTCCCAAAATGTGTTATTTATCTATCCCGTTTAGAATATATATACTTAATATGACCACGATTGTTGTCTTGTTGCGAAACCTTGTAAAATAGTATGCCTATATTACCGTACGTGTGACCATAAAAGCGATTTTGAGGACTAGTATATTAGTCAAATCCATTCGCTCTTTTTATTTTTATTTTTAAAAGGTAAAGTCCGATTATCCGCCCCAGTGGCTCTCCATTAAGAGCTAATCATATCACTTGAACGTACTTAACTGACACATACAATTCACCTACGGTTTCAAGAAACAGCCTGTCAAGTCGCAAGTAAAGAAATGGCTACTCTATTGACAAAATATGTTACAGAGACAGCGTCCCGTTGGCTGGTCATTGTATTCCTATCATTGCTGACTGTTAAGCAGACAGAGCTGGTCAAAAATGACAACAATGGTCATTGCTTATTTCTCATCTTTCATTTCAGCGTATATATATATATATATATATATATATATATATATATATATATATATATATATATATATATATATATATGTGTATAAGTGTGCGATGTGATAATTATAGTGTACGTGTTCTTTAGATCTTGCTTCGAATATAGACGCCAGCCTCCTGCTGGCTGTTGAGTTTAGTAGACAGGGTCCATCATCACGACATTAGCTCATCAGTGTTAAAGATGTTAATACAGGTCCATACTCCTAGTTTCAATACGTACGGATATGTATTTAAGCAAACATGTATGAATATATATATATATATTTATGAATATATATATACATATATAAATACATATATATATACATATATAAATACATATATATATATATATATATATATATGAATATATATATATACATATACATATAAAAAGACATATATATATATATATTTATGAATATATATATACATATATAAATACATATATATATATAAATATATATACATATCTAAATACATATATGCACATATGAATACATATATATATATATGAATATATATATATATATATATATAAATACATATATAAATACACATATATATATAGATATATACCTTATTAAATATTGACAAGTAAATATATATAGACTGAAATAATCAAATAGAGAAATAAATAGAAAAATATAAAAACAGATAAAGTAAAATAGATAAATAATGATAGATAGATAGATGAATAAATATATATATATAGAGAGAGATAGATAGATAGATAGATAGATAGATAGATAGATATAGTGCGCATATATTTGCTAGTATACAATTCTTCTCAATATTAAAAATGTCAGAATTTAAGTGTTTTATTGTAAGCTAGTGACATAGTCATGCTTACAGACATGCAGACACAAAATCGTGGTTATATTTTTCTTATTCTTTTTAATACAATTTTATTATGTACACATTGATGTAGTTAGAGAATAATATTTGGAAATATCCAACAGCTAAAAAGTTAGTTAAACAATATTTTATTTACTCCGTGAAATAAAAATTCATTATTTGATCTAACTGAAATAATACTACGTTGAATGAAAAAGTATTTTATTTCCTCTGTGAAGTGACAATAATAATCATCTTTTGAAAATACTATTCAAATAAAAAAATATAATTTCTATTATTCTAGGTTGCTCTATTTTGTCTTATTTTTTATTTGAACGTCCCTCATTTATTAAGAGGCGAATCAGAATGAACAATTTATTTCGCTTTACTGTTATGACGTCACTTCCGTATGTACGGGAATTAAAGCCGTTTATCATGTAGGCATTATAAATAATATGGACAGATTTAGTTAGATAGATAGATAGATATCAGGTTGTCCGGAAAGTTCGTTGTAGATTTTAAAGAAAATGAAAAGTAAAAAAAATTATATATGCCATTTAATATTTAATAAAATGCTCATGTATGGTTGTTTTCTTTTATATGTTAAGGCTTTCTGCTAGTTCTCGTGTTTCGTAATGAGGAGTATTGTCAAATAATTTCTTAGCTTTTTCGTCATCGATAAAGTGTAGCCTTTTAATAAGACTTATATCTTTAACTGTAAACTTTGCCGTACAGTTTTGTCAGCAAAAAGCATTTGCATCGTACCCTGCATATATGTTTTTCTTTGTGAAGCTTTTTTTGGTTTTATAGAAATAGAAATGCATCAAGCGCTTAAAACGGGTCTTACCACCTTCCATTTTCAAAAGGCTCCAAATTAGTACAATATAAATAATCTCTCTCAGAAGATAGCTTTGCGTTTGTCCTAACTTTAAATGTAAGTAATATAAAATGTGTTTGTAATTTGACATGGTCTAACGTGTCGAAACAGGAACTTGTAAAAATCGGCACGAACTTTTCGGGACAAGCAATTAGATAGGTAGATACGTACATATATAAGTAGATACGTATATATAATTATACAGAGACACAACGGTAGATAGAAACAGACTGGAGAATAGAGTTAAGTAGATGTATATATGTTTACCGCAATGTTTCGTTTGTAGATGTTTTATGAAACAGTTCAAGGTATTTTCAGTAATGTTATATATTCTAATGTTTTATGATTGTATGCTTGCTATATCTTTAGTGGCTTGTTCAAGTTGCGGTGCAATTTTTTATGCACATTGAATAACGTGAAAGCAAAAAAGAAAAGCTAAAGACACCAAACGAATATTTTCCTCTGCATCCAATAACCGAAACACATGAAACAAAATGTATAATTCTGATGTATATGTTTTAATATTCAATGAGTGATAGCACATGCAATATTCTGACCAGAGATGAGGTACCTCCTAGTTAGCGGCTAATAAACATAGTATATGACACGTGCTATTACACGTTGAATGTTTAATATATATATATATATATATAATTTCACGTATATGCACATATACTATTATAAGGTGATATAAAGTAGTGTGTATATATCTTTAGTATTTACTTTAAC
>OY744524.1:38044277-38064277 GCA_963556195.1 Sepiola atlantica
AACTAAATAGCAAAAACATACAATACAACCTAAAATGGTCTATACTAGGTAGAGCAGGGAAATATAGACCTAACAAATCTAAGAGATGCAACCTCTGTATTCTAGAATCCTACAATATAGTTATGTCTAAAGATAATTTATTAAATAAAAGACAGGAGGTGATTCAAAACTGTCTACATAGAACCGCATACATCCTATCCCGCTACAGACCCATATAAAATACCTGTGCTGGTAACCCTTTTCATCAACAAGAGTATGTAAGTAACTAATGTATAGGAACAACGTAAGAATTTCTTGACAATACAAAAAAATAAACCGAACACTAGATAACTGAGTACTAATACATAGGTTTGGATGTTGAGCATAATAGTTCCGATTCACTTATATTGAAACCTTAAGCAATGGAAAGATACAAACATATTATAACTGAACTTCGATGTTAAGCTTTCTTTTTATGGGAAACGATTTTGATATCATATTACTTAACACAAATATTAAGAGGCTTGTAATCTGTTGAAATACAATCATTTCTATAGTAGTTGTTTGTGGAGTTTTTTGTAGATGTTGATTGTACGTTTTTATTTGCGTTCGGATCTCTTAATGTGTGTATGCAGGTAGGCATGTTGATAGATAAGTGTAAGAGTAGGTACAACCTAATATTAGATTTTAAAAAAAAAAGCTTCATCGTAGAAAAATAAACAGGAATGATATAATTCCTATTTTGGTCACGTTAATTGTTTAGAGTGAATTTGTTTTTTTGACATTATGTTTAGCCTATTTGCACTTAATTTTTTAGTTTTAGAAGTAAAAGAAATACTTGTTTTTTATCGTACATATACTGAAGAAATATTTCGATATGTGTGTGAGCGTATGTGTAGGTGTATACATGCATGTGTGTGTCTGTGTATATATATATATATATATTTATATATATATATATATGTGTGTATATGTGTGTGTATATGTATGTATATGTATCCTTATGTTATGTGTGTGTATATATGTGTGGTTGGTATGAATTTATTGATGGATACTAAGCAAATTTGTGAATGTATATTAATAAGCATAATGATACATAAAGCAGGGAGAAAAACGACTAAATAATAGATGGAAATATTAATGTAAGACTCTAATTGTTTACATTCGTATATTTGTCTTAGCAATTCACTTGATAGTACGATTTAGAAATAAAACATAGTAAAAATTAATGTTTAAGGTACGGATCCCTGTTAAACTACTTTTGAATCCTTAGAACACTTTAAGAAATTAAATAAATAAATAAATATATTATGCCCATTCTATATTTCGAAATCGTAATCTGGCTAAATATGGAGCATATATTTCGCCGTAAATATAACCCCCTTAGTTTCGCATTTTAACTAGTGGTTTACTACTTGAGTGATGACTTTCTGGGAGGGTAAGCGTGTCTCAATATTGTTAGAAAGGGTTTACTAATAAATACTATATAAATTCCATATAAACACTTATGTAGAAGAAACTTTTTTAATAGTTGATTGAATGGACGGTTTGACACATTGAGACTAGCTTTATAATGATCTGCTTAAATGAGTTTCGCATCATAAACATTCAGGTAACTTTAATATAAAAATAAATTATCTTCAAATAAACTGGAACTTTATAAATAAATTATAGTACATATTAAATATTTTAGCAAATATTATCGAATTAAAGTTTTTAAACTGATCGCACTAATTTTTTTTGGGAGATACTAGCTTTGAACGAAAATAAAAATAAATAAATAAATAAATAAAAATCAAAATGGCTGATTAGTTTGATCGTACACATGTGAGTGTTTGCTCAAAAATGTTTGTTTGTTCTTTTGTTTATTTTCACCTTAAAATTAAACTGATGTATGATGTGGGTGTTTTTCAAGACACTCTAATCTAAGAACTCTTATTATTTGTGAACATCTTCTGATGATTTTGTAGTGTTGAAGAGACGATATTGACATACAAATGTTGTTTGGCACAAAACAAATGAAACGGACCGTTAAATATATCTCACAGAAATTTGGAATTTTTGGAAATGTGAATAAAATAAAAATAAAAGTAAGAAAACAAACCATGGTTATTGGAATATAATAAAACACTGTTCTATATATATATATATATATATATATATATATATATATATATATATATATATATATATATATATATATATATATATATATATATATACTCCACGCAAGAAGACACAAGATCAGGCATTATTTTTCTCAGCATCTGTGAAATATTAAACATTGTACTTAAAGGCTTTAGACTAAAAAAACAATTGTCAACACAGTATGAATAATCCCTATAAAAACAAAGCAGAACATATATACAAAACAATCTCCATTAGACTAAGAAACTTAGTACACAAAAACGCATATATAAAACAAAACATTATTTCTAAGTCACATATCCAGATAAAACATTATCTCTAAAATACACCCTGGATAAACTGTATCTAGAGTATCGTGAATGCTAGCTTGTATATATCATAAGCAATTTAAAAAAACATGAAGTCAACGTACTCATCAAAGAAGATCCTGTCTTAATAAATATGCATAGCTAACAAAACTACATTTTCCAACAAAGCACGTACCAAATAAAACGCACGCTACTATCATCTCGGTCTAAATAAAACATTATATATAATGCCATCATCTGTATCAAACGCATTTATTCCGACCCACATGAGTATATCCACCACATTTATAAATTAACACAACAATTGGACCAGAGCTACTTCTCTATACAACTTATCCTTCGACAGACAACAACTCGTTAGATATAAAAAAGAAACGCACAAGAGCGCTTTTCCATGCATTTCATTTATGACTAACACATAAACTTACACGTTTTCTAACTTTATATTTTACAATTCCGAGATTACACCGCACAAATATTTCCATTTTTAGTGAACCACCAATTAATGTGACAAAACTACCACCTAATTCATTAAGCAAGCTAACCCCATCGAAAAACATTTACATAGCACTGCACAACATAAAAACTATACCTGCAATAAACATAGATGTCTAGTTTGTCAGCATACATCTTATGTGTGATAGCCGCAATGCAATATATTACATTTTTGTACAAAATGTCCAAATAGTGGATACATAGGCAAGACAAAATTACTTTTTAGATATAGATTTAACAACCACAATATATATCCGCAAACACAAAGAAAAAATGGATTATAAAACTAAATACACACAAAACAAGTCTGAACTTAGATGAACTCTTGAATATGTATAAATATTTTACGGACTGTGAGAAATTTCAGATTTGGAATGAAACTTTGTTCACTTAAGGAATATGTTGTTTTTAAATGTAGTTCACGACGAGATGTAGGGAGATTTCGCGTGGACTGACTTGATGTTAAGAAAAGGGGGGGGGGGAACGCTGCACAAAGTTGAAAATTTCATTTAATCTCAACGGTTTAATTTTCATTCATTTTTTAGCGTATTTTGACAAAAAGCGGAGAACCGCTAGAAATATTAAAATTATAATAAGACATATGATTCTTTTACAACTTTTCATAAGGTTATTTCTAATTTGTCAAATGTGAAGAAATTTATTATATTCACCAAGAAATCATATATATATATATATATATATATATATATATATATATATATATATATTAGTATTTCATCATTTATCTACATAAAATTTTATAAGCAGATATAATTTTGTATGTATCAATTTTCAGTATTAACTTAACAGTGCTCGATACGTAAGTAGAGCTTGGTAGTAAGCTATGAAAATATATTTATGGCAATTAAGCTACACAGAGGCTCCCGCGTTTCATCACCGGAGGGGGGGAGGGAATCTTCAGGTTAAAATGCATGGAGTTTTTTTTGCCGGGTGTTTTTATATACACGGCTGGCTAGTTAACCAATCAGATTATTTGTTGTTTTCTCAGCCAATCGTTGGGCTTCCCGCGAACATAGGTGTGGTTATTGTTACTTTCTCCGTATATCCTCTTCTATTGTTCTTTTTTCTATAGGTTGACCTATATCTCGTTTCCTTTGTTGTGTCAATATAATGGGTAAATTTATTTTATTTTATTTTAACACG
This sequence comes from Sepiola atlantica, assembly GCA_963556195.1. NCBI lineage: Eukaryota > Metazoa > Mollusca > Cephalopoda > Sepiida > Sepiolidae > Sepiola > Sepiola atlantica. The sequence continues at coordinate 38,048,372 of OY744524.1, forward strand.
TGGTTCCTTGTATTTCTATTTTAGGTTTTTATTTTAAAATTGTTAAGTTTTTGTTTAGTTTTTATTTATTTATTAATTTATCGTTAGCCTAAGGTAAATTTATTTCTGTGAAGGCAGATGTTTGTTATCTCACTTCTACAGTTTAATAGATTTCGAGCGTCTTTATATATTCATGTAGTAAGTTGTGAAAATACATTTATGGCAAATAAGCCAAACAGAGACTTCTGCGTTTCATCCGGGGGGGTCGTCAGGTTAAAACTACTCTACTCACGTATCGAGAACTGTTGAATTAAATACTGAAAAGTGATACATAAAAAATTATATCGCCTTATAACATTTTATTTGGATACATGAAATAATAATAATAATAATAATAATAATAATAATAATATATATATATATATATATATATATATATATATATATATAAGAAACGGAAGAATAAAGATGTGATGTATACCATTAAAGTAGAACCTATCATTAAAGATTGATGAGCAATTATACAAACAAGTGAAAGATGAGTACATATTACATTAAGTCATCAGTTATTCAAGACAAGAGGTGTTATATAAAATATATTTTATTATTTCTACCTTAAGCAATGACTTTTCAAAGAAGTATATCTTATCGTCAGAGAAGAGCAAACAATTAAGTGTGTAAGGGGAAATTACCAGATATCAAAATTTGAAAAGATATAAAAATAAAGATAGTATAAATTGTAAAAAGAAGACATTGAACATTCAAGCAAAAAATCACCGTTGTTAGTACCATGAGAGTTCGGAGAAGCTGGTTCGAAGTAAGCTAAACTCCAGTCCTATTTTAGGAAGAAATGGCATCTGAACTTAAAATCGTATGGCCCAGATGATCCGTCCAGTTAGGAAAAGTTGCGCTGTTTGTAAGTTTAGAAATATATATATATATATATATATATATAAAAAATACAGAAATTCAATGTAACATCAGTACCGTCGGTTTCAAAGCGGGAGGTTGATCCCGATTATCGTCAGCTGATAAACATATTCAGGAATAGACTATTCCTGAATATGTTTATCAGCTGACGATAATCGGGATCAACCTCCCGCTTTGAAACCGACGGCACTGATGTTACATTAGATTTCTGTATTTTATGAATAAATATTAACGCTCTTAATCCTTCGAAATCTCGGATTTCTTAATTAATCGAGCACTCTGCTGGATTTTCCCTGCCCTACCACACAGTACTTATATATATATATATATATATATATATATATATATATATATATATATATATATATATATATATATATATATATATGAATAATTATTTATAGCTATATACGCCGGCGTTTCGAGGTTACGCTCTCATCAGTGTAGGAAGTGACAATTGCAAATGATCACAGACTTTCTCTCTATCCCCGCGGCCGTCGAACCTGATCACGTAATACAGGAAAAATAAAATGATATTAATGCCTAAATTGAGCGGGCAGTAAACATCAGGCGATCTAAAGGGTGTGATGAACGTTATCTGAACCTTGCTTATAGCCAAGTGATAGTCTGGTTTTGATATCTGCGAACAGTGCTCAACTTTAATCACTTAAACGTGTTTCATAGCAATACTTACAAATTAATATAAAATTAATTATTCTACATGCGCCGGCCTTTCCGGATAACGCTCTCATCAGTGTAGGAAGTGACAAGTTCAGACGGTCACGGAGCGCGAGCCCTGTACACAGAGTCAATCGAGACTCTATAAGCTTTCGACTTATCCCGCGGTCATCGGATATTATCACGTGTTATAGGAGAAATTCAGTTATATTTATGCCTAAATACTTAAATGCATATGCATATATATATATATATATACATATATATATATATATATATATATATATATATATATATATATAAAACTATGAAAATATATTTATTGCAACTATGCTACACAGAAGCTCCCGCGTTTCATCTCCGGGGGAATATTCAGGCATTTTTTCATAGCTTACTACCTAGCTCTACTTACGTATCGAGAATTGTAGAAGTAAATACTGAAAATTGATACATAAAAAATAATATCTCCTTATAAAATTTTATGTGGATACATATAATAGTAATATATATATATATATATATATATATATATATATATATATATATATATATATATATATATATATATAAATTTTAAATAAATAATATTACATTATTCTTTTAATTATTTTATTTTCATTTATTGTTTATATATATATATATATTTATATATATATGTATATATCATGACAAATGGAATTCCTTGGCTGATATGGGCATTTCTAACGTTTTTTCTATGTATATAATATTTGGACTAATTATATGAATATCTGAAATGTTAATATCTCTTATTATAGAGTATTAAATGTATACTGGTTATAATGATACTCATTCTAAATAAACTAGATGTAACTAGGCATAAAAAGTAATGTTTTAATCTAAATATTTAAATCAATACTATTGGTTGGTAATCATTGAGCTTTAACGTTGACCGCCTCTTGTTAAGTGAATAGTCTTACAGAATCTTTAAACAAATCTTAAAATATTAATTCCTCTCACTGAATCAGACATGTATGACATTTGTTTTATTATTTCTTTAAACATATTAAATTTTCAATTAAATATATAGTCAATTAGAGATTGAGTACTTGCTACGTCAGACCTATTAAGGAGAGATAACTCCTAAAATACTTTGCTAGTATTCAGCCCTTGACTTTAAAAAATGTTAATCTTTTATTAGATTATAACTCAGTAACCCTTACTATATTACTATAAATCTAAATAGTCTTTTTTTTTTAATATTTGTTGTCTTTTAACTTAACCATATACTTATTAATTTATTTATTCATTTATTTTATTCACTTGAATAACTTCGAAATTACATTTTTCTAAACCTATGGCTAATTTTGACTTTACATTCAATTAATCTATTTTGTAGCAACTTTTAAAAAAAATATATTTTAGTCTTTTAACTGATTGTTTTTTTTTTGTGTAACAGACAATTTTAAATAACACTTTCTACCTCCTCTTTTAACTTTCTTATATTTTAATCTTTTTATTTATTAATTTATTTACATTTTCTCTTAATCCGTTTCATTAACTTTCGGTTATTTTGATAAGACAATTAAGGAATGCATACGTATTTTCTATAACTGTGCTCTTATAAAAGATGGGATCTAACCACAATTAAAAGGACCACGCTCCTCATGTATCTTATTTCAATGTAAGTGCTGCTTTATTGGCTTTTTTCTGATCATTTGTATATATATATATATATATATATATATATATATATATATATATATATATATAGTGGTTCGTACGTGTATTAAACGGACTGTAAATTTACATGAATTGTTTAAAAAATAAATAATGGTCATTGTTATTTAGTATCAAATTGTTTTATATATATATATATATATATATATATATATATATATATATATATATATGTGTGTGTGTGTGTGTGTGTGTGTATATTCGGTAATATATGTATGTATATATACAATTACAACTGTATATAGTTCTTAATTATATACTTATGTAGATATGTAGTTACAAGTAATATATATATATATATATGTATATATATATATATATATATATATATATATATATATATATATATATATATATATATATATATAGGTATGTGTGCGTGCGGTGAGAAGACTTTGAAAGCGAATGTTCATTAGAAAAAGCACACTCCCAGTTATAACTAAGTGCTTTTTTCATTCACACATCGTAATTTGATTGATCCAAGATATAGATAACAGGGACCCTGGTGCCGTCTGGCCCGTGACTGAATTTGTCTAGCCTTTCGATTCCGACACTTGCGACAAAATAAAGGAAAACTACGTCCCCCAAAATTGAAGATGACCTCTCAAGCCACCCGGAGAAGGCTTATTTGCTCAACAGGTTGATTCACTCTTGACACTTTGGGTACTTCAAGACGCTCCACACCCCATTCGAATAAAAAAGAAACACTTTCATGCGAATAAACGATTTACTTTATTTAGTCTTTTTAAATTTATTCCCTTTTTCCCTTTTCTACTCTTTTTTCATGTCCTTATCACGTCTCATCTTCATTGTCCTTTGGTTCTCTTCTTCATTCTCTCTTTCCCCTTTTTACTTTCACTCTTTTCCTTTCTTGTATTTAATAGTCTTTAAAAAAACATGATAAATTGTACCAACCTATTAATCATTAATAACAACGATGACTCCTGAATAAATGTTCTTTAATATTTAATTATTATTTACATTATGTAAACGAGAACTTTCCATCTGTTGAAAACAATAGCACGCGACTGCTTCCCTGCTGACTACAACATGGTTGTCTTTAAGTCCAATGTCAACAAATACTTGTCCAGACGCCCTTATAAAAAATCCAATTCTGCCATTTCTCTCCATCGTTTTCCAATCCTCTCATAGTATTGTTCATCACCCAACTGATAATCCCCTTAATCCTTATCTCTCATTATATTATGTTTCGGAATCTTTCATATGTGGAGTAATGCTTTCTATTATTCGGATTATAAGACACTCTCATAGTATCGTTTATCATATTTCTAACAATCTCATTAACAGTGATTAAATTGCAATATCAACTTAATCATGTCCGCCATATTTTACATTGAAAATTATTATATTTTCGGACGAATTTATATTGTAAATAATCTGTTATCAAAAATGTATTTAATTATTAACAAATATTAAAATCAAACTGTTTTTTATGATTTGATTTTTTTTTTCAATGTTAATTATATTTTTCAGAAATAATCAAATCAAACTTTTTTTTATAATTTAGATGTTTTTTTTATTTTGAAAATATGTGTTCAATAGTTAAATTATTAATCAAATATAATTATATTACAAATTAACAAACAATTATTAACAAATAATAAATTCAAACTGTTTTTTTATAAATGATAAAAATAAAACATTCCGCTATGCGGCTTTAAATAATGGGGGATTTAAAAAAATAAATATCGATTCGCAATTTCTGATTTTGAAATATGGCGCCAATGATGAGTATTTATTTACTCCTCTCCAGGAGTTAGGCACAGTGCCAGTTTTTATCTTACTCCCACCAGGTAAGATGTGACCCAAGGTCGGGTCGGGAAAGTGGGACTTGAAAAGCCAGCGCCCGAGTAGGCGAGCACTCTGGCTATTAAAAATTGCCTGTGCAGCCCCGTCGGCATTCCCCGGTAGGGGCGCCTCAGGCAGTAAGCTTACTCCTCCCCAAAGAGGAGAGGCAAAGCCTGGGAGGGTGGACCTCCTAGAACTGCACAGGACAACCCCATAGACCGGCGGAATCAAGCCCCGAAGACCAAGACGATACCAGTCTATGGGGTGCAGTATCCATCGGAACAGATACTACACTTTGATCTTGGCGCCAATGATGAGTAGATATTTTCTAATTTACTAGAACTCATTATCCTCGCGTGACATTTGGCCCTGGTAAATATGAATCATTAGTTATTTATACTTTTTTCAAGTAAGAAGTATCTTGGTTGGATTTTTCGAATTTCATTCTAGTTGGTGTGATGAGAACAGTGAGCAATCGTTTTTATTGTTTTCTTTTGTGCGTAGGAACATGTTACAAACTTAAAACTAACAAAATAAACCTTAATTTAATATTTTCGCAATACATAGATATATTTAGGGTTCGATTTGAGTGTGTCTATCTTATTTGTCGGATATAATTGTAGAGAGAGAGCAGCAGCAGCAGTCGTTAAGGGCTCTTGGTCCTAGTGGCGATTCTTTAGTGCGGCCTCTGCATTTTGGGGGCGCGTTGTTATTGTTTTTTGTTTGTCATCTCAACGGTGTAACAGCGACGTGTATTAACGGCCGGAAACACCCACTTTTTGGTTGACGAGTGGCTGCTTATATTGTAACTATCAAGTTTTGAAAGGCTCCAAAAATAAGCCGTTCAAAATTCGCGGGAATCCTACACATTGGTTGAGATTTTTTGAGTTCCCACCTACATGCGAGCTAATATTTTTGTTTCGGAACATCACGTTGCGTTTGTGCGAATGTCAGACAAAATAATAACATTTACTGCGTCATTTCACCACGGTTCAAACAGAAGAATACGTGAAAAAAAGAAAAGAGGAAACAGTAAGCCGAACGAACGGAGAAAGAAAGAGAGAATAGCTTATATAAGTTAGTATATGTTTCGTGTTCGCCTGTCTCGCATACCTATTTACTCAGATATCACAATACAATGTACCCACATAGACCCGACATTATTCATATAAAGAAAATATAATATGTTCGTTTTATTGATTTTTTCATATATGAAATATCATTATTGTAATTTCCTTATTTTGATTCGTTAATATCCTTTCAATATTAAATAATACAATTAATTTCGCATAAGAAACACTTAAATTTTGTATTATTTGAATTATTCGTACTCCAGTTCTAATATTGTACGTTATTCTCACAACGTTTCAGCTAATGTTTCCTCCGACCTTCTTCGGGTGCATTTTGTCAAACTCGAATATTGAATTCGGGACCATTTATTTAATCCACGGGAGTTGATTGTTCTCGCTCCGTCAGCTAGTACCTGGTAGTAGTCTAAAGTATGTTTTTCTTTTTATTAATAGTTAGTATCGCGTGTAATGAAGATTGAACCCCAGAAGACAGTTACTTGGAACTGATTTGAGTGGTAAAAGGAAACGAGACAACAAATAGAAAGTCAGAGAACCACCTCAGGCGTATTTCATAACCTGAAATTAATTCAGAAAAAAAGATTCTTCACGCTATGATAAAAAACAACGGTGCGTGTTTTGTTTTTCTTCAGAAGATCAAAAATGATAAGCATGTCATGTATTCATCCAAGCTGAGAACGGTAGTCCGAATACTTCAAATAATACAATTTATCAATCTGTATCCAAAAAATTCTGAAACTTTCATAAGTGCCTAAAACTAAACGAAACTTCCATGAGCAAAGTTGATGTCCTAGAACTACCCGTCTGTGGAACTCAATACGGCGGATCTGCTTCCCAGTTGACTACATCATTGCCGTTTTCACGTCCAAAGTAAAAAAATTCTTAAGCTGTCCTCATAAATAATCAAAGTCTGCCAAACTTCCACCGCCATTACCAATTATCATGGTGTTGTCACACCGTCCACCTGACACTCATTAACTCTTATCCTCGAGTGGCCTTTGCGCCTTGATATGTGGTGACTCTATAGTAGAAAAGAAAAGTAAATTATGTTTTACTTTCTTTCTGCGTTCGTTTTACTTTATTTTGGGCTTTTTATAAATTACAACTTTTTCGTTTGTATTTTTTTAATTCGACGTTTATTTCTAGCAATGTCTTGCAACACTTTCATGACTTTTTACATGTGAAACTAGTTTCTTTTGTTTCTATTCTTGGTAATCATTACTATTAGCTACATGAATTACTTAAAAAGAAACAGAGTTTGGGACGTTAGTCAAAACAATTTATTTTGCTTCATCTATTCATTTGTGACCTATTTATGTTTAACAAGTTAATATTTAATAAAATTTATAAGCATTTAAAGTTAGCGTAAATACCGATTGCGAGCAAAGTAACCATCTTGTTTAACGTGAACAAGTAGCTAAGCAAGAATGATACCTCATTCAGAATCCGTGTTCACGCTGAATTAAAAGACTTATAACTTCTATTAAATATTAAATATTTAAACACAAATAGGGCACACATATATCAAGCAAAATACACTGTTTTAGGCTAATTTTCCTACTGTATTTTCTATAATATAATTTATGTTCCTTGTAGTACCGATTAGCCTATTTTGTTAGTTTAAATATAAAAATAGTATATGTTATTATATTTAATATATATGTTAATTAATATTATTTATATATATAAAAATTAACATTATTTTTAACACAACATTTTCAAAAGTAAATAATTTATTAAGTTTATCTCGATGTTCATCATTGTTTTCTTTTTCCTTTTCGTTTCTTACTTTTTCAACTTTTTTTTACTTTTTCTTTTCTTTTTAAAGATTCTTTATATATTCTTTAAATGCTATGCTTGATAAATAATTATTATATAATTTTCTATCGAAATTATCAGTAAACTATTCATTATGACTTTTAGAACGTCCTTATAAGTTCAGATTGTTTTATTGTTATGTGCTGAAGTTCATCTGCATTCGCTATTTATTCACCTCTCCTCGTGTTATCTTTTCAATTTCTTTCGTCATTGCCTTTTATATTTCTTTGTATCATTTTATCTTATATCTTCTACCAAGTAATTACTTTCCTCACACTACGTTCGTTTTTTTTATTTTAGGCCCTTTTTCATTGTATGATTTTTTTTATTTCATCATTTTTATTGCTGGATTCATAAAATGTTCACTTTTGATTTTCTGTTAAACCGAGAAGGTTGTAGTCACAGAGGTGGATTATCTTCATCAATTTGAATTGTGTTGTTTTGTTTAATGAGTCACCACCTATCAATGCCAAAAGTCTACTAGAAAGTAAGGGTTAATGAGTTTAGTTGCGTTAATGGCTCCTTTATATTGCCTTCCCACGAGGGCAGAGTTTGACACAAGGTCGGTTTTTAACTTAGGGAATATCCAGCTTCTTAGAAAGATGGCTTTGGATTTAAATAGAAATTAAGATTATCTTGAACTAGAAGGATTTCTTCTTCACTGACGAAGGACAAAAATGATGAAGTGTAGTATCAGAACAGATAATACAGATTAGTTATGTTTATTGTATGGCGGATGACGCTCCATATATATTGTAAACGATTCGTTGTATGTGACGACTTGAAGTTGTGTGAGTTTATCCATTTCCCATCAGTATCAGTAAGTAAATTTTGAAAAATGACGCTATCTCCAACACTACTTAAAGATTGCGTGTGTGGCCAGAGGGAGACTAGTAGTTAGTGTTGTCTATGTTACTGCCTGGTAAATCCGTAGGATTCAGAATGGTATCACTTTTTTGACCGATTTGATTCTTTTGCTAGAATTGGTTTCACCGATTCTTTCCAGGAGTAGTCACTTACAGAAGGGACCACGTTGAAGTTACCAACATCCATAACTGAATGTCCTGCTATGAAACTGACTGGATTCAATCTTCGTATAGCAAGGTCGTCAATCCTTGACGTGATCCACTTCTACACGGCCACCTCCCTTTTAATAGCTAAACTATAGATATTATCCAAGACCATTTTTGTATTTGGAGTAACTATAGTTATCATCTTGGATGTAATTCTCATAACATCTCGGCCAATGTAATCTCCAACGTCTTCATCTGACGGAACTCGGAAATCTCTACATCTAACTCGGGAATGTATGGAATTTCCAACGTAACTATTTATATAATACACGACATTAACTTGCTCTCGTTCCGTCATCCATGACCGGGTGGAAATCTTAAGTAATTCGTAATTGTATTTTTAGTATCGTCTGTGATGAGGATGGAACATTTAACCTTTAGCATCGTGACACTTAGAACTTATTATTACTTAGTAATTACGTCCGTTTTGCCACGAGTTCTTTTGAATTTTTTTGCAAATTCCTGAGTTTGACATACACATTGTTCGAGTTCGACGAGACGCACTTAAACAAGGTCGGAGGTTACATCGGCCGAAACGTAGTCCGAATTATCCAAATAATATCAATTTGATATCCTCCTCCCAAAATTTCCGAAACACCTTTTTTCGTATTTGTAAATCTGAACCAAAAAGGTTTCCATATATAAAAGGAAATGACGACACTACACCCGGTTGTATTTTACACCGATTTTATAGTACACAACTGTCTCCATTATCGGAGGATCTCTCCATCATGATCAGGAGAGAATGATAATGGCTGCTCAAGATCAAAGCTTGATGACCAATGCCTTTAAAAAGATGAGTGGTCTCAGCAACAATAATAAGTGCAAGTTCTGCCACACAGAAGTAGAGAGTGTGAGCCACCTGACATCCAGTTGTAAGGTTGTCCTGGGGGATGGCTATTATACAATGCGACACAATGGAGTGTGTAAATATCTTCACTGGACTATTTGTAAAAAGTTGAATATCTAGTGTAGCAGCAAGTCCTGGGAGCATATATCAGAAAAACAGTTGGAAATAAGTTATACACCATCCACTATGACTACGCAATCCCTACAGCTACATATCTAGAAAACGGAGCTGTTAAACCTGACTGCCTGATACGGGACAAAAGGGAGAAAGTAGCAACCCTAGTTGAAACATGTGTCTCTAATGATGCAGTATTAAACAGAGCTTAAAGGGAAAAGATAATGAAATACCAAGGTCTTATATATGACATGAAAAGAAACTGGAATCTTAAGAACATCTCCATCATACCAGTAATTATAGGAGCCACAGGACTAATGAAAAATAATTTCAAAAGCTATCTGGCGAGTATACCCAGTGAACCGAGTGCAAGAGAAATACAAACAATTGCACTTAAAGGGACGCTTAGAATCTTTAAAAGATCTCTCGGCTGGAGTGTATGAAATAGCTGGTGAATGTCTGGCATCTAGTAGGATGCCTCATCTTCAGCAAAAACGGAAAGATCAGAAAAAAAGAGTATAGCGGATGAAATTCTGGCCTCTAGTGGAGTTTGAATTACCTACTAGACACTATATTCGAGTGTCTTTGGTCTCTCTGTAAAAGGGTGTATCGGGACAACCTTACATTAGCATACTTCCCCCTACAAGTAAACCCAGCACAAATATTCAAAATAACAGTATTCGCAGCACTAATACGATCTCATCAACATCGCTATACACTTGCTTATACGAAGAATGGTGCACCTTCCCCTAGTGATGTTACCTTAAGTAAAACACTTAGCTGGATACTCCACCAGACGAGATGAATTCTTGTCCTGGAATCTGGTAAGATCAAGAGACCACAAGAAAGATATACTATAACATAATTAGCTGGTTAATTGGGGAGAGAAAAATGAATGTTCTTCACTTCCTTTGTTTGAAAAATAAAGACAACGTTAATGGAACATCTGAATATCTATGTATCTTATATAGATATCAAGTGTAAGTCCCGGGAAGGGGCTCCTTGATTTCTGAGGACTTCGAATGAAGTAAAATGAAACAAAAAGGGTATAGCGGGGCAATCCCTGACATTCTATAGGATGCCGTATTCCCAGCAATAACAACAAGATAAGAAAATTTAAATAAAACTGAGTCTCTCTGTACATGAGGTTTCTCAGGAAAACCTGTCATGAGGATAGTTTCCCCTACAAGTAAACCCTGATCAAATATTCAAATTGTAATAGTTTTCGAAGCCCAAATAATATACGCTCGGTATAGCTACACACTGGCTCATAAGAGGAATGGTGCACGTTCTTCAAGTGATGGTGCCTCTAATAAGAGCACTAAGCTGGATACTCCACCCGACTAGCTGAATTCTAGTCCTGGAATGCTGTAAGACCAAGAGACCACAAGAAATATATACTATAACATAGTGAAAGGAAAAGTAATGTTCTTTACTTCTTTACTAAATCACGTTTGAGAGGTAAAGATGAACTTTAATGGAACAATCAAATATCTATGTATCTCAAACAGAAATAAAGTGAGTGCCCCAGAAAGGGGCCCCTTCATTTTTGAGAACTTACTTACTGAAGTAGAATGAAAACAAATGACGAAGTTCCTATTTAACAAAATAAATTTCCGCTTGGAAACGCTTTCTTCTTTAATTATTTCTAACACATTTTCAATAATTTAATTTATTCGCTTATTCCTATTTAATGCCATTTGATCATTTTACTCATCATCGCCAATGAATAGGAATTCGTGTGTGTAGTTTACGAACGTTACATTTAAACATTTCAACGGTTAATCTCTACAGGTATTTTAGGTATTTTATTAGAAGAACCCCGACACTAATAGAAAAATGAGATTTACAAAAATATAGCTTCTTCAATCATGTGCCGTTTTGGGAATTGTTTGATAACAGCCGTCGTGTTATGGTTAGGGTTAAGGTGTATAACAGGCAGAATAAACGCCACTGTTGAACGAATCGTGGAATGGTACACAGTTATTTGTGTGACTTTATGCGGATCAGAGAATTAAGAGAAACGAATTTTATGCAAATACCCAATAACATGATTGGATTCCATCCTTTTTTAAAAGTTATACAACTTTTACTACAATTCGAATTGTGTCTGTTTTTTCTTGGGGGGGTGCTCTTATATCAAAGATCCAATAAATTTTTTTAGTTGTTAACATTTTTAGAAAATGGCATGGATAACAAGAAATTGAATTGTTCATATAAGGATGTTAATGTAGTTTAGTGAGATTAAGCTTTAATGGTTACACCCTGAAAAGGTCGATCAAATGGGTGATCAAAAGTTTCCGTTGGAGAAAGTTGGCGCATAAACAATTGCACTTCTGTTAACCCGAAATTGCTTAAATCAAGTGACAGGGAAAAATCTAAAACGACGGGAATACCAGCGGGGTAAGCGACGATACCGATATACAAATTCGGATTTTAATTTTCGTAAGGAGACATAAAACTGGTGCAAATCTGTTCTATTCGGAGAATGTATTTTACCTGTCCTAAGACAGTTATTCTTCTATTACACACACACCCACCACACCACACATATATATATATATATATATGTATATATATATATATATATATATATATATATATATATATATATATATATATATATATATATTAGTAAATATCGTAAGAAGGCTGGGAGCAATGTAGAGTGCCGGATAGATGAGAAGCTGGAAAGAACAAAAATAATGAATCGAAGATGGTTACTTACTATTTATTTTTCTTTACAATCTTACATAACAGAAAGTGTGTTGTCGGCTCTGTGTGTTGTCTGGATGATTATTAATAATCGTTAATATTTCGAGAAAATGTTCCCTTTATAAAATATAGACAACAAAGGAAAAGTCCGTCTGTGTGAAAAATTCGCCAAAATGGATGCCAGACATGTTATCAAATATCCTGAATATATTTCAAAGCCTCGGTTAAGAATAATCTCAATACTCAATCATGTCTAATGTCAATGAGAGCTTTTATATATGAATAGTGTATATTTCAAAAGTTCAAAACATATCCTAATTTGATCCCCGGCGTGGTCGATGGTGCTGAAAAATACTATTAAAAATGCAATATATGATTTCCAAGACCAGCTGCCTATGGGACTTTTTATGAATCGGTAATTAATTTGAATAACTTCATATTGTTCTTCTTAAATGTACTATTATTTTAAATACGTGCTTTTAAATAGATACATTAGGATCAACCTATTCATGTAATCGGCCCACCCCGGAGTTTTCTTGGAATTTAAGAATGATTTTACATAAAAATCTGAGAGAAGAAAAAATAAATAAAAATTCAAATAATTAATTTAGGAAGTATAAGGAAATACATTTTCGTTTTGAGCCAATATATTGGCTATAGTGCTGTACAAGAATCCGTTGAAATGTGGACTTTATTCAATATTCTCTCCTAACTTGAAATTATTCTCTTTAAAGAGCTCTAGGACATCCATATAATATAACCAGTGATTGAAATTGATACATTTTGAATATTCTGATTAAGAAAATGATTTGCATTATGTATCTGCATATAATTTTACTAAAAAATATGTTTTCTAGAAACGTGCGTCTATGTAAACTGTCATAGTTAAATATGTATTCCCGGGGTATGGTCCAAATATTTAAAATTATAATTAATATGATTTGAACCTTTGAAATATACACTATTAATATATGTAGAGATTAAAATATTTTTTTAAATAAAGTTCAAAATAACGAACATACGCCAAGATATCATGGTTGTTTACAGCTGTTTACGGACAGCATTTGTTTTAAGTCTTATATATGGACTCCAATCAGAAATAAAACGATTGCTCAAATAAAAATCTTTGTAAGTACCATACAAAATAATTACATTCAATATACCTGTCTAAAATACTTACAATTCCACCAGAAAGATAACTAAATCACAATATATGTCTTCTCTACAAATATATTGGTAAATATTATTTATTATTAAACTGAATTCCACATGAAAATCAATATTAAATCCAAGAATAAAAATTTAAAAAAATTATATCGATCATATCAACTAATTTGACAGTTAAAAGTATTTAACATCAAATACAATTAAAGGGGCTACCTCTCAAATGCTACGAATTGAATAACAACAATAAAGCATTCGTAAGTCAAACACTACTAATAATTCATCAAAACCATTAACTCAGATAATAATCTACCCCCTAACATTTAAACCTATAGACCACTGCATGAGAAATAATATCAAGTATATACAATACCATATATAAACACATTTACATAATTATATATATATATAAATATATATATATATAGTATATATATATATATTAATAATATATATATATTTATAGTATATATATATACTTGTAATATATATATATATATACATATATATATATATATATATTCATAGTATATATATACACATATATATATATATTTATAGTGTATATATACATATATATATATATATATATATATATATTCATAGTATATATATACACATATATATATTTATAGAATATATATATATATATATATATATATATATAGTAGATTCAAATATGCAACTAAAGGTAAACTTTTTAGTAAATAGAACCTATAGTGAAGTGGTTTAAGCTTAATATACGAGATAGAGCAATCATAAAGATAGATGAAAGAAGAGTGATAAACATGTACGAATGTCCAGATGTATTTCAACTTCGATTGTTCAATGCAAGGTGTACTGAGTAATAAAATTATGTTTATTATTCTTTCCTTAAGCCAAGGCTTTTCAAAGATCAAAATCATATCATCAGAGGAATTACATAGATAGATAAGTTTGCAGTGGAAAAGCTAAAATTCAACATTTGAAAAAATATATATACATTTATAGTATAGTATATATATTTATAGTATATATATATATACATTTTTATAGTATATATATGTATATATATATATTTATAGTATATATATATATATTTATAGTATATATATATATATATATATATATATTTATAGTATATATATACATATATATATTTATTTATAGCATACATATAATATATATATATAGTATATATTAATTTATTTATGGCATGTATATATTATATATATATATGTATAGTTATAGTTTATATAGTATATATTTTTATTTATAGTATATATAATATATATATTTATTTATCGTGTATATAATATATATATATATATTTATAGTATATATATAGTGTATATAGTCATAGTATATATATATATATATATTTATTTATTTTTAGTATATATATATCATTCATATATATATATATATATATATATATATATATATATATATTTATAGTATATTTAGTACATATACAGGATGACCCCAAAAAACGGGCCCCAAATCTAATTAGGCCCCCTTTCTTAGTTTTTCGTTAGAATGAAATGAATTTTAGGGCATAACTAGTTTTTTATATTCACAGCATATTATCAAAACAATAGGGTATTTGGCCGTTTTTCTCCGTTCTACAGCATGTGTTCTAGATGGACTCCTGTTAGCTCCGTGCATTTCTTGAGGCGCAGAACGAAGTTGTCTATGACGTTCTTACTAACGTAATTGGGAATGACTCTCATCTCCTCCCTAATGGCTTCCTTGATGGTTCTGGGTTTCCTTGCGTACATTCTGTCCTCAAGATAGTCCAAAGGAAATAATCTGGGGGGGGGGGGGCTTAGGTCTGGGCTATGGGGAGCAACTCAAAATTAGTCTTGAGACTGATCACTCGGCCTCCGAAGTTCTCTTTCAACGAGGCTCAGGACAGGTTTGAGGTGTGATAACTTGCTCTGTCTTGCTGGAACCAGAACTTGCTCAGGAGCGACGGGTAGAGGGTCTGGAGCCTACTCTTGAAGGTTTT